>CM053605.1:107073780-107106527 GCA_028646535.1 Procyon lotor
GCTATTAGGCTTAAGAGAGAAAACAGTTGTTTGCTGAGAGATAAGAACTCCAAAAACACTCTACCACTGAGCCAGATTGAAATGTTAAAACCAACCAGGAGAAAATTACCATTTGAGGCAAATGTACTTGTTGAAGATTTAGGAATAAAGTAATTTAGCTGTGATACTGTTCTGAAGTCTATTTTAAAATAATGGCTAATGCAAGTATCACATGATCTCTCTGAAATGAAGAATTTGAGAGGCAAGCAAGGTGGGAGTTTGGGGGGAGTGGGGGAGAGAAATGAAACAGGAAGGGATGGGGAGGGAGACAAACCATAAGAGACTCCTAGACTCAAGAAATGAACTAAGGGTGGCCGGTGGGGGGGGGGTGGCAGTGTGGGTGGGTAGGGATAGGGTGGCTGGGTTGTGGACATTGGGGAGGGTATGTGCTGTTAAGTGCTGTGAAATGTGTAAGCCCGACGATTCACAGGCATGTACCCTGGGGCAAATAATACATTATATGTTAATGAAAATTTAAAAAAATAAAAAATAAAATAATGGCTAATGGTTAGTAATTTAAGTTTGGCTGTTTTAGTAATTTTTTTCTTATTACAGTCACTGGACTATCTGTGCTCAATTTCCTCATCCTGAGCAATACTTTTCCCTCTGCCTACCATGGCCATGTCCTCTTGGCCCTCGGCTATACTCCCAGTGACATGCAAACCCCTGACTGGAGCTCACTTCAGCAAATGAAGCCTTCCCTTCTTTCTCCCTTTCTGTCACCTGGGATCCCAAGCACATTGTGGTTACATCTGTTACATCTGTGGTTACATCATGCCTGTCACATTCTGTGAGAATTAATTATTGTCGCTTTCCCCCAAAGAGGGCAAGCGACGGTGTCTTAGAGCTGACACAGTTGCTAACACACAGTAGGTGCTCAGCGAACACAGGAATGCATCGGAATCTTTTTCAGTGGAAGTCTTAAACGGACATCAGACTTGATGACAGCAGGCCAGCAGGTTGTCTCCTGAGCTGGGAGGTGGGGCTGGGCCCTTGAGTAAAGGGCACTTTGGAGTTTGGTCTTTATTTTTCCATTCTTATGTTAGATTAATCCCTATGGAGCTTATCTGCGATAATAATCATACAAAAGGGTACCTCCTAGTTCAGTTTTTTTTTTAAGATTTTATTTATTTATTTACTTATTTATTTATCTATTTATCTATTTATTTATTTATTTATTTGACAGAGAGAGAGAGGCAGAGAGGCAGGCAGAGAGAAAGGGAGAAGCAGGCTCCCTGCTGAGCAGAGAGTCCGATGCGGGGCTCGATCCCAGGACCCTGAGATCATGACTCGAGCCGAAGGCAGAGGCTTTAACCCACTGAGTCACCCAGGCGCCCCTCAGTTTTTAATATTACATTTAGTCTTGGAGTGCCTGGGTGGCTCAGTCAGTTAAGTCTGACTTTAGCTCAGGTCATGATCTCAAGGTCCTGGGACTGAGCTCCCCCAGCAAATCGAGCTCCCTGCTCAGGAGGCAGTCTGCTTATGCCTTTCTCTGGCCCTCCCCATTCTTGTGTGTGTACACTCTCTCTCTCAAATAAATAAATAAAATCTTTTAAAAATATACTACATTTAGAAAGAACTTTTTCAACTGTTATCAAATGCTATGTGATTGAGAGCACTGTGAGTCACAAAATAGGTATTAGTAAAATATGCTGGAAAAGAAATACACTTCAGGCACGCAGGCTATTAAGCTGCTGTCACATCCCCAACAGTATCTACTGTTTTCTCACATTTTCCTGTGAATCTGAAGGCCACATTTCCCTATTTAGTTGGATTTGGGAGAGGTGGAGAGAAGGTAATTGCCAAAATAATTTGGTTTTAAGAATAAGGAATTGGGGCACCTGGGTGGCTCAGTCATTAAGTGCCTGCCTTCGGCCCAGGTCATGATCTCAGGGTCCTGGGATGGAGCCCCGCATCGGGCTCTCTGCTCAGGGGGGAGCCTGCTTCTCCTTCTCCCACTCCTCCTTCTTGTGTTCCCCCTCTCGCTGTCTCTCTCTATCAGGTGGATGAACAAAATCTTTAAAAAAAATAAATGAAACTCCAAAAATAAATAAAAATGAGGGACTGATTTCTAATGGTCCAGCGTGGCCATCTTTCCAAGTGTCTCAGTCATCATATATCCTTCCTACAGCTCCTGGTTTAGGATGCCATCATTGTATCACTCAGTGCCTCCAAATTATATGATGTGTTTATACGAAAGTCAGGTGAGGACAAAACTGAGTGTATATCACTCAGGGTTAGGATGCCATCATTGTATCACTCAGTGCCTCCAAATTATATGATGTGTTTATACGAAACTCAAGTGAGGACAAAACTGAGTGTATATCCCCTCAATATCACCTGCCTTTATAAGAGGCTCTAAAGTTCCCCGACAGCTTCCCAGACCTCACCTTATCCTTAGATCAAATGGAAAGAACCCCAAACTCTTTGGGGACCTGAATCCTACTCCCGGCTCTGCCACTCAACTAGGTATATGATGCCAAACATGGCATTTTTCTCGTTCTTTCTGCTCTAACGTTTCGGCCAAGTTTGGTTTTTTTTTTCCTAACTGCACATAAAACTAAGCACCGTAAAGATACATGTATGCTCTGCATTATGCCAAAATTCTCATATATATGAAATAACAACTCATTAGTGTGCAACATGGTGGGCACTTCTCTAATACAAAGCATAGAGAATTAGCCTGCTGTTGTCCGGAGACATCTACTTTCCTCACAACAGGGCAGAGAGGATTTCTCCTGGGTCCAATTCCACAACTCAAAAGGTATGACATCTCTTTGAGGAAAGCCAATGCCTAGGACTGGAATTATTTTTTGGTTGAAAATTGTGTTCTTTTTGTTAAAGATACTGTGTGTTGGAAGTTTAAGGGCTGGAGCCTGTTCCCATTTTGGCTCTGACACCGGCACTGTGACTCGGGTTCTTCCTAATTCTGGTTTTTATCCTCAGGCAGGATAGAAGAAAGCAGCACTTAGGGAAGCTTTGTCAATTTGGGGAAGGAATATGAGCTCTGGAGTCAGGCTCACTCTTCCTCTGTGACTTACTAGCTGTATGGCCTTTGGCAAGTCAGGTCTTAACCTTGACTTCTTTCCCCAGGTGTGAGGATTAACGAGTCAACATAAGCCACACTACGGGACAGATTTAGAGACACCAGAGCAGACATGGTCTCAGAGGGCGATGTTATTCCAGACCCACATAGCATTTGCTTCCACTTTTCAGAGGTTCAAATGGCACTATTTTGGTGCTCTTTCTCAGGAGGCTGTGATCTCGGGGAACAGAAAACCGTTACATCTCATGACCTTTTCTAACTCGTGCACATTGACGTAATCTGAGTAATTTCTCACTAATGTGACAAACAAGCGAGGAGGACTCAAGTTGCTGACCAGCACTAACCACCAGCAAAAAGAAAAGCACCATTTAAAAGATTAGCAGGGCAGCCATACTCTGGGAAACGACACTTTAGGAAGAAATTTTGTCCACACTGGGTGATTATTTACTTAAGACCAACATTCACCCTACTCCCTATCTCCCCCACCTCTACCTCACTTGATATTTTTATTAAGATTAAAAAATGGCTTTTTCTAGTACATAAGTTAAGACTTGCCCTTTGCAAATGCTCATTATTTTGCCTTTCAGAATATTCAGAAAAGGTTCTGTTTCCTAACCTGTGACGCGGCCAGTTACCTTGGAGACAATCTCCGGGGAATCGGGTCCAAGTTTGTCAGCTCTTCTCAGATGCTCACCTCCTGCTCCGAATGCCCTACGCTCTTTGTGGACGCTGAGACGGTGAGTACCCCAGTCTCTGGCAGCAAATGGCCAGCCCAGCTTAGTAAGGAGTGAAACTTCCAGGAAGCATGCTTGTGTTACGGTTTGTCTGAAAGATACTGTCAGTGTTTGCGAGCAGCACCATGTTGTGACATGACCCCCAGAGGCCCAGGTCTGCATAGTAATGAGTGGACGTTGCCAACCAAGTCCAAGTCATCTCAGAGAATCAGAAGAAAACTCTATCTCGGTCCTCCCTCCGTGTCCTTGGCACCTCTCTCCAATAACTCGGGTTTGACAGCCATGAATAGTTGAGCAAACCCCCCAGGGCCAAGCTAGCCTGGCCCCACAGTGCCAGGTTGCCCAGCCAGATGGGCCTCCAGAGACGTTATGTCTCACTTTGCCTACTCCCAAGTCTCTGATAGAGACTGACCACCCCCTGGAGGGATTCATCTAGCCCAGACTGCAAGTGATGACTTTGGGGGTTGGTTAAAGTATCCTCTGGCTGACTGCTAAATCATGACTTTATAAATAAAACTCTAAGCCTGCCTGACGGGTGAGCTCTTTGAGGGTTCGTGTCCCCATACACACCCCACAGCCATCTCAGATGCTGAGTAATTACTGAGTTTAGAACCAATGCCAGTGTGCTTTGATTTCAAAAGTCTCTGAAGGGGACGCCTGGTGGCTCAGTGGGTTAAGCCTCTGCCTTCAGCTCAGGTCATGATCTCGGGGTCCTGGGATCGAGCCCCACATCGGGCTCTCTGCTCAGCAGGGAGCCTGCTTCCTCCTCTCTCTCTGCCTGCTGGTGATCTCTCTCTGTCAAATAAATAAATAAAATCTTTAAAAAAAAATTCTGAAGAATTAGTCTTTCCAGGAACTTGGTGGTTAGCTACCTTGCAGCAGGAAATACAGTAAGAGAACCCACTCTGTCTTCAATGATGTGAAGTTCAGATTAACGATAAAATCAGTGCAAAAGTCTATTTGGGTCTGTCTTCACACTCAATTCAGTCACCGTTTCAGCTGATGGTGGAGCAAAATTACAGGTTGCACAACTTCCTAAAAATGGAGCCACCGGTCCTCACTTTACATTGTTTCTAAATACACTTCTCTTTTCTATCTCGGCAGCCATTCCCGGTCTAGTTCTCTCTCTATTGTTTTAATACACGTGATTTTTCTGTCTGTAGCTCCTTTCTTGTGGACTTCTGGACAAGCTCAAGTTCAGTGTTTTGGAACTGCAAGAATATTTGGATACGTACAACAACAGAAAGGAAGCCACACTCTCGGTAAGTGTTTGTGTCTCTGTGCATATACACAATTAAAATCCAATGCACCCCACCACTGTGAGCCCTGGGGAGGGGTTGTGATTAACCTAAGAAAGGACCTTTGGAAGCAGACGGACCTCTTCTCTTCCTCAGTCAGGAACCACAACTCCAGTTTAATAGTGGTAGAACTGCCTACAGGATGGGTGATAAAGAAACGAGGTCTCCAAATGAGAAGTTTTCAGCTCACGTTTTTAGCCCCATGACTTCCCTACCCAGAAATTGGGAGACATGGGTGTCTGCTTGATGTGTCTCCTTGTCGGTGTCATTAACTTTTCTCAGAGGCTTAATACAATTATTAGTTACTTCCTTCCAGCGTTTGGCTCACTTGAAACCAAAGGGGGTGGATCCCAGCTCTCACCTCCTAACGACTCTCAGTAGCGGCCTCTCCTGGTCTTGACTCCTGTTCTTTACTGCCTTTTTCCTTCGTAGATCTAGGCTGTGAAATGTTAAGAGATGAAAGTGATGCAGAAACCAAGCATGCAGACCCCCTGATTTCTGACAAGTAATGATGTGTAATATCTGTGGGACACTTCTTCTAATATGCCAAACACTGTAGAAAAGGCATGAATTTTGAAATCAGATGGATGTGAGTTCAAATCACAGCTCAGCTACCTAAGAGCTAGTGACCTTGGACAGGTCACTTACCTCCTCATCTCAGATTTGTCATCTGTAAGATGGTGATAATAATTTGCAGAATTGTTGTAAGGATATAACAGTTATAATAGTCATAGCATGTATCTTTTCTTGTGTCCTTTCTATGTATCCAACAACCTGATAAGAGTTCTATCTCTTAAATCATGGAATGCTCACAACTACCCTGTAATTGCTATTATTGTCCTCATTAGCTAGGAGGTGGAAAGTTGGTACTGAAACCCAGGTCTACGGGATTCGAAAGTTCATACTTTCAAACACCACACAGTGTTGCCTTTAAAATAGAAATAACCTATGTAAACTGCCAGCACAGTGACTCATGCACAGAAGACATTCATTATAAAGTAACTTGTTTTTTTGTTTGTTGTTATTGATGTTTCCATGATCTACCCAAGGGTGAGATTTCTGACATTCTTCTCTAACAATTCCCATTGTCTTCTGTTTCTGTGGCTTTACTGGTCATGGCTTTCCAGCTTCTCCGTCATCAGTTAATAAAAATAATCCTTCCATTCTTCTTGGTGAACAAACCTATCTTTTGATGTCAGAAGTGAATTTCAGTTCTTCAGTGGTTACTGTTTTGTGCCTGGGGGTTCCTCTTCACAACTGTACTAGTTAGTATCTATATTGGTTACTATCCCAAATACGTAAGGATGGCAGAATCTTTAAGTAGCCAAGCTGTTACTTTAATAGCCTTTCTTACACTGAAGTAGACCTGCTCCCACAGAAGCCACCCAGTATCACAGAGAGGTAGGTGGGCCGTGAGTCCAGTTGCATGGTCCAGAATTCCCTGGCCTGTGAGGAATTGTTGGTTTTATCTCCAAATCTCAATCATATGAAAGGTTTCTAACTGTATATGATTTTTTTAAGTTTATACATAAAATGGAATGGTCTGGTGAAACCATCCTCCAGGAATGTTGTATCACAATGCTGAAATGATATATTTAAATGAGTATCACAAGGGGACCGGATGACTCAATTACGCGGCTGCGTTTGGCTCAGGTCAAGATCTCAGGGTCCTGGGATCGAGCCTTGCATCAGGCTTCCTTCTCAGCCAGATGTCTGCTTCTCCCTCTGCCCTGCTCATGTTTTCTCAATCTCTCTCTCTCAAATAAGTAAATAAAATTTTTTAAAAATATATAAAAAAAAAGACCATCACTGAACCCACATGAATAGATATTTTAATCTCAAATAGTTCATCTTTAACCAGAAAAAAAATAATTTCAAAAGGGCATTACAGCAAAATTTTATATTACTGTGATTAGAAGCTTCATCTGTTTTTCCTGACAGGACTGATGATAAAAATGTTCTCAGGACATCACTAATTTTACCTATATCTGCATCTCTTTCTGACAACAGTGGCTTGCAAATTGTAAGGCAACATTTGCGGGAGGATCAAGAGACGGAGTAATTACCTGTCAGCCAGGCGACTCAGAAGAAAAGGTAACGAAAACCTGGTAGAATCTCTCTTTTCTGTGCTCTGATGGTGTGTGTTGATTTTGATCCACCCAAGAAGCATAGAGCATGAGAAAGGAAGGTGCACAATGGGTCACCCCATTATAGTCACAAGGAGCCAATAGAGTAAGATGGAATGATGTTTGAGCCAAGCATGACTGTGTGTGGATGGGATTTGTGGGGAGGGGACTCTTAGTTTTGGAAAAGCAGAGGTATAAGATTGATCTTTCTGCTGGACATCATTTAACTATACTAATTATTTCCTAATACATCTGTTTTTCCTTTAGAATACAAAACCAAATTTTGTTCATTCTTCACCGAATCACTTAGTTTCATCAGTGAAGGAAATCTTTGTTGACCTTTCAGCAATCACTCTAAGATAGATGTGTCTTTTTCCCATTTAGAATTGCTTCAAATATACACCTCTGACCTGCTGACTTGTAAATGTGCGCTGTATTGTCAGGACCATGGGGCAGACGACTATGAATGGATTAAAATCATTCATTCTGCAATTATGCACTAAGTGCCTCCTATGTGGTCCACATGGTGGATATGATAATGAACAACAGACAAACCTGCACCCTGTGGAGCTTCCAATCTTGTTAGGGAGATAGACAGTAATCAAAAAATCATACAGGTGCAAGCAGCAATAAGTGCTATTAAGTAAAGAACCATAAACTGTGAAAGAGGGTAACAAAGGAACCTGATCAAATGAGGGGGGCAATTCTGAGAAGACTTCTTCTTGGAATTACCATCTCTGTGGAGATCTCAAATAGGAGCCAGACGTAGCCAAGTGGAGTGAGTAGAGTGCCTGTGCAAAGGCCCTGAGGCAGGAGGGGATGTGGCCCTTTGCAAGAAATGAAGAGCGTCTGTGTGGCTGCAAGTGTAGAAAGCAACTTGGAGAAAAGTTTGAGAAGAGTCTAGGGAGGCTGGCAGAAGCCAGACCATGAGGGCTTGAGTGTTTATCTTCACGGCAATGGTAGGCAATTGAAATGTTTTAATGCGTGGGTAGGATTAGAGTCAGGTTCCTGCATTCTACCCTGGCAACAGACTAACCAGTGGTTTGATTCACTGGTTAGTGAATGACTCATTCACTTCCAGTGAATGGTTAGTGAGTGGTATGATTCACTATACCAGTGGTTTGATTCAATCTGGTCATTGTTTTGAGTGAGTTTGCAGTCCTGAGAGTATCCTTGCTGTGGGTGGGTCCCCAGGTGAGGCCCTGGGTAAGTGTTGGTGAAGACGTATGAGATTGAACAAGCAAACTATAAGACTGAGAACTATCTTAGATAGGGTTCTAATGTGGGGGTTGCCTTTCCACATCACTGCCCTTCTTGAGAACACATTTGTATTTGACGGTTGTGTCTTACAGAAAACTTCCATATCTCTGAAGCCACTGATCTTCCTGGGAGTGGGAGACGTGGCAGGCAGTGGCAGTCCCAGTCTAGATAACGAAACCAAGGTTGACTGGTCCAAGGCTTCATAGCGGATAGGCGAGCGGCAAAAAGTATATCCTGGCCACAATGTCTGGAAACAGGCAAATGTACATAACAAATGGTGTATCTAGATTTCATTTTAAAATATGGGTATTATCATGTGAGATGTCTCCAGTAAGCAGAGCTGAATGTGCAATTCAAAATACAACAGTCTTTCCATCAGTCCCTGCATATGCGTCTGTGATGTCCTGCCTCAAATGACTTGTGACTCTGATTGTCACTGAATGACCTATGCCATGAGCATACCCAGGAGTAACTTGTTAAGTTCATTACACATTATATATATACACATATAAACATACACACAAGCTATGTTAGATTGTTTTTGCCACCCTGTAGCACCCACGCCTTTTGATTCCAAGCCCAATCCTCCCTCCACTATACTCTACTAAAATAAATTCAGTCCAGAGACAAGTTACCAAGTTATGACTTAGAATTAGCAGAAACCTAGTTCAGTTCATGATAGTTTGTCTAGTGGACTATAAAAATAGTTATCTAAACATTTACCTTCAATCATGTAATTGTTATAACCTCTATAATCAAATCTCAATCAGGAAGATGCATTAATACAGTGCAGATTTTTGAGAATGAGGATTAAAACAAAATCTATTTATTTGTTTACAGCTTCCTGTTTAAATCTAAAAACTCAGGACTTCACTTAAATTAATCCTCTTTCCAAAACATTTTAATTTTCAACTGTGTGTCACTGTTGGGCTTATAGTTTATGTCTATGGTTTTCTTTTGTTCAGTTGCTCCTTCCCTCTACCCCCATTTCTCCTCCATGTCCCTCGAAGAAAAATTTCTATTGTTTCTGCTTAATCTTCTTGCCGTTTTGTTTTTTCTTTTTCTCCTCATCACCCCTGTTGTGTTTCTTCTTGTCCCTTTTCTTGTCTTTAGACTTCGTTTCTTCAACTATTTATACATGGCAACTCTGTTAGCATAAGGACTTCAGAGTATAAACATGGAAAGAGAAACTAATCGTTTTCAAACACTTTACATATAAAATCACATGTGATCTTTTACAACAGTCTTTGGAATGGTTTTCCCAGTTTTGCAGATAAGAAAGTTGAGGCTGAGAGGCTACCTCTGCGGGCCAGAGTCTTCCCATCCCCAGAGTTCATGCTTACTCTAACTTAGTTTAAAGGTAAAAACATACACATAGAAAAAGGCTAGAGGACAATTTCCAGGATCTTTCTAAATGTCTGTATGGTTTTGGAAACCTGCATAAAATGCCCAGCAGGGAGGACAGTGGGCTTGGTAGAAGGTCAACAGAAGGCCAAATTCGGAGTCTGATGTTTCCAGCATTTTTGCAAAACCAACCCGGCTTTCTTCCCATTACTGCTATCAGCTCAGGGCATTAGAATTTCCCTGCGTGACTGATGGACACACTGATGAACAGAGAACCCAGATAATGAACAGATGTCCTAAAGAAGATGCTTTTGGTCCTTTGTATGTGACAGTTCTAAGGTTGAAGCTGGTCTAGAAGGCAAATTGTATACCATCTACTGGGGAGGGTACACTCCCACTGAGTCAGGCAAGGCTGGGTTATTTCTGCAAATCCTTGGGATACTTTAGTAAATTCTGTTTTGTTAGTAGACCTGGAAGTAGTTTGGCCACTGGGTGTGGCTGTATATTCTCTAATCCCACCCACCTTACCTGAACCACTGCTGAATGTGAGGTCTGGGCAGGCACAGGGGAAGTGTAGAAACAAGGAAGACTGTGTTTCCACTACAGAGAACCCTCAAACAAGGCTGACAATGGGCCATGAGGGCAAACGGTGGGGAAATCTTTACACAGTACTAATGGTGGGGCTTGAGGATGAAGATGGTGTCACACCATCGAAACAACAATCTTATGTCCAGAGTTGGCAGAGAGATTATTTTGTTAATTAGAGCTACCATTAGGCTTCTGTCCCAAAGCAAAACCCAACAAATGTTTGACCTCAGAGCACAACCTACCCTCAAGTGATTCTCTCCAGCTCGTTTGTTTAGTCAGGTTCCTTGTCTTCTGGAACAGTCTGAAGTTGCCAATTATACTGAGCTTAGAGGCAAGTGGAGTGGGGATGGGAAGTATCCTTCTGATTCCTAGAATCTATGTCTGAACGCAGATTGTGGAGTAAGTGTGCCAAGGGATTATTACAGGAGTGATTCTGTTTCAGAGAAGTGTGTGCTTAAGAAGGGATTAGAACGTGGCTTACTAAACCTAGCAAAGTAAATTCTTGAGCTTTTAGAGTCAGTCTGCCAGAGCTGGAGTTGGTGTATACAAAGGCTTATGGAGTCTTCCCACCCTCAAGCCCTACACAGCCCCAATGGGTCTTTGCCACAAGCTGATTTCTGGTCATTCCAAACATAAGTGAGAAGTCACTATGGAATGGTTTGTAGAATGGAACTCCTTGCTGGGCATTGAATATTTTCTAATTTCTCTTGTATTCTTAACATGAAGTTGCAGACATCAAAATAATATGGAAAGGTTACACTGGCTACATAGCCTGTACACTTATAACCCAATTCCAGGCCTGTTTTATTAAGCTTGTATGATGTTTTCTTAATTGGCCTGACATTTAAAATTTAAAATCGTCCACACATACACATACACTCACAACAGAATGCCATCTCTGAGAAACAAGAGCCAGCAACACTGGGCCTGCCTTCTTACATGGTGGCCACGAGCTTGGCCACGAACATCAGCTGCCCTCTGGTCTGCTGTCCACCATTTCCCCCCAAGGTGGTGAGTTCCCCACCCTGAAGGCAAGACCCAGGTGCCAATCATCATGGTGCCTGGACTGCTAGTTTTCTTATAATGGAAAAATGTGTCACTGTACTTAGGGCCCCCAAGTGGGGAAGTGGAAAGCCAGATAGGGCTGTGTGTTTCAAGAAAAATGGGCCGCCCTTTAGCACCCGCTTGAGAGAGTGTTAGTTTTGCCTGTGTGAGAAACGTCTCTCTGTGTATAAGACAAAAGCGTCTGCTGACCTTGCTCACTCGGGTGTCTATTAAAGGAGAATTCTCAGTGCATGGACAAAACAGTTTCTTTGAAAAAAAAGAAAAAAGTGTCTCTAATACTTGGGAAGTATTTTTGAGGGAAGGCTTATTTTAAAAGACCGGCATGATTAGTCAGTGATTTGGGCTTCCGGGTGATTATACTAGCCATTCTCCTGGAATAAGGCTCGGCATGCACTGAATAGAACATAAGATGAGGAGGACCTGCATGGGTCTCATGAGAGCAGTTTCACTGATCTGCAGACCCTGCCTTACCCATGTTTTCTCAGCCCGAGCAAGAGGAGGGACAAATCTCTTTGTGACCTAAAACAGCCCTTCTAATTAAGGATTTGGGTTTCCGCAGACCTCTCCATTTCCTGTGGAATTCATCTAGAGGGGCCACCACTAGGTAGTTTAAGTTAGTAGAAATGGGGGTTGGGGAGAAGAACCCCAGCTCCAGATGCTCCAGATGGCAGCACGAGCCGTAGCCCTTCAACTAGTGAATGCGGCTCACCTCCCAGGGCCTGCGGGCCCGGCCCCGGCAAAGCTGAAGGTATTTCCATTTCACTCATTATAAGTGATGTTAGTTGGCACAGTCCCAATTCTTAGCACTACTGGCACATTTTACTCTTCAGACTCAAGTGCAGTCATTTACATTTGGCCCAGCTACGTTTCATCTTATATTCAAATCATCATTCCAGGGTCTTTTTGGACAGCAACCCTCTCAGTTATGGACTCACTATCCGTGCATAATCTATGCATGAGAAGACCGCAACCTCTGTCCTTACACAAACCAAACAAGTTGCAGTTTCTGCAGTTAAACTGTAACCCATGAAACATCACCCTTCAGATAGAGTCAATTACTCTTCTGTAAGAGAGTACAGAAGAGTACTTTTATTTATTTTTTTTTTTTTTGCCTGCATTGACTGAAAACAAGTGACTGCTGATGTTAAAGTCCTCTTAAAAATAGTAAATACCTCATAGGCCTAAAGTTATTTGTCTTTCAAAGCTTGGAAAGATACCCATGGCCAAGGTCCAAAAAACTACTCAGCACGCATAATAGAGTAGTCACCGGTGAGCCAGCCCCCAAGTGATATTAGCAACAGGCGAGCCCATGTTGATTATACCTACTTAGGAGATTAGATGCATCTATGTATTCTTGAGTAAGGAAGCTGCCACCTTAGGCTAGGTTGTCTAAATTTTATCCCATTTAATTTAAACCAGTGGCTTTCAGAGATTAACTATGATGAAAATAATAGCTATTATAGTGCACTATGGCTCATCTTCTGTCATGATGAACATTTCTCAGATTTGTACCTGGCTGCTAATGTTATAAGCATAGAGCTCATTTCAGAGCAGAATACGGAGAGACCAGTTTGCCACTGTAACAGACAAAAATTAGATGATTCTGGGATTTTAAGCTACCCTGTCTGTGCTCAGTTTTTAACATCTTAGTTTCTTAATCTTTTTTCTTAGTTTTGAGAAAACATACATCTAAATCCAATTTATAAGTCAGGTTATATTAGGAGCGCAGGAACAAGGGTTGAAGAAAATCCTTCTGACCAAATAAAATGGTGCCATTCCCATAAAATTTTCAAAAGAATCTTAAGTCACCAAAACATAAATACGTTCATAAAGGCTTATGAAGGGATTGTTCTTAAAGCCTGGATACAGGAAAACATTAGCATGGGAGGGATAAAAGGTTTTAACGTTTTCCACAAAATCGCCCCCTAAAAAGGCATTTTTCACTATATTTTTGGGGAGCTCTAAATGTAAACGAGGCCTCTGCCTATGGCCTAGGAAAGGATTCTGAGATAATAAACAGCAAGGCGGCTTGCACCAACCTACGTAAAAAGGAGCATTTAAGAAGGATATTGAGAACTAGTGTGTGTCAAGCTGGCCATCCCCCAAGAAATACAATTTTGTGCCTTGAGAGCTGAGTGGGAGGAATTCACGGACAATGAAATACCTCAGCACCAAGCTAGAGTCAAAAAGTCTCATTTGCCTTTACTGAACAGAGGACATTTTGCTTAACTGATTTGATAACCTTCTTGGATTACAACCTTGTTTCAGCAAACAGGAGAAAGCAGTTTTTTCAGTACTTAAGGTTTGATTATAAAAACGTCTAGGCATAAAGTTTTCTGGAAAAGAGTAAATACCTCAGGCTGTGTAATCAGCATCACAGGTTTCAACATATTTATCTTTCAAAGCTTTAAAAGATAGTCATGGCCAAGGTCCAAAAAACTACTCAATAAACGTAATACAGTAGTCATCAGTGTGCCCAATTCATAGGGTATTAGTAACAGTTGAGGCAAGAAGAGACCCTCGGACGGCAGGGGAAAGGGTTGGGGGGTGGTATTGATGGGGCTTTATGTTTAAGATACTAGTACACAATTTGATAGTTTTATTTTGTCTGTGCAGTGTACCTTATATTAAGTATAATACATTAAACTGATAACTGAGAGAGTTTTTTTTAGAAAGAGCTTTAAAATAAGTGGTTTTCCTGTCAGAAACTAAGTTAGCTGTGTCTTTAAGTATTTTGAAAACCCAGAACCAGATATATTGATCCATAATTAGGAATGGTCAAATTGGTTTTTTTTTTAATATTTTGTCAGGCTCTTTTCATCTTTCCAACACACCCATACTTTCCTTAAAGCCAAGTCTATGGTTATGATATGGTTATGACACCAAAAAATGGAAGCCATAGTTGAACATGGCTCAGTTACAAATTTATACTATTCTAAAGTACCCACTAGTTGTAGATTACTTCTAGAAATTGAGAACAAAATTATTATGAGTGAAATGCAAGAAAATTACTTGTTATATCACATTTGTTTGGGAGTATGCAAACTAGGTTTATTCCTTTGAAATGACTCTATCTCACAGTCCTATATTCTTTTTTTTTTTTTAAAGATTTTACCTATTTATTTGACACAGAGACCATAAGTAGGAAGAGACAGGGGGGAAGCAGGCTCCCTACCTAGCAGAGAGCCTGACCTGGGGCTCGATCCCAGGACCCTGAGATCATGACCTGAGCCTAAGGCAGAGGCTTTAACCCACTGAGCCACCCAGGCACCCCCAATAAAATATTCTTAATGAGGAAGGGAATCTGACTCTAAAGAAAATGCCATTTAGATTGTTAATTATAATCTATGTTAATGGGATAGTCATAGTTTAGCAGATAGGAAGTCAAACGGATTAAAGACTCTGCCTTAACTACAGGTAGTGAAAGTCTAATTCCTTTGGGCGACCGTTCTTCCAGATTACTCAGTTGGTCTCCTCACAAGGTTTACTCCGTTCACGTTATTCACAGTTACACACTAAAACCCTCAAGCAATCGAAGTTTTGACCTTGGTCTCCAAGACTGACGAAACCTAAACCAACTAATGGGAGAACCTAAACAGTTAGCAATTATACTTTTCAGTGACATGATTCCCATTCAAGCTTGTTTTTAACTGGACCGCTGTGCATGTTGAATGGGTACAAGATGTGCAACCATTTACTGAGTTTGGGCCAGCAATGCTAATACCGCTGACGGTTCTGCTCTTGGAGGAGGGCCATGCTTTCCGTTGCATGCGTTACACTGACCCTGTACTTTCTTTCCTTTCCTTTGTTTCCTGTGCCATGCTTGCTGTGTAGCAAATGGAATCTCTTGCAGTAAGTTAACTTTCTTTCATACTCTTTGTCCACTTTAGGCATGGACCCATAACAAATCTTATTTTTACCGTTACGATGATAGCTCTTAGCATGTTTTCCTTTGCGTTTCATTTTATTTTATTTGGTAGACTGAGACGTGCAGTGAATTAGCATTCTGGGCTGCTTTCGTCCCAAAGTAGAAACTTAGGTTGCTAGGAACTCTCATACAATCAGTGGGATATTTTGAGTAATAACCAGCATTGTCCAACATGTAACAGAGGTCAGACTTTTCATAGCTAGGTTTCACCCTAAATTTATGAGGGTAACGTTGTTTTTAAACAATGCTTTTTTGTTCATCTGCAAGTCTCCAGCAGTTATCTTTTATATCAGATTTTAAAAGAGTTCCATAAAGAAAGGTTTAAATGATCAAAAAACAAAATGCTTTACTAAAACAACGAAAGAGCCTAGTTTGGGGTAACTAATGAGTGGTAGCTACTTCTTTAAACTTATGTTTGGTATCAGCATTGAGAGGTCAAATCAATCTAAATCTAAACCTAGACATGTTATTTTTCCCCCAGGAGCCAGGGAAAGGACAAGAGAAAGAAAACTTCATTGAGCATAGCCTTAGCATGGACTTTGGTAACTTTTAACAATTAGGATCAAAATTCTATTAACACTATCAATGGGATATTCTTCCTAAAGCCTAAATTTAAATTCTTATAATTTCTGTCCCTGAACTGATTTGGGGGAACAATTTTAAGGGACCTCAGAAGCTCTCGATTCTGAGTTCTTTATAGTCCATTAGAAAAAGAAAGGCCCTATTTATCCTTACTTAAAACACCATTTGCAAACTGAACAGTGACATGTTTCGTTGACGCCTCATATTTAACCCACTTTCCCTGGTGACTGCTGAGCCATGAAATTCTATCTCATGAAGGCTGCTCTTTTCTTCCCCAGAATTCCCATCCATCACCCAGTAGGGGTGTTTTACTCCAAGAAATTTACTCAATTTCTTGGAGTAAAACAGGCAAAGTGTAGAGCCCATTAGAAGCAGATATAGCTCAGAGTAGTATAATCGTTGGTGTCGGAACTACTCAAGATTTATTTTTCCCTCGTAGACTACATAAGCCATATAATGAAAACATTTTAAAATCTAGAGGTATCTATAGGGCTCAAGGGCTTTTTAAAATGTTCTTTCCATAGAAAGATTTTAATGTTCCCTTTTTAACTGTGGAATTCAACCAGTATGTACTGAGCACTGAGTAGCATTGTCACTAAAACAGATACAGCACCTTAGAGGATCATCTGACTGACTGTTGTGTTTACAGAGATGAGTGTCTGCACTCTAAAAGGCAGCCAGAATTGCTACACAGAGTAACCTTCCAAATTGCTGAATTTATAAATTTGACACCTAGAATGACGTAATGTTTTGCCTTTCGAATATACTTGTAATGAGTGGTTTTGCTTTTTAAAACAATTCTAGCTTATAAAAATTAAGACAACTGCAATTAAGATGACCACAGCTATAATTTGGAGGTATTTAATTGGCAAACATAATGAAAATGTGGTGATTCACTGAGTCCCTTTATAGCTACTCCTCCTAATCAGTCATCTTCCAGGAACTATTCTATCTTATACTGTGAATTTCTCACTGATATTTAGTGGCTGGATTTTGTTGTTCTGTTTCACTTGGAATAATAACAGCTAGTTGTGTTTCCTTGATATTAAAAAAAAAAATGTTTTTCTCCACCGAGATTTCACTTGTTATATAAGAATGAGCCTTAATAACTGTTTCTTCCCATGCACGCTCTCTCTTTAGCAATTGGAACTGTGTCAGAGATTATATAAGCTGCACTTCCAGCTGCTGCTGCTTTTTCAGTCCTACTGTAAGCTCATCGGCCAGGTGCACGAAGTCAGCTCCATGCCAGAGGTGAGCCACACACCTCCCGCCCCCAAGTCCTACCATGAAAATCATTCCTCTCCTTTTGTTCTCTCCCCCATCCCTTTGATAACTGTCCAAGTGATTTCCTTCCCACCTGACTGATTTGCTCAAACACAAGACTTATATATGCGTTGTCTCTCCTTCTGCTCCCGTTTGGCAGTGCCAGGACTACGGTGAAGCAAGTGATAGCCTAGGCCAAAACTTAGGGATAACCCTGACAGTGAGTGCCTCCCTAATGCTATGACATTAGCCCTGGGTCTGGACATCCTTACTTGAAAAAGTTCCCGTGTTAATGTTTTTTTCTTCTTTACGTTGACCTTTTCGCACTTGCCCTTATATTCAGATGAGAAGGAAAATCTACATGACAATTGTTTCTCTTCAGTTGCCCTGTCCTGCTTAGCATTAGGATGCTTTAATATTTCTCAGACTAAAGTAACAAACGTACTACTTCCAAGTGAACCAAAATTCTCCTATAAGTGAAGACATACTGTGCAACACAGTAAGTGAAGTAATGGCGATGTACAATGGATGTCATGAAAGCACAAAGGTCAAGTGTCTAATTCAGCTGGAGGTGAAGAGGTTGAAATAGGAAAGCTTTCTGGGGGAAATCAAACCTGAGCTGATTCTTCAAGAATGAGCTGGGGTTCGAGGAAGTGAGGGCTAAGGAGAAAAGTTCCATTAAGCAGCTGCAGCATGAGCATAATATGGTAAGAAAGGGGAGGGAACTACAGGGCACCTGGGTGGCTCAGTCCGTTAAGTGTCTGCCTTCAGCTCAGGCCATGATCCCAGGGTCCTGGGATCAAACCCTGTATCAGGATCCCTGCTCAGTGGGGAGTCTGCTTCTCTCTCTCTCCAATAAATAGTCTTTTTAAACAAGGAAGTAGAAGCAACTTATTTAAGATTTTTTTTTATTTTATAGAGACGAACATGAGCAGGGGGAGAGAGAAGCAGACTCCCTTCTGAGCTCAGGACTTCCTCCCAGGACCATGAGATCATGACCTGAACTGGAACCTAAGGGTTGGACACTTAACCGGCTGAACCACCTAGGCACCCCGAGTACAAACAATTTAGTGCTGCTAGACTGCAATGCAAACCGAAAAGGAGTGACAGAATCAAGCACAAAAGATAGGTAGGGTTAGATGACAGAAGATACTGTGCCTGGGCATGTTTTAGTTAGATTTTTATGGCAGGGATGTGGAGGGTGGATTTGATGACAGGTAGGCTGGAGACAGAAGACTAGTCACTAGGCTGCTGAAATCGCTCAGACAAGGATAAGGGTTTCAACCAGGACAAGAAGGCCTAGGTATGGAGAGAGGACAGAAAATGAGAAAATGGTTTAGCACAAAAGATCTTTAAAACCGATTAGGGGTTGGGGTGAGGAATGAAGGAAGAGGAGAAGTTGAGGGCAAGGCCCAGGTTCCATCTCTGACGAGCCAGGTGACCCGTGGTGCCACAGATGACACCGGGATAAAGGAGGACTGAGGCCACTATCGATTCCACATATAAGTGAAATCATACGGTATTTGTCTTTTTCCATCTGACTACCTCACTTCGCGTAATACCCTCTACGTCTGTCTAGGTTGTCACAAAGGCAAGATCTCATTCTAGTTAAGGCTGTGTAATTATCGCGCACACGCGTGTGTGTGTGTGTGTGTGTGTACACCACATCTTTATCCATCATCTATCAATGGACACTTGGGTTGCATCCATAGCTTGGCTGTTGTAAATAATCCTGCAGTAAACAAAGGGGTGCGTTTATCTCTTCAAAGTCGTGTTTTTGTTTCCTTTGGTAAAATACCCAGTAGTGGAATTACTGGATCTTAGGGTAGTTATGTTTTTAATTTTTTGAGGAACTTCCTTACTGGTTTTCACAGTGGCTGCACCAATGTACATCCCTGTGAACCCCGCACAAAGGCTTCCTTTCTTCACATCCTTGCCAACACTTATTCTTTCATAACTATTTGATTCTAGCCATTCTCACTGGTATGAGGTGATATCTCACTGTGGTTTTGATTTGCGTTTTCCCTGATGATGAGTGATGCTGAGCATCTTTTCATTGGAGTTTTGACCATCTGTAGATCTTTGGAAAAGGTCTATTCAGGTCCTCTGCCCATTTTTTTCCATCAGATTGTATGAGTCTTTACATATTTTGCAGATTTACCCTTATCAGGTACATCGTTTATAAATACCTTCTGCCATTTAATAGGTTGCTTCTTCATTTTTTTCTGGTTTCCTTTGCTGTGAAAAAACTTTTTAGTTTTGGGGCACCTGGGTGGCTCAGTCGGTTAAGCATCTGCCTTTGGCTCAGGTCATGGTCCTGGGATCCAGCCCCATGTTGTGCTCCCTGCTGAGCAGGGAGCCTACTTCTCCCTCTGCCACTCACCCTGTACCTGCTCTCTCTCACTCTTGCTCTCTCTGAAATAATGTATAAAAAAAAAAATTCTGGTTTCATGTAGTCCCATTTGATTATTTTTGCTTTTTTGCCCTTGCCTGAAGAGACCTATCCAAAAAAACATAGGATGAATGCCCAAGAGTCTACTGCCTATGTTTTCTTTTAGGAGTTTTATGGTTTTAGGTCTTATGTGTAAATCTTCATTTTATTTTTGTACTTGAAGAAAGTGGTCTAATTTTTCCAACACTATTTAGTGAAAAGTTTTTTTTCTTCATCATATATTTGTTGCCTTGTCAATTAATTGTGTAAGTATGGGTTTATTTGTAGGCTCTCTGTTCTGTTCCAAGCATCTATGTATCTTTTTGTTCCAGTACCATACTGTTTTTGATTACTATTTTACCTTTGTAGTATAGTTTGATCTCTGAGATTCAGATACCTCCAGCTTTGTTATCCTCTCACACAATTGCTTTGGCTGTTGGGGCTCTTCTGTGGTTCCACACAAATGTTGGGATTGTTCTAGTTCTATGAAAGATGCCAGTGGTATTTTGACAAGAATTGCACTGACGCTTCAAATTGCTTTGGGTAGTATTGACATTTTTAAAATATTAATTCATGAATGTGGTGTATCTTTCCATTTGTTTCCTCTTCCGTTTCTTTCATCAATGTCTTATGAGTGTAGATCTTTTACCTCCTTACCTTTGTTATAGGTATATATATAATTTATAATATTAATAGAATATTATCTATTCTTTTTGATGGAATTGCAAACAGGATTGTTTTCTTCATGTATCTTTGGTAGTTTGCTATTAATGTACAGAAATGTACAGATTTCTGTATAAAGTTTGTATCCTGCAACTTGACTGAATTCATTTATTAGTTCTAATAGTTTTTTGGTGGGGTCTTTGGAGTTTTCTACATATAATATCATGTCATCTGCAAACAGTGACAGTTTATCTTCCTTACCAATATGGATGCCTTTTCTTTCTTTTTCTTATCTGACTGCTATGGCTAGGACTTCCAGTTCTGTGTTGAGTAAAAGTGGCAAGAGTGGCCATCCTTCGCTTGTTCCTGATCTTAGAAGAAAAGCCGAAAGTTGAGTATGATATTAGCTACAGGGACGTCATATGTGACCTCCACTCTGTTAATAATATATGTTCCCTCTATACCTACTTTGTTGAGTTTTTTAATGTATGGATGCTGAACTTGGTCAAATGCTTCATCTATTGAGATGATCATCATTTTTTTCTTGTATCTTAATATGGCTTATCACATTGATTTGTAGATATTGAACCATCCCTGAAAAAAAAACTCCTTGATCATGGTAAATGAACTCTGGTTGCTAATGTTTTGTTGACAGTTTTTACATTTATATTAATCAAGAATATTGGCCTTTAATCCTTTTTCTGTACTGTGCTTGTCTGATTTTGAAATCTGGATAATATTGGCTTTGTACAATGAATTTGGAAGCATTTCTTCCTCTACAATTTTTGGAATACTTTGAGAAGGATAGGTATTAAATATTTTTTACATGTTTGGTAGAAGTCACTCATGAAGCCATCTGGTCCTGGATTTTTTTGGGGGAGTGTTTTTGTTTATAATTTTTTTATTGTGTTATGTTAGTCACCATATAGTACAGCATTAGTTTTTGATGTAGTGTTCAATGATTCATTGTTTGTGTATAACACCCAATGCTTCACGCAATATGGGCTCACCCATCCCTGCACCCCCTCTCCTCTAAAACCCTCAGTTTGATGTTGGGAGTTTTTGGATTATTTATTCAATTTCATTACTTGTAATTGGTCTGTTTAGATTTTCTATTCCTGATTCAGTCTTGAAGACTGTTTGTAGGAATTTATCCATTTCTTTTATGTTGTCCAATTTGTTGTATAATTTTTCATAATAGTCTATTATAGTCCTTTGTATTTCTGTGCTGTCCGTTGTAACATCTCTTTCACTTCCGATTTTATTCATTCAGTGAATGGCCTCCCTTTTTTTCATGATGAGTCTGGCTAAAGGTTAATCAGTTTTTTTATCGTGTATTTTATTTAGTGTAATATTGGTTTCAGGAGTAGAATTTAGTGATTCATCACTTATATACAACACCCAGTGCTCATCACAAGTGCCTTCCTTAATACCCATCAACCATTTAGCCCATTCCCTACTAATTTCCTCTCCATCAACCCTCAGTTTGTAGTTAAGAGTCTCATATGATTTGCCTCCCTTTTTTCTTTCTCTCTTCCCCTATGTTCATATGTTTTGTTTCTTAAATTCTGTAAGTGAAATCATACAGTATTTGTCTTTCTCTGAATTATTTCATTTAACATAGTACACATGAAAAAATGCTCAACCTCACTCATCATCAAGGAAATACAAATCAAAACCATGATGAGAGGGGCATGGCATATACAAATAACCTGGGAGGCTCAGTCAGTTGAGCATCTGACTCAGGGTCATGAAATCAAACCCCATGTCAGGCTCTAAGTTCAGTGAGGAATCTGCTTGAGATTCTCTCCCTCTGCCCCCTCAAAAACACACCATGATGAGATACCACCTCATGCTAGCCAGAATAGCTAAAATTAACAACACAAAAAACAATAGATGTTGGTGAAGATGTGGAGAAAAGGGAATACTCTTATATGTTGGTGGAAATGAAAACTGGTCCAACCACTCTGGAAAACAGTATGAAGTTTCCTCAAAAAGTTAAAAATAGAACTACCCTATGACCCAGCAATCATATTACTAGGTATTTACCCAAAGGATAAAAAAATACTAATTCAAAGGGTCACATGCACCCTGATGTTTATAGCAGCGTTATCAACAATAGCCGAATTATGAAAGTGCCCAGTTGTCCATCAATTGATGAATAGATAAAAAAGATATGGTGTATATATAATGGAATATTACTCAGCCACAAAAAAGAATAAATCTTGCCTTTGCAACATTGTGGATGGAGCTAGAGGGTATTATGCTAAGTTTTTATTTTTTTAAATTCTATTTCATTTATTCCTACTCTTAGTATTTCCTTCCTTCTACTAACTGTGCTTTGTTCTTTTTCTAGTTTCTTTAAATGTAAGGTTAAATTGAGATTCTTCATGTTTCTAGAGGTAGGCCTGTATTATTATAAACTTTCCTCTTAAAGGTGCTATTGCTAAGTCTCATAGATTTTTGAACCACGCATTTCTATATTAATTTGTTTCAAGGTATTTTTTTTATTTTCTCTCGATTTCTTTCTTGATCCTTTGGTTTAAGAGCATGTTCTTTCTCTCTTGTTAGTCTTCATTTCAAAGTCTATTTCGTCTGGCATAAGTATTTCCATCCCAGCCTTTTTTTTCCCCATTCACTTTGAGTCTGTATGTGTCTTTAGGTCTGAAGCGAGTCTCCTGTAGGCAGCATACAGGTGGGTCTTGTTTTTCTTTGTATCCATTCATTCATCCTATATGTTTTGATTGGAGCATTTAGTCAATTTACATTCAAAGTAATTAATAATAGCTATGTACTTATAACAGTTTGTTGTTTTCAGGATTTTTTTTTCCTTCAGTGTTATTCTTGGCTTTCTATTTTTTGTGTACCTAATGTTTTTGGCTTGTGGTTACTATGAGGTTCATATATAACATCCTGTGTGTGTGTGTGTATCAGGATGTTTTAACTTCAAACACATTCTAAAAGCAGTACATTTTTAATTCTACCCCCTTATGTATATGACATATTTTAGAGCTCTTTGTGTATCACCTAATTTTTGTAGATATAATTTATTTTACTGTTTTTTCTTTTAGTTATCATTCTAGCTTTCTAAGTGATTGATCTACTACTATCTTTAGTATATGTTTACCAGGGAAATTTTTTCCTTTCATAATTTCTCCTAGTCATGGACACTTCCTTGCTTAAAGAAGTCTCTTTAACACTTCTTGTAAGACTGCTTTAGTGGTGATAAACTCTAACTTCTGTTTTTCTGGGAACTGCTCTCCTTCAATTCTGAATGAAAAGCTTCCTACTTAGGGTATTCCTGGTTGTAGACTTTTTTTCCTTTCAGCACTTTAAAGGCCAAAATGGAGTGGCATGATATACTCAAAGTTTCTTCTAAGAAATCAGCTTCTAGCCTTCTAAGGATTCCCTCTTATGTAACTAATTGCTTTCCTTTGCTGCTTTTTGACATTTTAAGTATCATGCAACCTCCCTTGGGTTCATCTTCTTAGAGGCTCTCTGTACTTCCTGGATCTAGATGTCTCATTCTCACCCCTATAAATGTTAGTAAAACTGATGTTGCCTAAAAGTCCCTTTTCTTTTTTGCTGTTTAGCATGAATGTTCTCCATTACTCAGTTTTTCAGATGACTGACCCCTTCTTCTGCATCTCTCTTGGATTCTCCAACTTTGACTTGTTCTTGTTTCATTTTCTCTTTGTTGAAATTCTCATGGATTCATCTACTCCCTTCCAATGGTCATAAAATCATTACTTTGAACTCTTATCTGTTTTATTTCATACTTTTCTGAGGTTTTATCTTGTTCTTTCATTTGGAACATATTCCCCTCTTCCCTCATTTTGTCTGTTTCAGTGTATTATGTCTTGAAAGTAGTGGCCCTATATAGAAGGTGTCCTGTGGTGCATTCCCCTGGTCACCAAAACCAGGCATTCCAGGGGTGTCCCCTGTGTGGGCTATATGTGCCTTCATTCTGTGACTGGGCCACGACTACTTTTGTTAGTGAGCAGGGCTGACCCCAGCTAGGCTGGCTGCAGCTGCTGGTGGATGGGATTAACCCCTGGTACATTCTGGGTGAGGGGGCTGCCTGCCCCATGTGCCAGAAGGGGTATCTGC
Source organism: Procyon lotor (assembly GCA_028646535.1). NCBI lineage: Eukaryota > Metazoa > Chordata > Mammalia > Carnivora > Procyonidae > Procyon > Procyon lotor. The sequence goes on from CM053605.1 coordinate 107,098,258, forward strand.
CAGGGCAGAGCAAGCCGTGCTAGCAAAGTAGATGGAGACTGTCAGAACTGGCTCCCACCAGCATCAGGCCAGCCAGGCTTAAGGAGAGGAAGAAACAGAAAGCTCCTACAGCTCCCTGCCTATCTGAAACTTGCTCTAAAATTCAATCCATAATTCTTCATATATAACCCAGGTGCTTTTCATACTACCGCCTCTGAAATGAGTCTTGGAATGACTGCTAGAATATGTTTGCCCTTTAAAAGCAGAGTCTCAGTCTACTAGAGTCCTCCCACTCTTCAGGATGTTCAAAGCCAGGTGTCATAGGGGCTCATCTTCCCCATGCTGATCCCCAAGACAGGGGGTGCCTGATTTAGGGCTTACTCCCCTCCTCAGGAAAGACCCCTGCGACATCATTCCTCCTTATGGATCATCACACACAAGGTTTGGTTCTCTGCCCCTCCTACCCTTATCACTGTGGCTTTTTTTTTAATCTTTGGCTGCAGTGGAGCTGTTCTGCTAGTCCAAGGGTGGTTTTCAGAGGGAGCTGCATTATATCTAGTTGTAGCCTCAGTGTATCCATGAGAGGAAGTGAGATCAGGATCTTCCTACTCTGCCATCTTCCCAAGCTCCTCCTCTAAAAAGGATTACCTCCATAAATTTTAAACCTAGCTTTGGAGTAGGAAGTTGTATTTAACAATTGTCTCTGTGAAGACAATAATTCTGGAGGTCTTCAGCTAGGTGGGAATGAGTAAAGATGAAGATGTTTGGTAAATCAACCTTCCAAAGAAAACCGACATCACCAACTCCCCTTACAAAGGCAAACAAATTTTTAAAAATGCTCGAGAACAAACTGTAAAATAGCTGACTTCCATAGTATATTGGGGGGCACTAAAAAGTGACATAGGTTCCCTTTTTACGATTTATCTTTGGGTACCAGTAATTTTGAGGTAAAATACCTCTTACCTCTGTAACATGAATGCTAACATTACCTTGAGATTTTTCCTCTTCCTTAGATTATATCTTTCATCTTGTCCTACGGCATACAAATAATGAGAGAAAGTTATTTTTCAAACAAGATTACACTTATTAAGCATTTTATATACATCATCTTATCTTTAAAGTTACCTGTGAGGTGTGTAATGTCTTCAGTCTCACAGATGAGAAAACTGAAGCACATAAAAGTCTATTTGACTGTGATCCCACAATACAGTGCAACCCAAGCCTGTTGTCTTATACATTTTTAACTCTGGATATGCCCTTCTACTTAAATAGAAAACAGTTTAAAGGAAATGTTAACCTCTCATCTAAGGAGAGTATCCCAGTGGTTGATACAGAAAGTTATGCAATGTACGGGGTGCCTGGGTGGCTCAGTGGGTTAAAGCTTCTGCCTTCAACTCAGGTCATGATCTCAGGGTCCTGGGATTGAGTCCCACATAGGGCTCTCTGCTCAGCAGGGAGCCTGCTTCCCCCTCTCTCTCTCTGCCAAATAAATAAAAATCTTTAAAAACAAAAAAAAGTTATGCAATGTATATAACCCCTTATGCATACCAGGTAATAGTTCTATTTGTTCAATTTTAGTTTAGCTTGTGCTTAACCAGAAGCAGAGAAATTAAAATTTTCTCTCTTGAGGATGCAAAATCTAGCCTGCAACTAAATCGGTAAAAATAATTTTTTTTTTTAACAGCTGCTAAATATGTCCAGGGAACTGAGTGACTTAAAAAAAAACCTGAAGGAGGCCACTGTAGCCATTGCTGCTGACCCTCTCTATATAGAGGGTGCATGGTCTGAGCCAACCTTCACATCCACCGAAGCGGCCATCCAGTCCATGCTGGAGTGCCTGAAGAACAATGAACTTGGCAAGGCGTTACGGCAAATCAGGGAATGCAGGTAACTCTACCATTTTTTTTTTTTTTTTGGAACAGTGAAAGGAAATGCATGCCTAATATTTACTTTGTCACGGTTGGGGACTGAATCACTACAGACAGGACATCTTAGATATTTTATACACATCCTTTTCAGATCTTTACCATGCCAGCTATATGATTTTTTTTTGTCACCCCTGTAATGTTGATACAGTTCATATTATGTTGGGGTGTACTTTGAAAACTGTTATATAAATGTATCCTTTTCCCCCCTACGTTTTGATAATATATTGGAATCAGAATGCTATAGCAAATAAATATTTTATAATTATCAAAATCCGTTCTAATATTTACAAGCTTTAGATGTTTTCATAAGAACCAATAACATTCCACAGTGTTATTGTGGAATAACAATCCGTTATGGTGATTCAGAGTATGGCAAAACCCTGAATAGACTAAAAGTCACTGCGTTGTATGCTTCAGATGGTTGAATTGTATAGTAATATGGGAGTTACATCTCACAATATTCTTATACTACTGAGGCTCATAACCTCTCAACTTTGTAACCACTAGTGCCTCTAATGGATGGTGTTTTTTGACTGCAGAAGCCTGTGGCCCAATGACATCTTTGGAAGCAGTTCTGATGATGAGGTCCAGACACTACTGAATATTTATTTCCGCCATCAAACTCTGGGACAAACGGGTACTTACGCATTGGTGGGGTCTAACCAGAGCCTGACCGAAATCTGCACCAAGTTGATGGAGCTGAACATGGAGATCCGGGACATGATTCGCAGGGCCCAGAGTTACCGAGTCCTCACTACTTTTCTTCCAGACTCCAGTGTTTCTGGCACTAGTCTCTGACAGGAGCTTCCCATCCCCCATGGGTTCCAAGCTGGGGGTGCTGTCATGCTGGGGTGACGTCATTCAATGTCTTTTCAGCCTTCAGAAGGCTTGGTCAGACTGTTCTCCCTCTTGTTACCTGTAGGACTTTTTCTAAACAGGATGACAGAACTTCCAACGTGTAGCAATACTATCAGAACCGAGGTAGCACAGAACATTCTGGGATAGACTCCATCCATTACGCTGTGTGGCACAAAGGTGTTATTTTACTGAGCAGAGGCAACTCACTACTGAAGAAAGTGACTTCCATTGCATACCAAAGCCGACTACACTGAACAATACCTTTCCTTTCTAGAAACAATTTTAGATTGGCAAAAGTGCAATGTTTTCTTCACTAAAATATTTTATATTCTAAAACTTGTACATTCTTTTCTTTTTCCTTTTTTTTTTTTTCTTTTTTTTGGTGGGCTGAGGAAAGGGCAGGCAGAATGAAGCTGGCCACTGAAAACTGTAAGACGGTCAAAAGCTGACAGCCTGTTTTTGTGAAAAGGGAATTGTAAATGGACAATTTAATATACACTGTAATTTGAATACAATTACTGTATCTAAAAGGAGCTGCTATGAAGTACCTTTCTTATGTTGCTAGGCTACTGTTTCTGAAAGCCCTGAATCTCTTTGCAGGAGTCTGTGATTAGGACCCTAGCACCAAATATGGTCCAGATAGACCTTTTTGTAAGGGTCTTGGCTGCTTTTTACTAGAAGGTTGCTTATATGAGCATATTTATACTACAAGAGGATGAGTGTTAATTTTAACCAACTTTGCCATTTTGTAGAAAAAAGTTAAATTCACATTATAAATTCCAAGTCTTTTCACCCGTCACGCATGCATATTTTAATATCCAATTGGATAGCCAGAAGTAGAATCATAAAGATAAACTATGAGTTGTCACTTTGTTACTTAAGAAATGTCATATTTTATTTGTAACATATATGTAAAGGGCCATTAAGTTTTCTCCTTCCAATTAATGCTGTCAAGTGTTAGCTGTGTGCATGTAAGCCAGTTGCACATCAGAAACATATTCAAAGTTGATCTATGTAACTTATTCACTCTGTAAATACATTCAAAGTTTTTGTGATGTAATCTTGATTGATACTCTATTCAGAACTTCCTTTAGACTAAAAAAAAAAAAAAAAAAAATACAAATCGACCATGGATTTTATTTCTGGTTTAGAGATCATTGCCTTCGACGTGCGTTCACAGGTTTGCATGTGGGTTGCCACAATGATAACCCCCAGGGGAACCATTCATATTCATTCCATGATTGGCACTCATTGGGGCTGAGCAGCAAGCAGAGGGATTCTGTGAAGCAGGAACCATCTGTTACCTCTTTGGAAGTGGACACTAAGTTAAGACTGACCTTCAACCAGCTCTCATCAACCAAAGAGAAATCAGAAGAGTAAGCGCTCTACTTGTCAACACCTATCATTAGATTGTCATCTTTAAAATTGTGAAATAGATTCTATAAGGAAAAGTGGGAGTTTTAATTCTGTCACCATTGCTCATCAATCTCCACCCCACATGAAAAACAGGGACACAGACACACACGACAATCTGTTACTGTCTTCCTACTCATATTTACCAAGGCTAACAAATATAACTTGCTTTTCTAACATACAAAAACTAAATCTTAAGTAGTAATTTTCTAGAAATAGCCCGTAACAGGGAGTATGAGCTACCATTTTTATGTTCCCAAAGCACAACTATTAACCAATTGTAATGACTCTCTGGAGAGAGGGGAGGGTTCAAGATGGTGGCATGGGAAGATCCTGAACTCACCTCATCCAATGGACACAAATATCTACAATTACAGTCAGAATATTTCCCACAGAGGGGGACCTAGAAACTGTATTAGCAGAGCCTTCGAAAAACGACAGAGTACTGAGACAGGTAGAAGAGGCAGAGATACGGTCTCAAGTGAGACCGCATTTCTGGCACAGTGTTCCACGGTTAGGAGAGTTCCCAAAGCTACTAAGTTTTCCCTGAAAAGCTAGATATCTGAGATCTGTATCAGAAACCCTAATCCTTACATCCTGTACAGGAGGGAGGAGTCCCCAAAACACATGACTGTGAAAACCAAAAGGGAGTATGTCCAAGAAAACTAGGATTGCAGGGAAAGGACAACCTATTTTTTAAAAGGCTCATGTACAGACTCACTCAAACCAGAAACCAGTGGACAAATACCAGATTGAAGCGTGCACACACCATAGGTGAAAGAGACCTACTTACAAATTCCGAAGTGCCTGCCAGAGAGTCAGGAGACAGCTGGACTCTCCCTGGAGACGGAGACACCGGCAGCAACTACTTTTGTCCACTCATTCCGCCATGCTGATCCCAGTACTGGCAAGTGCTATTTTGGAATCCGCCCTCTAGACTCCTAATGCCAGGGAACATGCTCCACTGAGAGAGCCCTGTACAACCCTGCATCTCAGCAGGTCTTCACGGCCAGGCACACTAGGCACCAGCCTCATCCCATTAGCACACCTCCATTAGTTGCTGCCAGATGCACAGCCAGCTGGGACAGGCACCACTCCTGCACAGCAGTGCACCCAGAGCAGTCTGGCACCACCGCAAAAAGGCAATGCATGCAGTCCACAGAGTGAACATCCCTGGAGCATGTGGGACAGGTGATTGCACTTCTAGTGGACAGGTGATTGCACTTCTGGGCCCACAGGATCTCTTACATAAGGCCACTTCTTCAAGACCAACAGACATAGCTGAACTACCTAATATACAGAAGCAGAGTTAGGCAAAATGAAGAGACAGAACATGTGTTCCAAACAAAAAAGAAAAATGACATTCAAAAAAAGAACGAATAGAAAAGGGAAAAGCAATCTACCTGACAGAGTTCAAAGTAATGGTCAATAAAGATGCTTACTGAATTTAAGAGAAGAATGGATAAACACAATGAGAAAATATTCAAAGGTACTAATCAGATCTGAGGACTACAGTAACAAATGAAAAATACACTAGGAATAAACAGCAGATTAGATGATAGAGAAGAATGGATTAGCAATCTGGAAGACCTGGTATTGGAAATCACCCAAACTGAACAGCAAAAGATTTTTTTGGAAATAGGGATAGTTTAATATACCTCTGGGATAACATCAAGCATGCTAATTAATATTCATACTATAAAGGTCACATGAGAAAAAAAGGAGAAAACTTATTTGAAGATTTATTAGCTGAAAAACGCCCTAAAAAAGGAAACAGGCATGCAGTCCCAAGAAGCATAGAGTGTCCCAAACAAGATAAATCCAAAGAAATCCACATCAAGGCACATTATAATGAAATAAGGCAGAGAGTCAATTATCATATGGTTTCACTTACATGTGGAGCATAAGGAAAAACATGGAGGACATTGGGAGAAGGAAAGGAAGGGTGAATTCGGAGAAATCTGAGGGAGAGATGAAACATGAGAGATTGTGGACTCTGAGAAACAAACTGAGGGTTTTGGAGGGGAAGGCATGAGGGGTTGGGTGACCCTGAGCATGGGTACTGAGGAGGACATCTATTTCATGAAGCACTGGGTGTGGTGCATGAACAAGGAATCTTGGAACACTGAAAAAATTAAATTTAAAAAAATTGTCCAAAATTAAACAAAAACATTTTTAGAGCAAGAAAAAAGAAATTAGTTATATCTAAGGAAACTGCCATAAGACTATCAGCTTATTTCTCAGCAAAAATTTTGCAGGCCAGAAATAGTAGGCATGAGAGGAAAAACAAGCTTAAAAAAATGATACTCTACCCAACAAGGTTATAATTCAGAACTGAAGAGGAGATCAAGAGCTGACCAAACAAATAAAGGGACCACACACAGAACAGCAGGAGAGACAGATACATGGTACTGATGGAAATCCCACACCTGATCCACAAGATGCAGTGCAAAGGGACAGCATTAAAGCAACCATGGTCGATTCTCCTAACCCAAGATACAACAAAACAAAACAAAAAACCAGCAGTTTAAAGGGTAACTAGACTCTAAGTGAAGAAAATTCATTGATAATTCCTAGAGCTTCTGCCCGGCAATGGGAAAACTACTACAACTCTCTCTGTGGTCATGGGAGCTGGTGAGCACCACTGCTTATGCTCCCCCTCCACCTGATAGCAAGGGCAGAAGCAAGGCCCAAATGCTTTAGCCAGTTGGCCACCTACACAAGCCCTAGACTCCTAGGCCACAGCAGTTCCAGCCATTATCCCAAGGCAGCCACAGAACACAGTCCAGTTTCAACCATCCCACCACAGCTGCCTTTGGGTGGCAAACACACTAACACCCCTAACCTTTGCCTACTACAGCTTCAGCCATCTCACCAAGGTAGCCTGGGCATGGAGCACCCCAGGACATGCTGTTTTCTGTTCCACCCATCCCACCAGGATGCCCCTGAATCTAAAGCCTCAGCCCATACCCACCCAAGCTCTAGCCATCCTACCATAGAATCTCCAGTACAGAGTGCCCCAAAACACTGCCTGCACCTGGTGAAGCTCCAGTCAGCTGGCCAAAGCTGCCAGATACATGCCATTGTCACAGACGATGTTCCTACACATGGCTACTCCTTTAATATTGAGAATGGTAGCTGTTTTGCCTAATTCAAAGAAACAAAATGAGAAGAATAATATGCTCCATAAGAAAGAACATTACAAAACTTCAGAAAAAGAGCCAGACAAAATAGAGATAGGCTACCTCATAAAGAATTCAAAGTATTGGTCATAAAAATGTTCACCAGACCGAGAGAAGAGTGGATAAACTCAGTGAGAACTTCAACAAAGGGATAGAAAATATAAATAAGAGTTGAAGAACAAAATTATTGAAATGAAAAACACACTAGAGAGAATCAACAGCAGATGAAAAGATACAGAAGAACAGAGCAGTGATTTGGAAGACAGAATACTAGAATGCAACCAAGCTGGGGAAAAATATTTTTAAACAAAAAGATAAGGAAGTTGGGAAGATAGCAGAGTAGGAGGATCCTGAGACACACCAAGGCAACAACTAATTGATGCAACTAACTCAGATAATGACCTGAAGACTGACGGACCAGATCTTGCACAGCTAAGTCATAGGGAGAAGGCCACATCAATAAGGATAGTATGGACCCCCAACTCTACGGTCAACTGATCTTCAACAAGGCAGGAAAGAATATCCAGAGGAAAAAAGATAGTCTCTTCAACAAATGGTGTTGGAAAAACTGGACAGCCACATGCAGAAGAATGAAACTGGACCATTTCCTTACACCATACACAAAAATAGACTCAAAATGGACCAAAGACCTCAATGTAAGACAGGAATCCATCAAAATCCTTGAGGAGAACACAGGCAGCAATCTCTTCGACCTCAGCCGCAGCAACTTCTTTCTAGAAACATCCCCAAAGGCAAGGGAAGCAAGGGCAAAAATGAACTATTGGGACTTCATCAAGATCAAAAGCTTTTGCACAGCAAAGGAAACAGTCAACAAAATCAAGAGACAACTGACAGAATGGGAGAAGATATTCACAAATGACATATCAGATAAAGGGCTAGTATCCAAAAT
>CM053605.1:107107027-107141125 GCA_028646535.1 Procyon lotor
GAGGGTACGTATTGCATGGAGCACTGGGTGTAGTGCAAAACAATAAATCTTGTAACACTGAAAAAAATAAATAAATAAAATTAAAAAAAAAGAAAAAGAAAAAAAAAATTGAAGAAGACACAAAAAGGTGGAAAAGCATTCCATGCTCATGGATCAGAAGAATAAACATTGTTAAAATGTCTATACTGCCCAGAGCAATTTATCCTTTCAATGCCATCCCGATCAAAATTCCACTGGCATTTTTCAAAGGACTGAAACAAACAATCCTAAAATTTGTATGGAACCAGAAAAGACCCTGAATTGCTAAGAAAATGTTGAAAAAGAAAAACAAAGCTGAGGGCATCACATTTCCTGATTTAAAGCTTTACTACAAAGCTGTGATCACAAAGACAGCATGGCACTGGCACAAAAACAGACACAAAGACCAGAGGAACAGAATAGAGAGCCCAGACATGGACCCACAACTCTATGGTCAAATCATCTTTGACAAAACAGGAAAAAATATCCAATGGAAAAAAGACAGCCTTTTTGTGGTGCTGGGAATAAGTGGTGCTGGGAAAATTGGACAGCTATATGTAGAAGAATGAAACTTGACCATTCTCTTACACTATACATGAAGATAAACTCGAAATGGATAAAAGACCTCAATGTGAGACAGGAATCCATCAAAATCCTAGAGGAGAACATAGGCAGTAACCTCTTCGACATCAGCACAGCAAATTCTTTCAAGACATGTCTCCAAAGACAAAGGAAACAAATTTGATAATGAACTTTTGGGGCTTCATCAAGATAAAACCTTCTGCACAACAAAGGAAACAGTCAACAAAACAAACAGGCAACTCAGGGAATGGGAGAAGATATTCACAAATGACACTACAAAGGTCTGATATCTAAGATCTATAAAGAACTCCTCAAGCTCAACACTCACAAAACAGATTATCACATCAAAAAATGGACAGAAGACATGAACAGACACTTCTCCAAAGAAGACATAAAAATGGCTAACAGACACATGAAAAAATGTCCATCATCTTTAGCCATCAGGAAGATTCAAAACCAAACCACACTGAGATACTACCTCACACCAGTTAGAATGGCCAAAATCAACAAGACAGTAAACAACAAATGTTAGAGAGCATGTGGAGAAAGGGGAACCCTCTTCCACTGTTGGTGGGAATGCAAGTTGGTGCAGCCACTTTGGAAAACAGGGTGGAAATTCCTCAAGAAATTAAAAACAGAGCTACCCTATGACCCTGCCATTGCACTACTGGGTATGTACCCCAAAGATACAGATGCAGTGAAAAAAAGGGCCACATATACCCCAATGTTCATAGCACAATGGCCACAATTGCCGAACTATGGAAAGAGCCAAGATGCCCTTCAACAGATGAATGGATAAAGAAGATACGGTCCATATATATGAAGGAATATTATGCCTCCATCAGAATGAATGAATATCCAACTTTTGTATCAACATGGATGCAACTGGAAGAGAAAGTCAGTTATCATATGGTTTCACTTACATGTGGAGCATAAGGAAAAACATGGAGGACATTGTGAGAAGGAAAGGAAGGGTGAATTAGGGGAAATCAGAGGGGGAGACAAAACATGAGATACTATAGACTCTGAGAAACAAACAGGGTTTTGCAGGGGAGGGGAGTGGGGGGGTTGGGTGAGTTTGGTGGTAGGTATTGAGGAGGGCACATATTGCATGGAGCATTGAGTGTGGTGCATGAACAATGAATCTTGGAACACTGAAAAAATTAAATTAAATTAAAAAAAAATAACCAAAACCACAAAAATATAAAAATTAGAAGAAAATACTACGAAATATTACATGCCAACAAATTGATTAACCTATATAAAAACAGATAAGTTCCTAGAAACATACAACTTTCCAATACTGAATCAGGAATAAATAGCAAATTTGAAAGACCAATTACTAGTAACAAAATTGAATTAGTAGTCAAAAAACTCCCAATAAACAAAAGTCCAGGACCAGATGGCTTCACAGTTGAATTCTAGCAAACATTTAAAGGAAAGTAAATACCATGCCCTCCTTAATGTCCATCACTCAGTGTCATGAGCACTGGGTATTATATAAGACTGATAAATCACTGAAATCTACCTTTCAAACTAATAATACATTATATATTAATTGTATTTAAACTTAAAAAATATGCCAACTCATGAAAAATAAAGAAAAAGAAATGTGAATACCCATGCTTCTCAAACTATTACAAAAAATAAAAAAAGTCAATCTGTGTGATACATCACATAAACAAGAGGAATAAAAAAACATATGATTATCTCAGTAGATATAGCAAAGGCATTTGACAAAATACAACATCCATTCATGATAAAAAAAAATTTGGTTTTAGAGGGAATATACCTTAACATAATAAAGACCATACATGAAAAAGTCATACTAAACATTATACTAAATGGTGAAAACCTAAAAACATTTCCTTTAAGATCAAGAACAAGACAAGGATATTCATCCTCACCACTTTTATTCAACAGACTACTGGAAATTCCAGATATACCAGATAAGAAAAAGAAATAAAATACATCCAAATTGGTAAAGAATCAATAAAACTATCACTATTTGCAAATGCCATGACACTACACATAGAAAACCCTAAAGACTCAACCAAAAACTATTAGAATAAGTGAAATCAGTAAAGTTGCAGGATACAAAGTTAATATGCAACTATCTGTTCCATATCTATATACTAATAATGAAATAGCCTAAAAAGAAAGTAAGAATCAATCCCATTTACAATTACACCCAAAAGAATAAATTTAACCAAAGAGGTAAAAGACCTATCTACTAAAAACTATAAGACACTGATGAAAAAAATTGAAGATGACCCGAAGAAATGGAAAAATAGATCATGTTCATGAATTGGAAAAATGTTGTTAAAATATGCATACTACTCAAAATATTCTACAAATTCAATGCAATTCCTGTATCAAGATACCAATAGCATTTTTCACAGAACTAAAATTGATCTGGAACCACAAAAGACCTCAAATAGCCAAAGCAATCATGGTAAAGAAGAACAAAGCTATAGGTATCAAAATCGCAGATTTCAAAATATACTACAAAGTTATAGTAATAAAAACAGTATATTACTGGCAAAAAACAAAAAATCACAGATCAATAAAACAAAATAGAGAACCCAGAAATAAATCCACACTTATATGATTAATTGATCTATGACAAAGGAGGCAAAGAATATACAATGAGAAAAAGATACTCTCTTCAGCAAATGGTGTTGGGCAAACTAGACAGCTACATGTGAAAGAAGTAAATTGAACTACTTTCCTAGACAAAAATTACTCAAAATTTATTAAAGATCTAAATGTGAGACCTGAAGCCATAAAACTCCTAGAAGAAAACATAGGTAGTAAACACTTTGACATCAGTCTTAGCAACATTTTTCTAGATAGGTCTCCTCAAAGGAAACAAAAGCAAAAATCAACTAGTGAGACTAAACCAAAATAAAAAGCTCTTGCACAGTGAAGGAAACCATACAAAAAGAAAAAACAACCTAAGTGGGAGAAGGTATTTGTAAATATTATATCCAATGAAAGGTTAATATCTAAAACATATAAAGAAGTCATACAACTCCTACAAAAAAAATTATATATCTATATATATATAAAATCCAGTCTGAAACTGGACAGAGAACATGCATAGATTTTCAAAGAAAACATACAGATGATCAGCAGTCCAATAAAAATATACTAAACATCATTAATCATCAGGGAAATGCAAATCAAAGCCACAAAGAGATATCACCTTACACCAGTCAAAACAGCCAATATTCAACAAAGAGGCTTAAGTACAAAGGATAAACTGATGGTTGCCAGAGAAGAGGTGGGTGAAATAGGTGAAGGGTATTAAGAGGTAGATTCTTATATTAAAAAATAAATAAGCCCTGGAGGTGATAAATACAACATAGGAATATAGTCAATAATATTGTGATAACATTGTATGGTGACAGATGGTGACTACACTTATCATGGTCAGCACAGAGTAATGTATAGAAATGTTTAATGATTACAGTGGACACCTAAAATTAATATAACATGATATGTCAACTATACCCTTAAGAGAAAAGAAACATTCATGGTAATGTTAATGTTCTATATCTTGATAGGTATTTGGGTTAAATGGGTTATGTATGTATGCATTTACAGTGAATGTACACAAAAAATATGTCCAGTACATTGTATCTAAATTGTATGTCAATAGAAAAATAACTGCAAACAGAATACTAACCTAATGCATGCTGAAGTTTTTAGGACGAAGTGTTGTCTGCAATTTATTTTGAAATGTTTCAAAAAACTAAAATGGAATGAAGGATGGACAGAGGAACGGGATACATGACTAGACTGTGAAAAATCAAGTACAGTAAAATGTTAAAGGTAGATTCTATGTGGTGGATATGAGTGTTTACCGCAAAGTACTGTCAATGTTTGAATATGTTCATTAAAAAGCACTTTTAAAAAATGCATATAGACAAAAAATGAATGTCCTTGTACAACATCAAGCTTGCAAACTCTTGTACTAGAGGGTCCTAGTAGGAAAAGACAGAAAGGGGCAGAAAATTTATTTGAAAAATAATAGCTGAAAACTTCCCTAACCTTGGAAATCCATGTGTAGGAAGCACAGAGTGCCCAAACGAGATGAACCCAAGAAGATCCACACAAAGACACAAATAACTAAAATGTCAAAAGTTAAACAAAGTGAGAATCATAAAAGCAAAACAAACAAACTAGTTACATACAAGGGAAACCCCATATGGCTACACACGGATTTTTCAACAGAAACTTTGCAAGTCAAAATATATTCCAGGCATAATATTTGCAGGCATAATATATTCCAAGTGTTCAAAGGAGAAAACCTATAATCAATAATTCTCTACCTGGTGAGTTTATCATTCAGAACTGAAGGAGTGAAAAAGACAAAAGTTAAAAGAAGTTCATTATCAGTCATACACCAGGACCTCTGGTCAATACTCCTTCCATGTGAAGAGCCCTGGGACACTCCCACCCCCAGCCCAGCATGCACCCATTTCATCTTCAGCTGTCCTGCCAGGGCATTATCCATACAAAGAGCCCAGGACTACCTAGCATGCCCCAATTTCAGCTCAGACCATCCCCACAGGGCAGTCCCAACACAGAGTGTCCCAGGAACTCCAGACAACATCAGTCACAACTCCAGCCAGCCAGCCAAAATCACCATGCAATATCAGTCTACACAGGAAACAACCATATACAAAACCATAATTTTAGAAAAGTACTTGTTCCACCTAATTCATAGAAATACAGAACATCAAGCAAAATGAGACAGAGGAATGTGCTCAAAGAACAAGACAAAACTTAAAAAAAAAAAAAACTAAACTAAATGAGATAATGACTATTTGATAAAGAGTTCAAAGTAATGCTTACAAAGATGCTCACAAAATTAGGGAGAAAAGTGAAATAACTCAGAACTTCAACAAAAAGAAAGTATAAACAAAAATTTATCATAAAGAATACAGTAATAGATGTAAATTATACTAGATAGAATCAATAGATTTGAGAATGCAGAAAAATCAATTATCTGAAAGGGTAATGGAAAGCACCTGAGCTAAATAGCAAAAAGAAGAAAATATTTTTAAAAAATGAGAATAGGGGGGCGCCTGGGTGGCTCAGTCGTTAAGCGTCTGCCTTCGGCCCAGGTCGGATCCCAGGGACTTGGGATCGAGCCCCGCATCGGGCTCTCTGCTTGGCAGGAAGCCTGCTTCTCCCGCTACCATCCCTCTGCTTGTGTTCCCTCTCTTGCTGTGCTTCTCTCTGTCAAATAAAATCTTTAAAAAAAAAAAAAAATGAGAATAGGTTAATGAATCTCCTGGACAACATCAAATAAACAAACATTCACATTATAGGGGTCTAAGAAGAAGGGACCGAGGGGTGGGTAGAAAATATATTTGAAGAAATAACAGCTGAAAATTTGCCAAACCTGGGGAAGGAAACAGACATCCAGCTTCAGGAAGCATTCAAAGTTTGAAACAAGATGAACTTAAGAAAGTCCAAAACATGACACATACTTAAAAATGTCAAAAATTAGAGCGAGAGAGAGAATCTTAAAAGCAGCAAAGCAACTAGTTACAGAGGGAAATCCCATAATACGAGCTGATTTTTCAGCAGAAAATTAAAGGCCAGAAGAAAGTGGCATAATATATCAAAGAGCTGGAAGGGGAAAACTTGCAACCAAGAATATACTACCCAACAAAATTATCATTCAGAAGTAAAGGAAAAATAAATTTAAACAAACAAATTTAAAGGAGTTTATCACCACTAAACTGGCCATCCAAGAAATTTTAAAGAAAATTCTTTAAGTGGAAAAGAAAAGGCCACGATTAGAAATAATAAAATTATGAAAGGACAGATTTCATGAATAAAAGCCAAACACACAAGAAAGGTAGTAGAGCAAACACTTACAAAGGTAGTAAAAAGATAAAAGTGGTAAAATCAAGTATATCTACAAAATTAGTTAAGGAGACCCACAAAACTTAAAGAAATTTAACAATCTATACATAAAACATGAAGGGCAAAGGAGTAAAAATAAAGTTCTTTTAGATGTGTTATAACTTACCTGACCATTAATCTAATACAGGCTGCTAAATAATTAAAGTGAACCTCATAGTAACCACAAATCAAAACCTATAATTGATACACAAAAAAAATTAAAGAGAAAGAAAACCAAGCATTAACACTAAAAATGATGAATCACAGAGAAGAGCAAAAGAAAGGAAAAGAGAGGAACTATAAAACAACCAGAAAATAAATGGCAATAAATACATACTTGCCAATAATTACTTTAAATGTTAATCACCTGAATGTTACAATGTAAGACACGAAATGACGGAATGGATGAAAAACCAAGATCAATGTATATGCCTACAAGAAACTCACTTAAGACCTAAAGACAAGTACAAGTTGAACATGAAGACACGGAAAAAGATATACCATGAAAAAAGCAGCAGGAAAAAAAAAAAAAAAGCCTAGGTAGTTGTACTTGTATCAGACAAGATAGAGTTTAAAACAAAGACTCAACAGCCAAAGCAAACTTGAAAAAGAAAAGTAAAGCTGGAGGCATCACAATTCCAGACTTTATATTAAACAGCTGTAGTGATCAAAACAGTATGCTACTGGCATAAAAAGAAAAAATAAAAACATAGATGAAACAGAATAGAAAACCCAAAAATGAGCACACAACTATATTGTTGTGTGACAACAATGGAGGAAAATATGACAAAGGAGGAAATAATATCCAATGGGAAAAAGTTTCTTCAAATATCTGTGTCAGGAAAACTGGACAGCAACATGCAATAGAATAAAACTGGACCACTTTCTTACACCAAACAAACAAAAAAAGAAACTCAAGATGGATTAAAAAACTAAATGTGAAACATGAAGCCATCAAAATCCTAGAGGAGAATGTAAGAAGTAACCTCTTTGCCATCAGCCATAGCCCAACTTCTACCTAGATATGTCTCCTGAGGCAAAGGAAACAAAAACAAAAATAAACTATGGGGACTACATCAAAATAAAAAGCTTCTGCACAGTGAAGGAAACAATCAATAAAACTAAAAGGCAGCCAACTGAATGGGAGAAGATATTTACAAATGACATATCCAATAAAAGGTTAGTATCCAAAATGTACAAAGAACTGATACAACTCAACATCCAAAAAATAAATACTCCAATTAAAAAATGAGCAGAGGACAGGAATAGACATTTTTACAAAGAAGACACACACTTAGCCAACAGACACACAAAAAGATGCTCAATATCACTCATCATCAGGCAAATACAAATCAAAACTCCAAGGAGATATCACCTCACACCTGCCAGAATAGCTAAAATCTAGAACACAAGAAACAAGTGTTGGTGAGAACATGGAGAAAAAGAAACTCTCTTGCACTATTGGTGGGAATGCAACTGGTACAGCCACTCTGGAAAACAGTATGGAAGTTCCTCAAAAAGTTAAAAATAGAAATACCCTAAGATCCAGTAATTGCACTACTGGGTGTCTACCCCCAAGATACAAAAACACTAATTCAAAGGGATACATGCACCCCAATGTTTATAGCAGCAGTATCTACAATAGCCAAACTATGGAAGCAGCCCAAGTGTCCAGAGACGAATGATTGAATAAAGAAGTGGTATATATAAACAATAGAATATTATTATTCAACCATAAAAAAGGATGAAATATTGCCATCTGAAATAATGTAGATGATCTAGAGAGTAAAATGCTAAACGAGTAAGAGCAAGACATATATCATAATTTCATTCATATGTGGAATTTAACAAAACAAATGAACAAAGGTGGGGGGACGAGACAAACCAAAAACAGAATCTTACCTATAGAGAACAAACGAAAGGGGAGGTGGGGGGGGAATGGATGAAGTGAAGGGAATTAAGAGTACAGTTATCTTGATAATCAATGAGTAACAAATGGAATTGTTGAATCACTATATTGTGTACCTTAAATGAACATAACATTGTATGTTTACACTGGAATTTAAATTTAAATAAATAAAGGTGGGATTTCAAAAGTACATTGTAATCTATAGTCATAAAATGTAGTGGAGGGTTTTTTATTAATTTTATAAAACAACAGAGATTTGCTAATGTAGAAATTTTCTACTTTTCCTCTCTTTCTTCACCTCCTCTTCTCTGAGTGTAGGTGAGGAAAAATGTTTAAGAGGAAGGTCCCTTAAAGCTACAGCCGCACCCCAACTGAGTCTAGTAATAATTATAGACCTACAGTCAAATCTCCTTGGGTATTGTGCTGTGCCTCTGTTACTGAAGCATTAATTTTCACCTCTCCAGGGATATAGAGGAATGGAAAGATGGGGATAGAGATAGAGTAGAAATCTAACAGACGCTTTCACGATAAGAGAAATGCTTCCTCATCTCTCAGTGCTTTCTGGCACTGAAACATACACATTTTATCCACTGGCATAAAAAAAGCAATTTAGGTGCACCATAACTTGGACTTAAGCTGATTGAATTATGGTCTCCAAATAGAGTGTTTTAGAGCACCATGCATTTCAGAGATACGTGCAGGTCTTATTCCCACTGATAAGTGAGAACATTAAGAAAATGTGTTAGAGCAACTGTGAATAAAGATGCTTATAACCATTATTAGCAACACACACACACACACACACACACACATGCACACACACAGAAGATCTTAAGGTGCTTCTGGTTCTAAATCCTAACACTGATCTTTCCAGTGAATTGGGGAATCATAGAAATAAGGGTACCTCCTCCTGATTGCATCAGCTTATACCTGCTTCCAAATTCCAGCCTGAACATAAACATTAGTGTCCACAGGTGAATTTTATATTGTTAATTATATTTCCATAAAGCTGGAATGTTTTAAGTTTTTTATACACTTAAGATCATTAACATTTGTGGTTTTTAAAAAGAGTTTATTTATTTATTTGACGGAAGGAGAAAGACAGTGAGTGTACAAACAGATGGAGAGGCGGGCAGAGGGAGAGGAAGAAGACTTCCAGTTGGGCAGGGGGCCCAATGCAGGGCTCGACCCCAGGATTCTAGGATCATGATCTAATCTGAAGGCAGATGTTTAACTGACTGAGCCACCCAGGTGCCCCAGATTATTAGCATGTGAGTACCTGTCATGAGTTGAGCTTTTCCCTACATTCACCAAATATTTATTGTGTGCCCATTGTGAGCTAGGCACTGTTTCAGGGGAAACATTATCAAAACAGATGACACCTCTCTATTAAAAGAGTTTACATTTTAGTAGGGGAAGATATACTTGTTTGTCTATGTCAGGTGGTGCTGAATGCCATGAATAAACAAGGACAGAGGGTAACTGGGGTGTGATGCTACTTCAGAAGAGGTTAGAGAAGTCTTTCTAATAAGGTGAAATCTGAGCAGAGGTCTCAGTGAAGTGAGGACACAATATGAGTTTCTGGGAGAAAGAACATTCTAGCAAAGAGAAAAACAAATGCAAAGATCCTGATTCAGGAGCATGATCCTATTGTTGAAGGGATAACAAGGAAGCCACTAACCGGAGTGAAATGAATGAAGAGGAGAGTAGTCAGAGAGGATGGGAGAAAGGGCTATGTGAGTCAGTAAGGAGTTGGTCCTTTACTGAGTGAAGCAGAAAGTCACTGGATGTTTGGGGGCAGAGCCGAGACATGCTTTTGTCATAAAAGGATCATTCTGTTTTAATGAAAAAGTTCTGGAAATAGTGGTGATGGTTTTCTAACATTGTGAATGTACTTAATGCTGCTAAATTGTGCATTTAGAAATGGTAAATTCCATGTTATATATATTTCACCACAATAAAAGCAAATTGTTTAAAAAGTATCACTCCAGGAGAGGGAGCAAGATGGTGGAGAAGTAGGAGACCCTATTACAACCTGTCCCCTAAAGTGAGCTGGATATCTACTAGAACACGCTGAACACCCATGAAATCAGACTGAGAAGTAAAATTTTTCACTTCTGGATTTCTACAGGAGCAGAAGGCAGCAGTGGAGAGGTAAAGCAAAGTGGGAACACTCAAACCTATATTGGAGGATAAACAGAAGGGGGAGGGAGCCACGAGAAGCAACCCAAGGCCAGTAATACTCCAAAGAAAAGTGCCCCGTGGTTGGGGACCAGCATTAACTTAGAGTCTGGTTAAAAACACTTAAAAAGAGCAAAAGATATTAAGGAGCAACTAGTGGAAGTGGGTGGTCACGGGCACAGGCCTAAGTCCACGTTCCCAGGAAGGATACCACCCATGTCAAAGAGAGACTGGCAGGGGGGGTCCAGTCCATGGTTCATGAACCTGCAGCTTTCCACTCCTTGCACCATTTCATGGGTGGGGTGCACTACTGCAAGTGCCTTAGAGAGCCTGGTGTGGTCCAGGAGGCTGCAGCTTTTCTGTGTGCAGCACTCCCTGGACTGGGTGCACTCCTGCAAGCTCCTAAGAGACCAAGTAGGAGCCCTGGCTGGAAATCTCTAAGACCACAGGACATCCACCACCTGCCACAGGATCGGGGCGCTCCCAGCCGGCACCTGAGAGAACTTCGGTGGCCTAATCTTGGGCAGGAATCTGAGCACACCCGGCACGGGCCTAGAGCCCAGAGAGCAGTCTCCTCAGTGGCAGCCACCAGAAGCAAGTTTCCTAGGCCAATATAGCTCACGGCTTTGGTCACGCATGGGTGCAGAGGTGTGCGAGGGCCTCCCAGGGCCACTGAACGGTAGCTGGGGATGCACACCACCTGTAGCAGGCTGTGCTGTGAGCAGAATTTTAGAGAGGAATGTGTGTTCTCGACCACCCGGAGGGGAGCAGACTGAGGCTTCTCTGTGATGTAGAGGTCTAGGTGTGGGCAGATTCCTTGCTTGGACTCTCCAAAAAGGTAAAAAAGCTACAAAAGAGCACAAACCTTCAGAGAGCAAAAGACTGAGAAACCAGTTTCCACAGAGTGCAGCCCCTTGATTGGGGAGTAGGGTGACTCAACCCAAGCAAGACTGACTGGAAAACAACGAGTCAGGCCCCTCCCTCAGAAGACAAGCCAAAAACAAAAGGAAAATAACCACAGGGTCCCCATAAAATTATAAAACCCCAATATCAGAGGAAATCACTATGTTAAGCTCCCGATAATACCCTAAAATCTGCATATTTCATAAATACAAGTTTTCTTTATTTCTAATTTTTTTTATTCACTCGTTCTCACTTTTACTGGTTTAAATTTTTTTTAAACTACTTAAAATTACAACTAGAGGCTTAATACAATAAACCCAGGAAGACCTGAAATAACCTTCCTTGCCTGCGAGGAGTTATAACCACCCTCCCAGCTTATCTTTTTGTCAGTGTTTCTGTGTATTTGCTTTTGTTCTGGTATTATATAAATCTTATTCTTTGGGTTCATTCTGACTAGGTTCTTTTATTTCTTATCATTTACCTTTGTCAGCCTTTATGTTTCCTCATGTTTGTTTATATACCTTATAAATCCTATTTGGGGGCCCCATTCTGGCTGGGATTTCCCCTTTTTCTCTCTCTCTTTTTTTATCCTTATTCTTTATTTTTGGTGGTGAATTTCAACTGCTCCAAAACCTTCCAGGGTACACCCTGCCTTGGTTGTGGGTGATATATTCAGCTATACATCCTCGCATCCACTTCTCATCAAAATGACTAGAAGGAGGAACATTCAACACAGGAAAAACCCAGAGACTGAACTCTCATCCTCAGAACTATTGGACATAAACAGTATGGACATAAACAGTATGTTTATATATGTGTATGTTTATATATATGTTTGTTATATATGTTATATACATATATAAGATATATGTATATATGTTTGTTATATGTTATATACACATAGATGTTATATATCTATGTATGTTTATATATATGTTTATACGTTTTAGATATATAAATATATGTATTTTATTTTTTATATTAAATATATTATTTATATTTATTATATTTATATTATATGTTTATTATATAATATAAAGTGTACGATTTATATTACATATAAATATAAATTTTATATTATAAATTATATATAACATATACATTTTATTATAGAAATATATTAAATAACCTTATTATATATTATATTATATATAAAAATATATATTATGTATATATATACATATATATGTTTATATGTGTTTATATATATAACAGTATGTTTATATATAACTATGGACATAAACAGTATGTCGGAAAGGGAATTCAGGGTAACAATTATCCAAGCAATGGCTAGGATGGAGAAAAACATTAATGACAACATAGAATCTCTAAGGGCAGAACTGAGAACCAGTATAGCTGATGTTAAAAATTCAATCAGTGAGATTCAATCTAATCTAAATAGTACAACAGCTAGAGTTATGGAGATAGAGGATAGAATGGGTGATCTAGAGGACAAGATGGTTGAGAAAAAAAGGTCAGGAGGAGAGCTTGAACAAACTGCTTAGGATTCATGACAAGAGACTTAGGGAAATAAATGATGCTATGAAACATTCCAACATCAGAATTACTGGAAACCCAAAGGGGTTAGAGAAAGACAGAAGACTAGAAGATATAGCTGACCAAATTCTGGATGAAAATTTCCCCAGTCTGGGTAATGGAACAAGTATTCATGTCCTAGAGGCAGAAAGGACACCCCCCACACCAAGAACAATGAGTCTAGAAAGACACCCATGTACATAATTGTAAAATTAGCAAATTATAATTTTAGATGGGAGGTCCTGAGGGCAGCTAGGAAGAAGAGATTCCTTATGTACAGAGGAAGACCCATCAGAATAACATTAGACCTGTCCATAGAAACCTGGCAAGCCAGAAAGGGCTGGCATCATATATTCAGGGCATGGGAAGAACATGCAGCCAAGACTACTTTGGGAATGAGAAGAACATGCAGCCAAGACTACTTTACCCAGCAAGGCTGACATTCAAAATGGATGGAGAGCTAAAGAGTTTCCAAGACCAGCAAGGATTAAAAGAGTATGTGATCACCAAGCTGGCACTACAGGAAATATTAAAGGGGGTTCTATAAAAGTCAAAAGAGCCCATGAGTGACATAGAACAGGAATTTACAATCTATAGAAACAAGGACTTCACAGGCAACATGATGTCAATAAAAACTTATCTTGCAATAATCATGCTCAACGTGAATGGCCTACATACTCCCATAAAATGGTACAGGGCTGCAGAATAAAAAGAACGACAGGACCTGTCCATATACTGTCTACAAAAGACACATTTGGAACCAAAAGATACATCCAGACTGAAAGTAAAAGGATGGAGAACCATCTGTCATGCCAAAGGGCCTCAAAAGAAAGATGGGGTAGTGATTCTCACATCAGATAAATCAGATTTTAAGCTGAAGACTGTAGTCAGAGATACAGAAGGACACTACATCATTCTTAAAGGGCCTATCATCCAAGAAGATCTAACAATTGTAAACATTTATGCCCCCAATATAAGAGCAGCCAACTACATAAACCAACTGTTAAATAAAGAGCAATATTGATATTAATGCGTTAATAGTAGGAGATCTTAACACACCACTCTCAATAACAGACAGATCATCTTAACAGAAAATCAATAAAGGAACAAGAGCTTTGAATGACACATTGTACCAGATGGACCTCCTAGATATATACAGAACATTCCACCCTAAAACAACAGAATATTCATTCTTCTTGAGCACACATAGAACCTTCTCCAGAATAAACCACGTACTGGGTTACAAATCAGGACTCAGCCAATATCAAAATATTGAGATGATTCCCTGCATATTCTCAGACAACAATGCTTTGAAACTGGAACTCAACCACCAGAAAAACTTTGGAAGGAATTCAAACACTTGGAAGATAAAGACCAACATGCCCAAGAATGTTGGTATCAACCAGGAATGAAAGAAGAACTTAAACAATTCATGGAAACCAATGAGAATGAAGACATATCGGTCCAAAATCTATGGGACACGGTAAAGGCGGTCCTAAGCGGGAAATACATAGCCATCCAAGCCTTACTCAAAAAAACTGAAAAATCTCAAATACACAAGCTCTCTTTACACCTTAAAGAACTGGAAAATCAACAACAAAGTAAGCCAGTCCCACAGACAAGAAGGGAAATAATCAAGATTAGAGCAGAGATCAGTGAGTTAGAAACTAGAGAACCAGTAGAATGCATCAATAAATACAGAAGTTGGATTTCTTAAAGAATCAATAAGATCGATAAGGCACTGGCCAAGTTATTCCAAAAGAAAAGAGAGAGGACCCTAATCAACAAAATTATGAATGAAAGGGGAGAGATAACGACTAATCAAAAGGATTAGTCCTTTGCAAAGCAACCAGTCCAAAGCAACCAGAAATTATCAACAGCTATATGCCAATACGTTAAGAAACCTAGAAGAAATGGATGCATTCCTAGAAGCCTATAAACTTCCAAGATTGAAACAGAAAGCAACTGACAACCTCAATAGACCCATATCTAGTAATGAGATTGAACCAGTGATCAAAAACTTCCCAAAAAAACAAGAATCCAGGACCTGACAGATTCCCTGGGGAAAGAATTCCCCATTCATTCAAAGAATTCCCCATACCAAACATTCAAGGAAGAAATAATACCTCTTCTCCTGAAACTGTTCCAAAAAATAGAAACAGATGGAAAACTTCCAGACTCTTTGAATCCAGCATTACCCTGATCCCCAAATCAGGCAAAGACCCCATCAAAAAGGAGAATTTCAGACCAATATCCCTGATGGATACGGATGCCAAGATTCTCAACAAGATCCTGACTAATAGGATCCAACAGCACATTAAAAAGATTATTCACCATGACCATGTGGGATTTATCCCTGGGATGCAAGGGTGGTTCAACATTTACAAATCAATCAATGTGACAGAACAAATCAATAAGAGAAGAGAGAAGAACCACATGGTCCTCTCAATTGATGCAGAAAAAGCATTTGACAAAATTCAGCATCTGTTCCTGATTAAAACTCTTCAAAGAATAAGGATAGAAAGAACATTCCTCAACATCATAAAGTCTATCTATGAAAAGCCCACAGCAAATATCATTCTCAATGGGGAAAAGCTGATAGCCTTCCCTTTGAGATCAGGAACACAACAAGGATGCCCACTCTTACCACTCTTGTTCAACGTAGTGCTAGAAATCCTAGCAACAGCAATCAGACAACAAAAAGAAATAAAAGGTATTCAAATTGGCAATGAAGGAGTCAAACTCTCTCTCTCCGCAGATGACATGATACTTTGAGTGGAAAACCCAAAAGACTCCACTCACAAACTACTAGAACTCATACAGCAGTTCGGTAATGTGTCAGGATACAAAATCAATGCACAGAAATCAGTTGCTTTCCTATACACTAACAATGAAAATATGGAATGGGAAATTAGATAATTGATTTGATTTATTGTAGCACCAAGAACCATAAGACACCTGGGAATAAACCTAACCAAAGAGATAAAGAATCTGTACTTGAGGAACTACAGAATACTCATGAAAGAAATTGAGAAAGACACAAAAAGGTGTAAAAGCATTCCATGCTCATGGATCAGAAGGATAAACATTGTTAACATGTCTGTACTGCCCAGAGCAATCTATACTTTCAATGCCATCCTGATCAAAATTCCACTGGCATTTTTCAAAGTGCTGGAAGAAACCATCCTAAAATTTGTATGGAACCAGAAAAGACCCTGAATCAGCAAGGAAATGCTGAAAAAGAAAAACAAAGGTGGGGACATCACATTGCCTGATTTCAAGCTTTACTACAAAGTTGTGATCACCAAGACAGCATGGTACTGGCACAAAAACAGATACACAGACCAATGGAACAGAGTAGAGAGTCCAGATATGGACCCTCAACTCTATGATCAAATTATCTTCAACAAAGCAAGAAAAAATATCCAGTGGAAAAATGACAGTCTCTTCAATAAATGGTGCTGGGAAAATTGGACAGCTATATATAGAAGAATGAAACTCAACCATTCTCTTACACCATACTAAAAGATAAACTTGAAATGGATGAAAGACCTCAACATGAGACAGGAATCCATCAAAATCCTAGAGGACAACATAGGCAGTGACCTCTTCGACATCAGCCACAGCAACTTCTTTGAAGACATGTCTCCAGGGGCGCCCGGGTGGCTCAGTGGGTTAAAGCCTCTACCCTCAGCTCAGGTCATGATCTCAGTGTCCTGGGATGGAGCCCCGTATCAGGCTCTCTGCTCAGCAGGGAGCCTGCTTCCCACCCCCCCACCCCCGCCTGCCTCTCTGCCTACTTGTAATCTCTCTGTCAAATAAATAAATAAAATCTAAAAACAAAACAAAACAAAAAACATGTCTCCAAAGGCAAAGGAAACAAAGAAACAAAAGAGAAAATGAACTTTTGGGACTTCTTCAGGATAAAAAGCTTCTGCACAACAAAGGAAACAGTCAACAAAACAAACAGGCAACCCACAGAATTGGAGAAGATATTTGCAAATGATACTACAGACAAAGATCTGATATCTAAGGTCTATAAAGAACTCCTCAAACTCAACACTCAAAAAACAGATAATCACATCAAAAAATGGGTAGAAGAAATGAACAGACACTTCTCCAAATAAGACATACAAATGGCTCACAGACACATGAAAAAATGTTCATCTTTAGCCATCAGGAAGATTCAAATCCAAACCATGCTAAGATACCACCTCACACTAGTTAGAATGGCCAAAATCAACAAGACAGTAAACAACAAGTGTTGGAGAGCATGTGGAGAAAGGGGAACCCTTTTCCACTGTTGGTGGGAATGCAAGTTGGTGCAGCCACTTTGGAAAACAGTGTGGAGATTCCTCAAGAAATTGAAAATAGAGGTACCCTATAACCCTGCCATTGCACTACTGGGTATGTACCCCAAAGATATAGATGCAGTGAGGAGGGCCATATGTACCCCAATGTTCATAGCAGCAATGGCCACGATCACCAAACTGTGGAAAGAGCCAAGATGCCTTTCAACAGAAGAATAAAGAAGATATGGTCCATATATACAATGGAATATTATGCCTCCATCAGAAAGGATGAATACCCAACTTTTGTATCAACATGGAAGGGACTGGAGGAGATAATGCTGAGTGAAATACGTCAAGGAGAGATAGTCAATTACCATATGGTTTCACTTACATGTGGAGCATAAGGAAAAACATGGAGGACATTGGGAGATGGAAAGGAAGGGTGAACTGGGGGAAATCAGAGGGGGAGATGAACCAAGAGAGTCTGTGGACTCTGAGCAACAAACTGAGGGTTTGGGGGGGGTGGGGGATCTTGCGGTGGGTATTGAAGAGGGCATTATTGAATGGAGCATTGGGTGTGGTGCATGAACAATGAATCCTAGAACACTGAAAAAATAAATTAAAAAAAAAAAAAGACATGTTTCCAAAGGAAACAAAAAGCTAAAATGAACTTTTAGGACTTCATCAAGATAAAAAGCTTCTGCACAGCTCAACGGAAAAAAGAGGCAACCCACGGGATGGGAGAAAGTATTTGCAAATAATGCTACAAAGGGCTGATATCCAAGATCTATAAAGAATTTTGCAAACTCAACACCCAAAAAACAAATGAGTCTAAAATGGGCAGAAGACATGAATAGACACTTCTCCAATGAAGACATACAAATGGATAACAGACACATGAAAAAGTGTTCATCATCATTAGCCCTCATCACGGAAGTTCAAATCAAAACCACATTGAGATACCACCTTACACCAGTTAGAATGGCAAAAATTAACAAGGCAAGAAACAACAAATGTTGGAGAGGATGTGGAGAAAGGGGAACCCTCTTACACTGTTGATGGGAATGCAAGTTGGAGCAGCCACTTTGGAAAACAGTGTGGAGGTTCCTCAAAAAAATAAAAATAGAGCCACCCAATGGCTCTGCAAATGAACTATTGGATATTTACTGCAAAGATACGGATGTAGTGAAAAGAAGGGCCATGTGCACCCCAATGTTCATAGCAGCAATGTCCACAATAGCCAAACTGTGGAAAGAGCTGAGATGACCTTCAAAAGATGGATGGATAAAGTAGATATGGTCCATATATACAATGGAATATTACTCAGCCATCAGAAATGATGAATACCCATCTTTTGCATCAACATGCGTGGGACTGGAGAAGATTGTGCTGGGTGAAATAAGTCAAGCAGAGAAAGTCTATTATCATATGGTTTATCTTACTTGTGGAACATAAAGAATAGCATGGAGGACAGTAAGAGAAGGAAAGGAAAAATGAAGGTGGGGAAATTGGATAGGGAGACAAAACATGAGACTGTGGACTCCGAGAAAGAAACTGAGGGTTTTAGAAGGGAGGGGGTTTGGGGGGATAGATTGGCTTGGTAATGGGTACTAAGCAGGGCACATATTGCATGCAGCACTGGGTGTTATATGTAAAAAATGAACTAATGACATACTGTATGGTGACTAACATGACATAATAAATAATAAAAGTAAACAAACAAACAAAACAAACCAGGAATTCCTTAGAGATGTAGCCTTGCTCTTCCCTGCTTTTATCCTATATTCTGGTCCATGGCTTCAACTCTTACCTCTTTGTGTGTGTGTCGAATTCTCTTTCCCTACTCTACACCGAGACTTCCCACATTCCCCCTGGACATGTGGCTGTTAAACAGTTCCTCAAATTCAACATGCCTGAACCCTGACACCTAGTCTTCCTCCTGGATCTTTGCTCCTGACCTCCTCTGATCCAGCACATCACTATATTCCACACGGCGGAAACTGAAACTCCTCATTCCAAACAAAAGTTACAATACCAGCCAAGTCCACCTCCCACAATGCCTCCCACATCTGCCCTTGCCCATCCATGAACCCCCACCCTGGCTCTTGCCCTTGTCGTCACTCCTGTGTGCCCTAGTAGCTTTGTAACTCTTCCTTTGATGTCAAATCTGTCCCTGTTCAAATCCATGCTTCAGGCCACCACATGACTTATCCTACAACTTCTAGTCAAATCACATTACCTCTCTATGCAAAACCCAGGTCTCCCCACCGCCTGAAGGAAAAAAATCCTTGAAGTAATATTCTGCAATCTAGCCCCATCCTCATTTCTGGCCCTTTCTCCCACTTCATTTTCCAAACACCCTATACTTAGGCCACATAAAACCTTGCAATTTTTCCAAAACTGCTCACGTAGCTCCACTTTTCTCTCTTGGAAAGAGCATAGCTGCTTCAAGCAATGCATCTGAATTCAAGTGTGTTTGTGTGATATCAAATTGTGTCTCTCAGATTTCCCAGCTTTACCATAGAGATAACAATTACATGCACCTCTTAGAGCTTTTATGAGCTTTTATGATCATTAAAAGATGATCCATTTAAAAGAGCTTAATACAGGGGCACCTGGGTGCCTCAGTCCGTAAAACCTCCAACTCTTGATTTTGGTTCAGGTCATGATCTCAGGACTGTGCGATAAAGCCTCACATTGGGCTCCATGCTGGGCATGGAGTCTGCTTAAGATTCTCTCCCTCTCTCTCTGCCTTTCCCTGACTCTCTCCCCCTCTAGCTAAAAAGTCAATAAATAAATAAAAGAGGCCTAGAATGAGTGAGAATATTACATCAATTTAATTGATAAAAGAGCTGTATAGTTTGAGAGTAGTGATCCCAGTTTTGAAAGAAGTTCTACAGTGGGTAAAATGCTGTCAAACACCATCACATGCTATAGAGAAATCATTCATAAAAGGAAGAGTCAATGGATGAGGCAAACTTCACTGTTGTCTTGAAACAAGAAATAATTGCCACAGCCATCCCAAGCACCCTAATCAGTCAGTAGGCAAGCACAACCCTCATCAGTCAGCAGCCATCAACATCAAGCCAAAACCTTCCACCAGCAAAAATTACCGTTTGCTGAAAGCTCAGATTTTTTACCAATAAAGTATTTCTGAATTACACACATTTAGTAATAATGCTATTGCACTGAATAGAACATATTATAGATTACAGTATATACTGAAAACCAAAAAATTCATTTGATGGACTTTATTGAGAGATTTACTTTATTCTGGCGGTCTGGAACTGAACCTACGATAGCTTTAAGGTTTGCCTGTAATTTGTCCACAAACGTACATAGGGTAGCACACCCAGGATTTGAAATTAGGTAATCTGACACCAGAACATGCTCCGAAATATTATAACTCTCAATTCCATCTGCCCTAGAGTTCCAAGTAGAAATCTAAGTCATCTATTTCTGCATCATCCACTTCCAATCCTTTGTAATTCTAAAATTATCTGGAATTGATATACTTCTCTCCATCTCCATGGCCATCATCCTTGTCTGAACCATCATTTTGCCAGTGCATTCTGGTCTTTCCCCAACAGAGGGAGGCCCCCTACACACACCTAATCTTTATTTTTATGTATTTATTTAAGCTTTGGAATTTTATTTTTTATTTTGTTATGTAAGTCACCATACAGTACTGGGTGTTATATGCAAACAATGAATCATGGAACACTACGTCAAAAATTAATGATGTACTGTGTGCTAACGGAGTTTTTTTTAAAGTAAGAATCTGATGTCACAGTCTTGTTGAAACTCCTTTATGGGCTGCCACATGCCTGACCATGGCCGAAAGAACTTTTCGTGACCTGAGCCCTGTCCTCTCCAGCCTTTGTCCCACATTAGCTTCAGGGGCCCCTATTCCTGGGACATGCCAACTATGTGACCCACTCACTCAGAGCCTTTGCTCTTGCTATTCCCTTGGATCAAAACCACCTTCTTTTCTTAAAGCTCCCTCCATCTTGCAGGTCTCAATTCTCCTGCTCCCTTATCCCAACCTCACTATATAAAAACTCACTCTACAAAAGCACTCTGTTTCCTTCACAGCACTTACCACATCTGAATCTGAGAAAAAAATACAAATGGAGTAGTTCAAGCCATGGAGCAAGTTCAAGTCCACATGGGTTCAAATTCTGGCTCTATACTATGATCTCTGTCTCCCTCTCTTCATCTGTTACGAAAGGGTATAATAGTTTCTACTTAATATGACTGCTATGGTGAGTTCCAATTCCTAGCCCAAAAGTGCTGTTTAGGCATTTGGTGTAATTCTTGAAGGCAAGGACCTTGCCCGTGATCATCTCTATGTTCCCAAGTGCTAAGAACTCACAGCTGATAAAAGTTTGTCAAATGACCATTGTTCCTCTTCATTGTTCCCTTTATATAAGTGACAGTATCTATTTCCCAGTGCCATATGAAGTTTTTACCCCGTGATCACAATTAATGTAGCTTCACGGTCTATTTTACATGCATTTATTTTATTCTACTCACATTGTACAATTGTTATACAACCTACAAAAAGTACAAAAGCCTAATCCATTTTCCAATATCAGCTCAGAGCTAAGCTGCAAAAAAAGGAACAGTACAGTAAGGTCCAAGGAGAGTTAGGTGTCGTGTACAATTCATACTGCCTGTCACATGATGTATTTAAAGCTGTAAGTATTGCCACAGGAGAATCTCTTGTCTTTGCAGCGACCACACAGTTCCTGTCGATGAGGCCTCCTTAGATCAATGTGCCTTTTCTTTTGAGGACAGGAACAACGAGACTTTGAACAGGTCTTTAGAAAACAAGGAATAGTTTGGACACTAAATAATTAAATCAGTGTTTGAAAGGTAATCATCAAATCAAAATACTTCTCGCCATCACCCATATCCCTCACATCTTCATACTCCTTTGAATCCTATGAGAAGTCCAGGACCAAGTTGTACAAAACCATTCATATCCTGTCAAATGCCATGCACTTTGCAAAATGGAAGAGCGAAGATGACATTTAAGAGAATTCTATGAAGCCAACCAAGAAGATCTAATGTAAGAGAAAGATTTTTAAAGTTTATAGAATGTCTTCACTAATGGGTTTCTACATCTATAGCCAGGTGGGACTGAGAAGCAGTGAGTGAGTAATAAGTGATTTGATTATCTAGGCTGGAATATTTGAAAATACTGGAGCAGTGATTCTCAACCAGCTGTTTTTTACCAACCAGCAGACATCTGGCAGTGTCTGAAGATGCTTTTGGTAGTCACAACTAGGGGGAAGAGGTTCTAGAGGAAGTTAACACTCTTTTCTCTCTAAACATGCCTAATCTTTACCATAGAGTAT
The DNA here is from genome assembly GCA_028646535.1 of Procyon lotor. Taxonomy (NCBI): domain Eukaryota; kingdom Metazoa; phylum Chordata; class Mammalia; order Carnivora; family Procyonidae; genus Procyon; species Procyon lotor. The sequence continues at coordinate 107,129,737 of CM053605.1, forward strand.
TCTTAACCATTACCCCATTCTGTCTCCTGATACATAAAAATCAAATGCTATGGAGACCGGTATATTGCCCTTGTCCATACTCCCAAACCTACTAATCTTTAAAATTGATCCATGCTCAATTTTATGCATGTGACCACAGCTAAAACAAGCAAGTTTTACAATTTATATTGCAGAAATAGGCATTTTCATTTTGCAAATGAACATCTTCAATATGATTTACGAAATGTTGTACTACATTTCTTTTCTATCTTCCACTCTCCCAGTGACAAGCATGCATCCTTGTAAGAAGATTCTAATAGCTAACACGTGGTGACACATTACTGTATGAATTCTAAGCACTTCATATGATTTCATTTAATCCTAATACTCTTGTGCATGAAAAGCCTCAATTAAAAAAATAAATAGAGATCATTATGTACTCTAAAGGTAGGGTTGTTGTTTTGGTTTTTTTTTGTTTTTTTTTTTTTTTTGCAATGGTGGACTAGGAGTTTTGACCAAGCCTCCTACATAGGAAAACTAGAAAAGCTGAGCTAAAGAAAATAACAACTTTTAAAAAGAATTCTTTGGAGGCACTGGAAAGTTATCAAAGCATTAGTGAAAGAAACCCAGGAATGGAGGTGAGCCTGACATTTGGGACTATCTCCTGTCTGAAGGTCTGCCAATTCTGGAAGAAGTGAAAAACAGTGGGGAGCTGAAGGTAAGTTTGACAAGTTGATAAAGCCAAGGGATAATTTTAAACATGCCCAAGTGGAAGAGACCTGGTAAACAGTGCAAGTTTTGTGTTGAGACCCTGGAGGCTACAACCTAAGAATAAAGAATAAAGATGAACCAAGAATTGACCCAGCTTTCACATATGCTGAAGCCCAGCCTCAAAACAGCTCAACTCTATTAGAAAATAGCAATCTAGATTTTTGGTCTCTCATCTTTGTACCAGAAGCAAACAAATCTCTTGTGGAGGAAGATACTATTCTAGACCTCAAATTATCACTGTAATTCTTCATCTTCAATAGAGAACACTCAATCAAAAATAACCATATGAGGTGTAGGAGGGGACATAACCACAGAAAATGAAGAGGACAGCAACAGAACGATAGAGCATTAAGTTAATGGAGTCATCTAATATGGATCTCAAGATAATTATGCTTAATACATTCAAAAGAAACAAGACTGATATTTTCAGAAGAGAACTGGAAGTCATTTTTTCAACACATAAGAATTGTAGTACTGAAAAACAGAATAACTGAAATAAACTCAACAGACTGATTTAATAGCAGGTTGGAAATAGTTGAGGAAAGAAAGAAATGAAGGATAGTTTAGATGATATCCAAACTAAACCAAGGAGAGACAAAAGCCTAAGAAACATAGAAAAGAGCATAAAAGGCATAAGGGAGATCGTGAAAGGTCTAATGAGTAACTGGAAGAAAGAATGGTGACAGAAGTAATATTTTAAAACATAATGGCTGATAACTTTCCAAAAGAGATAAAAATCTTCAAGCCACAGATTCAAGAAATGCTATGAATCCCAAGTAGGCTAAATACAAAGAAACCACAACTAGGCATATAATTGTAATTAAAACCAAATCAGAGAGAAATTTATCTTAGAAGTAGATTTAAAAAGGAGACAAAGAACAAGGGATATTACTTCAAAAGAGCTGGAAAAAAATACTAATAGCCACCTTCACAAAAGCAGTGAAGGTCAGAGCCTTAAAGGGCAGAAAGAAAACTACTACCAACATAAAGATTCTATACCTAGCAAAATCATCCTTAAAACTCCAAGAGGATATGCCACCTTCAGACCTGCACTATAGTAAATATTAAAACATGGGGCATCTGGGTGGCTTATTCAGTCAAGCATCTGACTCTTGGTTTTAGCTCAGGTCATCACCTCAGGGTCTTGAGATCAAGCCCCATGTTGGGCTCTGTGTTTAAAGATTCTCTCCCTCTGCCCTTCCCACTACTCTCTAAAATAAACCTTTAAAAAAATATTAAAATGTAGTCTCCAGGTAAAAGGAAAGTGGTCCTAGATACAGAGAGGACCTAAAAACAGCAGAAAAGAAATATATGTAGCTAAAGCTGAATAAATGACTATATAAAATAATGTCTTATAAAGTTTAAAATTAAAATATACAACAGCAGTATAAAAACCAGGATGAGGTGATAAGGGGTTAGCATGTTCTAAGTTCATTGCATTGTCAAGGAGATGTAATATTCACAATTTATTTAGACATAAATAGCTCAAAGAATCATGTTGTAATGTCTAAGGTAACCACCAGAAGAACAAACAATAAAAACTACCAAGATAGAGATGGGGAATCTTTTATTTTTAAAAAAGTTAATTCAATTGAACACAAGGAAAAAAAAAAAGGAGTAAAAATATATTTAAACCCAACATATTAAAAAACAAACTAAATGAGAATGTCAGACTAGAAAATCTAAAGGTAAATAACTTATAAACTATTAGACTATTTCTGAATATTTCAAAGTAGTACAAAAATATTTTTAACTAAATGAAGGATCTAGATAAAAAAAAAAAACTTAAACTCTTGATTACAAAAACCAACTACATCATGCTTCATTGAAAATTTAAAGAGGTTTCCCGCAAGCTGTTTTGGATATGTCATCTAATTCCGTGACTTCCTAGACACTGGAGACACCATAAAATCCAATCATAGTTCTAATTTCTACTATTTGTCTAAACTTGAGGAACTTATTTTCTTATTGGACTTTAGCTTTCTGGTCTGTAACACCGGGATGACACCTACCTCAAAGTTTAGATCACAGGAGAGATAATTCACGTAAAGCACTTAGCCCAAAGTTTCGTACAGAGGTTACCTATTAAGTTACTACATCCCATGGAATTGTTGAAACACTATATTGTACACCTGAAACTAATATAACACTGTATGTTAACTAGAATGAAAAAAAAACTTTAAAAAAGTTGCTACATCTGGGGCACCTGGGTGGCTCAGTGGGTTAAAGCCTCTGCCTTCAGCTCAGGTCATGATCTCAGGGTCCTGGGATCAAGCCCCGCATCGGGCTCTCTGTTCAGCAGGGAGCCTGCTTCTCCCTCTCTCTCTACCTGCCTCTCTGCCTCCTTGTGATCTCTCCCTCTGTCAAATAAATAAATAAAATCTTAAAAAAAAAAAAAAAAAAGTTGCTACATCCAAACTACACCAGGGTGTTTGAGAAACACACACAGCCCATACATAAAACACACCATATAAAACAAAAGAATCAATCTTCCTTCCCTCCCTACATCCTCACCCCAAATCTAGAATTTATCTTTCATCTATTATAAAAATTCAAGGTATAGAAAACTTAACACTGGGGCGCTCAGTGGGTTAAAGCCTCTGCCTTCGGCTCAGGTCAGATCTCAAGGTCCTGGGATCGAGTCCCACAACGGGCTCTCTGCTCAGCGGGGAGCCTGCTTCCCCCTCTCTCTCTGCCTGCCTCTCTGCCTACTTGTGATCTCTGTCAAATAAAAATCTTGAAAAAAAAAAAAGGAAAACTTAACACACTGATGCAAATATCCAATTCTATCAAATTCCAACATTTTGCCACAGAAGCTTCTATGTAAGAATGGCAACATTATAGACGCAATGAAAGTGCTTTACATGCTTACCTGACATTGGATTGCTTCTACTCGATAAGGGTTAAAACTCTTTTGGCATTTGCAACATAGTTGTTTGAAATAAACCTAAAGAGAAATAAGTCATTTTTAGTACAAGATTATATGCACCTTCCGAGTTCTTAATTTAAGTACTCCATTCCCCCCCCACACACACACTTTGTGCCTAACTTTTGCCCAACCTCTGCCCTGAGGTCTTTTAAAATTTTTTCAGTGTTCCGAGATTCCTTGTTCATGCACCACACCCAGTGCTCCATGCAATATGTGCCCTCCTCAGTACCCACCACCAGGATCGCCCAACCCCCACCCCGTCCCCTCCAAATGCCCTGAGCTCTTAAGCTCTTCTGGCGCCATCAGCCACTTTTTCCTCACTCTTTGCACCTCAGTTTCCTCCCCTGTGACATCAAAATACTACCACTTTTTTTCTGGAATTCTGACAACTACCTAATAATGTACACAAAGTACCACAGTAAAAGTCTTCAGTGGGAAGTAGCTATTATAATTTTATTTATTGTGTGGGCTGAACCCTTGACCTCGTCCTTCTGACCTAGTGTATGAGCCTCTACTTTTCCATTTTCTCATCATTTTCCCACCTGAACTTCAGATTATTTGTAGTTACCCTCCCATTCATACTGTTTCTCAACTCTGTGCATTTTCTTATGCACATTTTCTCCCCGTTTTACTTGCTGGACTCCTATTTATCCTCTGAAATCCTGCACGGCCATCATGATGCCTTCACTCCAACATGGTAACCATCCCCCTCCTGGGTTACTTCTCCAACACCTCCATGCCACTGGGGCCACTGTGTCTACCACCAAATTGCATTTTATCTGTGCCATTTCTAGGAGAATACATTTCTTTTTTTTTTAATAATTTTTTTTTTATTTTTTAAAGATTTTATTTGACAGAGAGAGAGATCACAAGTAGGCAGAGAGGCAGGTGGGGGGTAGGGGACAGGGCAGGCTCCCTGCTGAGCAGAGAGCTCGATGCGGGGCTCCATCCCAGGACCCTGAGATCATGACCTGAGCCCCGAAGACAGAGGCTTTAACCCACTGAGCCATCCAGACACTCCTAGGAGAATAAACTTCTTGAGTTCTAGGTCTTGTTCTTTGTATCCTAACATCTTGGAGTGTTTTAATTAAACCCACTGTTTTCCTTCTGGCTAAAGAGGAAAGTAATTTTAGTATAGTTCAAAAATCTACAAATAAATAAAATGTTTAAAAAAAGGGGGGGGGGCATCTGCCTTCAGCTCAGGTCATGATCCCAGAGTCCTGGGATCAAGTCCCACTTTGGGGTCCTTGCTCGGCGAGAGCCTGCTTCTCCCTGTCTGCCACTCTCCGTGTGTGTCCACTTGACCTCTAACAAATAAAGTCTTTAAAAATCCATTTGCCTCCAGGATCTAGTAAATGGCTAGTACGAAAAGTCAGGTTTTCACTCAGGTTTTAGCACGCTTTCTTGTCCTCTCCTTCTACAGACCGTTAGCCAGAAAAGCAGTATCTAAAATGTGAAAGCACAGGGAACTCAACTGCACACCGAGTTAATGAAATGGACCAGATGTAGACTATTGCGAAATGAAGACTATTTTGCAGTAGTCTGCATGCCCAGAGGAAGGAGCTAGACGCTGCTGAGCTGCAGCCTGCTGTCTTCACACTGAGAGTATGTAGTGACCAGGGTCTATCAGGGAAATCTGGAAATGCAGATCATGAAATATTTCCCAATCTTAATACACTTTCTTTTATGGTTTTTTGTTTTTAAGATTTTGTTTATCTGACAGAAAGAACGGGAATACAAGCAGCGGGAGTGGGAAAGAGAGAAGCAGGCTTCCTGCCAAGCGGGGAGCCCGATGCAGGGGCTTGATCCCAAGACTCTGGGATCATGACCTGAGCTGAAAGCAGAAACTGAACACCTGCGCCACCCAGGTGCCCCATCAGTCTTAATATGTTGACAACTAATTCAAATTAAGGGGGAAAACTGCTTAGCCTTGAGTCTCTCTGAGGTTAACCTTCACAATAGATTATTTCTCATATTGCCCCACCTTGTGGACAGACTGTGGAAATTTCTAGGAGCTAAGGCCCAAACAGGTTCAAAATGTACCAATTTTAAGATTATAGGCAGTTTCAGCACATACAAGGACAGGAGTTCACCTAAACCACCTGAAATTTTGTTCAACAGAACTACCAAACCAAATGTAACACCAGGAATGTTTTTTAATTTTTTTAATTAATTAATTTTAAATAATAATAAAATAATTAAATTAATTAAAAAATTAAAAATGTAACAGCTCAGGAGTTCATGTGGACAGTCCAATTCAGTTCAGTTCAAACATTAAGTACCTATTCAGTGCCTGGCACTAAGGCTGCCAAATGAATGAGACAGCGTTATGGTCAGGCTCCATCAGGAAACACTCTCCCTCTAACATCTGTGTCAGCTCCATCCTCCTCCCACGTCTCCCTCACTTTTACTTACCTTATTAGTTCCAGAAATGCACCACACGTAAGCACTCTCCCATCTGGTCTTACAATCTTTACAGTGAAAATAGCCATATTTTGGTTCCAAAAACTGCAGATAAGGGAAAAAGTCTTTTACAATCGGGGGGGTGGGGGGGGTGGGGCTGAGATCCAGATCCTCTTCCATCATGGATTCATATAAAAAAAAAAACAAAAAGCCTCCTTAACCTCACTCGTAGGTATTCCCAAGGCTACAAGGCCAATTTAGCAACTCATGTCTCAAGGATTACTCTGGGATCCTTATTGTTCCCATCTCTTGTACTTTTCTAATGTTCTTTCAATATGCCACCAGCACATTCTCCCCTGAACGAGAATCTGATCATGTATTTGACAGACTTGAAACCCCATTTTAGCTCATTCCCAAGAGCAGTGGCTTCCAGACTTTGGATTTTCACGTGCTTAAAGTTGGCACCAACTTTTACCAAAAAGCTTCAAAACTTATAGGACATATAAAACAGTTTTCAGAATTACCTCTCCTTCACGAAGTAAAGGGAGAAAGCGAAAGGAGATTTTGCTAGGTTGCCCCAGAAATGGAAAAAAAGAGAGGAGGAGGCTAGCTGAGGACTGAGGATAGGGAGGAGAAAATTCACCTGGAAATTGGGTTTCCTGAGCAGATCTGCTCCGCCAACTCCCTGTGCCTGCTTGTTCTTCCTTTCCCGAGGATTTGAGGCATCTTCCTCCTCCAACTCATTGTGCTGGTGAAGTTCCTCCTGTTTTTCCTCTTCAGACCTTGGCGTTGGTGCTGGCTGCGGCTGCTGGCTGGCCTCAGCAGGACCCAAAAGTGCCTTCCTTTCCTGGTCTTCCCCCTGCTTCTGCAGCTGAATCAAGCCCCTGCGGCCTATCACTGGCGAATAGACTCCCCAGGCTGACAGGGCTGCCTTGTGGCCCGTGCTCCCCCAAGGGGAGCGGTTGCACAAGGTGCGAGGCCCCAGTGAGCACTGCACTGACTTGTCCACCCGCGGGCTCACTTGCACGCCCACCTCCCTGGTGTGGGCCTTGTAAAGCCTCAGGCTCAGGCTGGGGTTCATCTGGGAGAGAACAGCCTTAAGCTGCGCCCTCTTGTAAGGGTCCATGCAGCAGTCTGAGGCATTTGCAGGTACCAGCATCCCAGGCCTGGCCAGAAAAGTGGGGGGACCGGTGCTTCGCCTCCAATCGGGCTGTTTGTGTTCAGGGAGTCCAGGATGGCCCAAAGGCATTGTATGCCCATAGCCCTGGTACAAGCCATAGGGAACACAGACAAAGCGCTCCATCTGCTCACCCGGTGCCCAGGCACAGCACAATATCCTCGGGGGGTTTGTTTCCTCTTGTTTTGCCTTCCACCTTCATCCACCCCTTCTTTTTCCCCCTGATCAAGTTAGTGTTTGGTTCATTCCAAGCTTCTCCCTTTATTTCAGATCCTGATGGAAGCTGCTGCCTATTACCTTAATTGAAGAACAGGCGATCTACCTATCTAGAGGTCTAATTTCCACCTGATTCATAATTGTTTTTCCCTATCTCTCCAATTCACTGTTCCCGAATCTTCTTCAAAGTTGTTTTTCATTCCTGACTTCTTATTCGCACACATGCTTTCATTAGCAAGTGACTCGTGTATCCTACAGTAACTATTTTAGAGATAGTGTTTTAAAGCATATACTAAATCAAATACAAGTAGTAAGTTATTTGAGCAGCAAACTACAAGAGTATAAGGAAGTAAGTATACTATGGCAGAGCTAATGAATGTAAATAGAACCACAGAAGCAAGGAGCATGGGGGGAGGGTTGTATATAGTATGAGAAAATGTATTTCAGAGGGTTGTTCCGCACGCCAACAGTTCTCAATAATTCACTCCTAGTGAGGATCCCTCTTCCAAAAAGGTGAAAAAAGTCAATTATTTTGATTTAGAGGGTGGCCAGAAACTTAATCATGGGTTAAGTATCTGAAATCAAAGGGACTTGAATTGAAACGTGGGCCTTATTACCAGACAAGTTACTTAACCAGGTGATTTGGTTTCCCCATCTGACAATACTAATTTACACGATTGTTAAGATTTAACGTGATACTACCTACAAAGCACAAAACAGAAAAACTCTAAGTGTTCACTAAGTGCTAACTATCGCAAGCTTTAGTATCTGTATTGATAAGGCTCCCTGCTAAAGCTCAAGGCTAGAATAAAACTAAAATGACGCCTATATAACCACGTAGAGCCCACTCTTCTTCTAATCCAAGGTTGTTTCGCTGTTTACTGCTCAAGAGCTTTCTGGGCAGCAAGGTCTATGACTAGCTCTCACTCCACACCAGCTGACAACAAACCTGAATTAAGCCTCGTGCTATGCATGTCACAGACCTTGTGAATGGGGACCGATTCCCTTCTCCTGGGGCCACTTGGAAAGAAGACAGGCACAAAACGAGGTGATTAGCACCCCAAGAATGTAAAGGATGCTACAGAAGCCTGCAGTGGGTAGTACCTAACACTGCAGGAGAGAGTTAAAGTGGTTTCACAATTTTTAAAGGGGGCAAACAGGCTCAGAGGGCTTGAAAACTTGCTACCTAAGAGCAACATGCGAACTAGAACTGAAGTCCTCTGCTTCAAAATCTCATCCCTTTCCACTCTGAGAGCACGCAACAGGGAAGGCAGTCAGCCACAACCACGGACCACTTTGGGGGACCGCCTGCTCTAAGGGCAGAACAAAGGTCTTTCAAAGACCCCAGGCAGTCGCCCGGGTGCCACCCAAACAGGAGGTGGAGCAGAGAGAAGGGGGAGGAGCCGGGGAGTATACACAGTGTGCAGTCACGCCTAGGGGCGCCGCCTGGTACTCTGAAGGCTCAGTGAAAAGAGAACAAGCACCCCAACTCCCTCTTCACGAGGTTCCGGGCCGACTGTCCCGCTGTCGCTTTCGCCACACAGATGCGCCAGCCGCCCGCCCAGAACCCGACTTCCGGGTCGCACGCACGCTGCGAGTTACGTCACGGCGTCACCCCGTGACGCGTCTGGAGAGCGGGCTTTTGGCGCGAGAGTCTGAAATAAGATCGGCGGAGGCGGAGCTGCTGGGTTTCGGCCCAGCGTTGGATCGTCGCGGAAAGGAGCCTGCGGGTCAGCTTTCTGATCGAAGTGCTGGTGCGGTTCTTGTCAGCCTTCTCCGACCAAAGAAAGCTGCACCTCCGGAGGCGGTTAGTGTTGGCCGGGGAGAGACGGATGGGCCTGCCTCCCGCGGCGTGGGGCAGAGGGGGACCGCCTCTCGTTCCCGGGATGGGAGCGGCGGCCTCCTGTCCCGGACGGTCTGTGCGAGCCGCGAGCCCCGCCCCTTCCCTGGAATTCCGCTTCCCAACCTGGCGCCCCGCCCGCCGCCCAGGGTTTGCCGGGTCGCTGCCCTAGATGTCCCACTCTGAAATTGCCTTAGTTGGAAATGAGATGAAGTTACTTTAACGGAATACTGTAATTTCAGAAGGTGTTTCACAGCTCCTGACTCACTGTATCTGCCTTACTTAAACCCCAGGCAATTGTATTACGAAGATTTACTGACTTGACATTGTCAAAAGATATTTATCTCTAATAGGACCCCTCGTTGACTCTGCACCGCCTGACTAGTTAATTAAAACTAAATATTTAGAATTCCGTTCTTGAGTCATACTTGCCACGTTTCAAATGCTTAATGGGGACAGTGGCCACTATATTGGACAGCACAAATATAGAATGCTCCCATCACCGCAGTGAGTTCGATTATTGTCCCGAAAGATAGGACTGAGGTAAATAAGCAATGTAACTTTAGGCGAGTTTACCTGCTTTTGATTTTTACCTCAGAGTCGGTTAACAAGGATTACATCCCTGTGAAGTGTATTTTGGTGTTGTCTTTTGCAGAGTTGTTTACCTAGCATTTGAGTAATATTGTGGTTAAAAATGCCTGTTGGATGCAAGGAGAGGCCAACTTTCTTTGAAATTTTTAAGACGCGGTGCAGTGAAGCAGGTATTGACAAATTTTATATACATCGATCATTTATGTTGAGAAAATGTTTTCAGAAAAATATGTAACCGTGCGTACTTGCTGAGAAGAACCTAACGTTTTGTTTTCACTATAAACTGTTTCATATGGGGTCATAAATCCAGTTAAGAAAATGATCATTCACAGTTAATGAAATGATAACTATAGAATGCTGGGGATCAAGAAGAGACTGGCCTCTTGATTAGCAGGAGAAAGAACTGTTTTTAAATCACAGAACTTTTAGCAATTGGTAATGTTACTTTATATCAGAAGTTGTCAAACGTTAGTCTCGGTATTCCTTACAATCTTGAAAATGAGGACCTCAAAGAGCTTTTGTTTATATAGGTTACTACATAGAAATTAAAACTAGGAATTTTTAAAGATAGTTGTTAATTCACTTAAAAAATAACAAATCCATTGCATATTAACACAAGTGAACCCCAACAAAGAGAGTGGCATTGTTTTACAGTTTTGCAGGTCTCTGTAATACCAGGCTTAGTAGAAGATAGCTGGATCCTCATACCAATTTCTTCATTTAATCTATTGAAGAATAGTGTTTTGGTAGAAGTATATAAAGAAAAGCCAGCCTCACACAATAATGTAGTTGAAAAAGGAGTATTTTAATAGTCTTCAGTTAATTGTGAGTATCTTTGATAATATACGAGAACTTGACAAGTGATCAAGTTTTAAGAGTTGCAGTATGGAATGGAAAATCATATCATGAACTTTTCGTTCTCTTTGTTACATTTAATTCTATTAGTCTTTCTTGAACTTTGAACAAATCTTTTATCCATGATGTAACACCAGGCACTGATCATTGGGAAAATGTCAGTGTTCTGAATTACACAGATTACACAGTTATTCCTTATATATTGACACATTGTTTTAAACTATAAAAAGTACATTCGCTAATCTAATCAAAAAAGTCTTTTAAGATTAGGAAGATGTCAAGAGTCAAGAGGCTCATAAAGTCTAACAAAATTCAAATTCCCTCTTAAAAGCTCCTATTTGGGGGCATCTAGGTGGCTCAGTTAAGCATCCAACTCTTAATCTTAGCTCGGGCCTTATTCTCAGAGTCATGAGTTCAAGCCCTACATTGGACTCTGCACTGGGCATGGAGACTACTTTAAAAATTAAAAAAAATAAAAACATAAAAGCTCCCATTTTATCATTGACAGCAAGCTTTTTTCTGGGTGACTGGCTCACTTCATTTTTAAGAAAATGTCTACCAAATCACCCAACTCAAAATGACTTGTTAGTTGTTCTTTCTACTAAAAATGGCTTTCCATGAAAAAAGT
>CM053605.1:107141625-107272598 GCA_028646535.1 Procyon lotor
AGCATATACGTCCTCACTGAATTATTGTACCATTTCAGGAAAGGATATTACCAATAGTAAACACCAAAGTTGTTGCACAATGAAGTCTAAAATGGATCAAACAAATGATGTTACCAGCCCACCCCTAAATTCTTGTCTTAGTGAAAGGTATGATGTGTTATACTAAAATATTTAAGTGAAACATTTTCTTACATATGCTAGTTGTTTTATAGAAATGCATCTAATTTTCATGCTAATATTTTGACTAAGAGCCTGAAAGAGGATTTTCTATTTTTAAATAATCTTCTAGGTTGAATCCTTTAATACAATAATTTTTACATTAGAGACATTCGCTTTGTTTTTCTTATAATGTTTAATTCATTGGTTTTTGTATACTATGACGTTTTTTAGTTACAAAAATAATGATGAAAAGCACTGTCCTTGAAATAGCTTAAAATAAATTATTTGTGTACTTGGAATTGTTTAAGAGAATATGATGCTTTTATAGATTCACTTTACATAATTTTTAAATTCAAACTATACAGTTCCTAGGAGCTGAAATTTGTGAATATACAGTACTTTTATTGGACATTCTAAATATAATTTAGTAGTTACTTAATTCTTCATGAGATGTTTGCTTTTTAAAGAGTAACAAAATATTACAAAGTAGTTTAAGTCTAATAATTATGACTGAGATAACTTTTTTCAATAAGATTAATGTTTTGTTTCTTCTTGCCATTTCTGTTATCTTTGAATAATCTGAAGGATTTGTGTGGTTTTTTGTTTTTTTTTTTTTTCATTTTAGTCCTGTTCTACGATGTACACATGTAACGCCACAAAGAGAGAAGTCGGGTATGATTAAAAACAAGGCTTTTTATTTCTAGAATACTCTTAAATTTTAATAAATATAAAACTTAGTAGTTTTCCCCTCTTTCTGCCCCCAGTGGTATGTGGAAGCTTATTTCATACACCGAAGCTTATGAAGGTAAATATTCTGCCTGGTTTATTTTTATTGTGTAGTAATTGGGAATTTGACAACATTGTCCTACCTTTGCCCTGAGATTTACAAATATGTACTACAATCTCATGAAGGCATTCAGTAAATGATAAATAAAAACAACTCTTAAGGGGCGCCTGGGTGGCTCAGTGGGTTAAAGCCTCTGCCCTTGGCTCAGGTCATGATCTCAGGGTCCTGGGATCGAGCCCCGCATCGGGCTCTCTGCTCAGCAGGGAGCCTGCTTCCCCACCACACCACCACACACACCCCGCTCTCTCTCTCTCTCTCTCTCTCTGCCTCCCTGTCTGCCTACTTGTGATCTCTCTCTCTCTGTCAAATAAATAAATAAAAATCTTTAAAAAAAAAAAACTCTTAATAATCAGTGCATTTCTGTGAAATAAATATTTTCTTTATTTCTAGGGTCGGACACCAAAACATATTTCTGAAAGTCTAGGAGCTGAGGTGGATCCTGATATGTCTTGGTCAAGTTCTTTAGCCACACCACCAACCCTTAGTTCTACTGTGCTAATAGGTAATACTAGCAAATGAGTATCACATAAGACAGTAGATGACGTTGATATAGTGTCATTTCTAAGGCTTCTGACAAAAAGTATATATGAAAAGGTAACTAGTAATTAGATAATACCATCTTTGAGAAGTGTGTTAGTAGTTCGGAATAATTCTACTTAGTGTAGATTGGAAGAGATCGCAAGTAAATTAAGTGGTGTTAGGAGTCCATTTATAGGCTAACCAGGTTTTTTTTAATTATTGTTCTAGCAAAAATACATGCAATTTGATTTCTCTTTAGCTGGGAATGTAACTTTGTTTTTGTTGTTGTTGCTTGATGAGATAAGAGGTAAAAGCGTGTCAAAAAGTATGAAGTATTTCTAATATACTTTTAGACAGTAATAGTATCTAAATAAATGCTTAAGTCTACATGCTTTATTTTTTAAGTCATGACCCCATAGCTCCATCTGATTTCGTGTAAGTCTTTATGAATAGTATCACCTAAATTCAGGGTCATCAAACTAGTTTCTTAGAAGCACCTTATGAATGGTACTAAGGAATTGAATGTAGCTTATGTTGATTGACCTTTCTAATTACCATACTTGAGTCAATTCATTTTGTTTCAAATGCACCATTTACTCTAGTAGTGTATGTGTCTTGTCTGACAAAAAAAATGCTTAAGTTTTCACATTAACTTTAGGGTATGGTGTATAATGCAGTATAGATAAATTGAATTTTTTTTTATAGTCAGGGATGAGGAAGCATCTGCAGCTGTATTTCCTAATGACACTACTGCCGTAAGTATATATAACAACTTGATTATGCTGTTGCAGTTGCTTACAATTTTAGAATGCCTTGAAAATTATTTATCTTGCATTTTTTCATTCCTTAATTTATGATTTATCTAAGCCTTTAGAAAGTCTCTAAGCCTGATCCTATATGTGATTTTCTTGACTTCGTATGAAGTAATTCTGTCTCTAAGGTTGAATATAAATGCATAGTGGGAGTTTTTATACTAGTGACTTTAAAATATAACTTTTGCAGGTTTTTAAAGGCTGTTTTTCTAAACATGATCGAAATCTGAAGAAAAATGATAAGTTTATCCCTTCTGGGCCAGACAAAGAAAACAAAAATCAAAAAGAAGCTAAAAGTCAAGGTAAGTCCTTCTGTTTAGTTGAACTGCTATTTTTAACTGACACTGTTGAAGTATTGCTCTTCTTTTCTTAAAGAGAAAATACATTGCTTTTCCTTTCCTTCTTAGTTACTGAACATACTGTGCATAGAAGGTAACTTGATTTATTTTTTAAAAATATTTATTTGAGAGAGAGAGAGAGAGTGTTTGTGCAAGACAGCAGGAGCAGGGGGATGGGCAGAGGGAGAGGAGCAAGAAGACTTCCTGCTGAGCAGGAAACCGAAAGCAGGGCTGGATCCCAGGACCCTGAGATCATGACCTGAGGTAAATCAGACACTCAACTGAGTCACTCAAGGTGCCCTGAAACTAACTTGATTTAAATGAAAATGTTTAATCATGGTAAAATAATACTCTTCAGGATGCTATTGTAGGGGCATCTGGATGGCCCAGTCAGTTAAGCATCCCACGCTTGGTTTCAGCTCATTTCATGATCTCAGGGGCCTGGGATCCAGTCCTGTGGTGGGCTCAGCCGGAAATCTGCTTCTCTTCCTCCCCCTCTGCCCCTACCCCAGCTTGTGTGCACTCTCTCTCTCAAATAAATAAATCTTTAAAAAAAAAAAAAAAGCAGAAGATGCTATTGTGACGCAAAAATAAAACCTACAACTCAGACCTTACAGAGAGAAGAATAAAACTAACAATTAACAAAATGTAAAGGCATTTAATTACAAAGTAATTAGGGTATCAGGGGTACCAAAAGTTACCTAATCAGATCATTGGAATATTGCGCTTTTCGGGAGACCTGGATGGCTCGGTTAAGCATTTACCTTTGGCTGAGGTCATGATCCCAGGGTCCTGGGATGGAGCCCCATGTCGGACTCCCTGCTCCGTGGAGAACATGCTTCTCCCTCTCCCTTTTCCTTTGCCCCTTCCCCCATTTGTGCTCTTATCTCCCTTGCTCACACTCCTTCTCTACCTCAAATAAATAAAATCTTTTTTTTTTTTAAAAAAAAAGGAAAATTGCATTTTTCTTGATACGTGTGAGTGTCTGTGTAAATGTGTAGGATTGGATAACTGTGTATATGTGTATGTATTTGTATATAAAATCATATTTTACTCTCAGTTATTGTAGGGCCACAATTTTTTTTTTTAGATTTGTTTATTTTAGAGAAAGAGAGCATGGGGGCTGTGTAGGGAGGGGCAGAGGAAGAAGGAGAGAGAATCCCAAGCAGACGCCTGATGTGGTGCTTCATCTCAGGACCCTCAGATCACAACTTGAGCCAAAACCCAGAGCTGGATGCTTAACCGATTTTACCATCCAGGGGCCCCAGGCCACAAAATTAATTTGGAACATCTGGTTTGATAAAACTTAGAATGTTAAATTGCTTATATATAGTAATATTAAGTGAGTTTTAACTGTGCAGAACTGATGAAGAAAAGTTATTGGGACCTGGAGTATGAATAAAAGGCTTTGGGGACATTGGAATCAGTCTTTACCAGAAGAACAGTAGAAGGGTGGCACTCCTTCCTCTCCCCACCCCCCCAAAAAAGCTAACACTCAGGATAACCCTTTAAATACTTTCTTATGTGTTATTTGACATATACTATTTCTGTGAGAAAGATTGCAAGAATGGTCTAAATCATATGACTATATTTGAAATGTTATTTATACATTTCTGTTTTAAATTTAAACAGGTTTGGGGAAAATGTTAGGGAATTCATTTGGTGAAGTAAATAGCTGCAAAGACCGTTTCGGAAAGTCAACACCAAATGTCCTAGAAGATGAAGTACATGAAACAGTTGCAGATGTTTCTGAAGAAGATAGTTTTTCATTATGTGTTCCTAAATATAAAACAAGAAATCTACCAAAAATAAAAACCAGCAAGACTAGGAAAAATATTTTCAATGAAACAAAAGCCAACGAATGTGAAGAAACTGAAAAGCAAATGAAAGAAAATAAACATTCATTTTTATCTGAAATGGAACCAAATGACAGTGATCCATTAGACTGGAATGTAACAAATCAGAAGCCTTTTGGGAATGGAAATGAGAAAATCTCCAAGGAAGTTGTACCGTCTTCAGCCTCTGAATGGTCCCACCTAACTCTCTCAGGTCTAAGTGGAACCCACATGGAGAAAACACCTCTACTGCCTATTTCTTCTTGTGACCAAAATAATTCAGAAAAAGACTTCACAATCACAGAGAAAGAAAGCACCAACTTTATAACTCTGGAAAATTCTTTGCTACAGATTTCAAGTGTACCAAAGTATTCAGAGATGACATTAAATAAAGAAACAGTGGTAAATAAGATAGATGAAGAGCAGTGTGTTGGATCTCATGAAGATTCCATTCTTTCAGTAAAGCAAGCAATATCTGAAACTACTCTGATCACTTCTCCACTTCATGGTATCAGAAAGTCTATATTCAGAATAAGAGAATCGCCTGAAGAGACGTCCAGTGCAGGGTTCTCAAATCATATGACTGATCTAAACTCTAAAGAAACTGACACCCCTGAAAGTGCACTGGAAAAACATACAGCTCGCTCACAGAAAGAGGATTCTTTAGGTTCGACTGGTAATGGAAGCTGGCCAGCCACTATCAGACATACTTCTGTAGCTTTGAAGAATTCAGGTTTAATATCCACTTTGAAAAAGAAAACAAAGAAGTTTATTTATGTTATAAATGATGAAACATCTTACCAAGGACTAAAAATGCAGAAAGACCAGGAATCGGGACTGACTAGCCATTCGGCCCAATTTGAAGCAAACACTTTTGAAGGACCACTGACATTTACAAATGCTGATTCAGGTACCTCTGTTTGAATGTGTATGTCTCTGTGTGTCTGAGTGAGAGAGAATGGTGCATGTAGTTTTATGGATGGTGACAAGTTCTCTTATTTGATTATGTGTCTCTTTCTTTAATCTTTCTAAAAAATATACTGCCTGCTTTCCTTCTTTAGTTTCTTTTTTGGTTTTCCTTTTGCGGTTCTTTGGTTTTTTAAAAGTTGCCTCGAAGTCCCTCCTTTCCACTGGAGCCAGAAGATGAAGGATTTCTCGCCATTGCCAAGGCTGTGGAAGAGATGGTGGAGGATAGTGTCAACTGTTACTGGATCATTCGATGCTTCGTGAACCAGTTAAATAACAAGTACTGGGAGTCTTTACCCCAGCTGCCTTTGGCCTTTGGCAGCTGGGGTAAAGACTCCCGGTACTTGTTTTTTTTTTTTTTTTTTTTTTTTTAATTTGAAAAATAGGCTTTTAACCAGTGGTATCATATGACATCCTATATGGCATAACTGATTACAGCCAAGTTCATGAATACAAATAAAATAGCAGTGTCCCTCATTCTCTCTTCTGCTTTCTGTTCAGAGAAATCAGGAGATGGGAGCATGGTGCTCAGAAACCAAGGAGCTCTTATATTAGAATAAGAATATATGTCTTATATTCAATATGAGGCAATGTCTATATTGTTTAGGCCTTTGATTACCAACTTTCAAAATCATTTTATTCACACTTGTTGGATCAGTTTGCATAGTATATGTACAATCGTCACTCTTGAGACAGAGCATGTGATACATAAGAATCAAGAATTAGACTACTTCTGCTTTAATTTTATTATATACAAATTTGACAGTTTTATAAATATATTGTGCTATTTACTTTTATTCTCTAAGTCATGTAAAAAAATAGGAAAAAAAAGATAATTGCTAGCTAAGTTTCATGTAAGCCAGTTCTAAAATAAAAGTGATTTTTGTTATTGTTGTTACATACTTTTCTTAAATATTTAGAAATTATTTAGTTATTATTGTATCTCTGAATGTCAGAGTGTGCGCAGTGAAACTCAGATTTTATTTGAGCAACGATTTCTTTATCAGTGGCTAAATTGTACGTTAAAAAGATGATTTCATCTCCCTTTGAGAAGATTTTAGTGGGTGGAATATCTCTGTGAATAATAGGTTTGGTGGAACTGGAGTACAGAGGAACTGTTTGAGATTTGGGTTAATTTCCAGAGAAAAACGTTTGATACTGTGTATGTCAGAATTAAAATCAATGAAAGAGCTAATATGTAGTGGTGGTCACTAATTAAATAAAAATGAGATTAATAATTTTGATTTGCTAATAGAGAATTCAGAGGGTTGAAAAAATTAGAGCAGTTTAACTCATTTGCCTTTATAATTGAGATTAGGTCATCCTTCAGGCATTTCATCTGTAGAATCTGTTTTTAAAAATGATTTTTGGGGTGAGTACCTGGTGGTTCAGTCGGTTAAGCATCTGACTTCAACTCAGGTTATGATCTTTAGGTCCTAGGATCAAGCTCTGTTTCAGGTTCCCCACTCAGCAGGGAGTCTGCTTCTGCCTCGCCCACTGCCCCTCCTCCCCTACTCATGCATGCGTGCATTCTCTCTCCCTCTCTCTCTCTAGCGTTCTATCTCAGATAAAGTGTTTAAAAAATAAAAGTTGTTTTTCTTCAACATCAAAGACTGAATTATCTAAAGGAAGCGATTACTTTTCTAGTTCCTTTCCTTTGCCTTGCTTTTTTATCTGCTATTATGCCAATACTAGCAATGAATTTTTTTCCAGTTTTATTTTCCAGTGAGACTACTTTGAATTTTTCTTTTGGTAGCTAGCTGCTTTCTTGAAGTACATACTAATTTTTATTGAATTGATACATGTTAGAAAAAAATACTAAGGCTTATTTATCTTTAGTTGGAAAAGGTAATAAATTAAAATAGAGAATATTTAGAATTCTTTGTTTTAAGCCTGACATTCACTTCTTAGTTTTCATGTAGTTCTTGTTTTAGATACTACTTTTTTAACTTATTGGAAAATACTTAGTGAATGTAAGTGATGGCACTTTAATTTTGTCACTTTGTATCTTTATGCTTAGGTTTATTACATTCTTATTCTGTCAAAAAAAACTGTCCACAGAATGATTCTGGAGCATCAACTGTGTCTTTAACCAACTCTTTTGGGACAATTCTGAGAAAAGTTTCCAATAATGGAACCAGTTCTCCTAATAATAAAACAGTACCTCAAGGTCTTGATTATGAAGAAGCAAAAATTAATAAGGAAAAACTACAGTCATCTATAACCACAGAAACTGATTATCTATCATCCTTGCAGGAAAAACACTGTGAAGATGATGCAAAAAGTCAGAGAGTTTCAGATATAAAAGAAAAGGTCTTTCCTGCAATAAGTCACCCTCCTGTGCCACATTCAAAAGTGGAAGGTTGTGGTATTCACTTTCAGTCTCTGGAAAGCTTTTCATCTGACCATGATAATACCAGTCTGTTAACTCCTAGCTCCAGGGATCCTCCATCAAACCCAGTCATGATTTCTAGAGGAAAAGAATCATATAAAATGTCAGAGAAACTAAAATGTAAGAATCATGAAGCTGGTTTTGAATTGACAAAAAATATTCCCATGGAAAAGAATCAAGAAATGCATGTTTTAAATGCAAATTCTAAAAATGCTAAGATGTTGTCAACTGAAAAATATATAACAGTAGCATCACCTTCTATGAAGGAACAATTCAACCAAAATACAAATCTCACCACAATCCAAAAAGACCAAAAAGAAACTACTTTAATTTCAAAAATAGCTATCAATCCAAACTCTAAAGAACTTTTCCCAGATGATGAGAATAGTTTTGTCTTAGAGATAACTAATGACAGTAATATTCCTGTTTTAGGAAATATTAAAGAACTTCCTGATGCAGACTTGTGTTGTGTAAGAGAACCTGTTCTCAAGAGCTCTACCATGTTGGTGTATACAGACATGGATGACAAACAAGCAGATGAAGTGTCAATTATGAAAGATTTTGATTCATCAAACATAGATGATCTTACAGAGAAGAGCAGAAATAGCATAAAGCAGCAATTAAAAATGACTCTAGGTCAAGATTCAAAATCAGACATCACCTTGGATATAGTTAGGAAGTCAAATGGAAATATTGACGACATGAATAATTGGGCAAGACTATCAGATCCAGTTTCAAATCACAGTTTTGGAAATGGCTTCAGAACAGCTTCTAATAAAGAGATAAAACTCTCTGAACACAACATCAAGAAAAGTAAAATGCTCTTCAAAGATATTGAAGAACATTATCCTACTGACTTAGCATGTATTGAAATTGTAAATACCTCATCATTAGAAAGTCAAAAGAAACTAAACAAATCTCCTGCACTTGATCCACAGTCAATTAATAGCGTATCTGGATTTGTGCAGGGTAGTGCTTATGTTTCTGATAGTGAAAGTGGTCACACAGCTCCTCCAACTTCATCTTTAAAGCAAGATTTTGATTCAAATCATAATTTAACACCTAGCCAAAAAGCAGAAATTACAGAACTTTCTACTATTTTGGAAGAATCGGGAAGTCAGTTTGAATTTACACAGTTTAGAAAACCAAGCCACATAATACAGAAAAATCCATTTGAAATGCCTGAAAACCAGCTGACTATCTTGAATAGCAATTCTGAAGAATGCAGAAATACTGATCTTCATCTCACAATTAATGCCCCATCTATCACTGAGGTAGACAGCAGTAAGAAATTTGAAGGTACACTTGGAGGTAAGCAGAACTTTGCGTGCTTGTTGGGAACCAACTGTAATGGAAATGCTTCTGGCTGTTTAGCAGATAAAAATGAAGTGAGGTTTAGAGGCTTTTATTCTGCTCGTGGCACAAAACTGAATGTTGGTAGTGAAGCACTGCAAAAAGCTAAGAAGCTGTTTAGTGACCTTGAGAATATCAACGAGGAACCTTCTGTAGAAGTAGATACAAGTTTCTCCTCAAGTAAATGTAATGATTCTGCTGTTTCAATGATTCAGATAGAAGATTGTAACAATGATAAAAATTTTAATGAGAAAAATAAAAGCCAACTAATACTACAAAATAGTATTGAAATGACTGCTGGCATTTTTGTTGAAGAAAATACTGAAGCTTACAAGGGAAATACAGAAAATGAAGATAACCAATGTACTGATGCCAGTGGAAATACTCATAACTTAGAATCTATTGGCAGTGATTCAAGTAAAAATGATACAGTTTATATTCATGAAGAAGAAAACAGCTTGCCATGTATTGATCAGCACAACATAAATCTAAAATTATCTAGCCAGCTTATGAAGGAGGGAAACACTCAAATTAGAGAAGGTTTGTCAGATTTAACCTGTTTGGAAGTTGCAAAAGCTGAAGAAACATTTCGTGTTAATACATCAAATAAGCAACAGTTCACAGCTAATATGATGGGACAAAACAAAAAAGATTTTGACGTTTTTGATTTATCCTTTCAGACGGCAAGTGGGAAAAATATAAGGGTCTCCAAGGAGTCATTAAATAAAGTTATAAATCTCTTGGACCAAAAATGGACAGAAGAAGAATTGAGTAACTTTTCAAATTCCTTGAATTCTGAATTACCTTCTGGCATAGATATCAACAAAATAGACATCTCAAGTCATGAGAAAACAGAAAATACTGAAAGAAAAGACAAAATAATGAAAGAAACTGACCTAACTGGTATTGAAAATAAATTACTGACCCTCCAACAAAGACCAGAAAGTGAAATCAAAAAGATCAAAGAACCTACCATATTGGGTTTTCATACAGCTAGTGGGAAAAAAATAGAAGTTGCAAAGGAATCTTTGAACCTAGTGAAAAATCTTTTTGATGAAAAAGAGCAAGATAATAGTGGAATCACTGATTTTAGCCATCAAGGAGCAAAGATGTCCAACGACAGAAAGGAATGTAAAGATGGGCTTGAATTAACATATGAGACCATTGAATTAACAACTGCACCAAAGTATGAAGAAATGCAGAATTCTCTAGAGGAGAAAAAACTTGTTTCTAATGAGATTGCGGTGGCACCCAGACTCTTAAGTGAAAATTTATACAAACAAACTGAAAATCTTAAAATAACAGATCGAGCCTCTCTGAAAGTTAAAGTACATGAAAATACAGAAAAAGAAACAGCAAAAAAGCATACAGTTTATACAGATCAATTCATTTATTCAGCTATTGAAAATTCACCTTTAGCATTTTACACAGGACATGGTAGAAAAATTTCTGTGAGTGAGTCTTCACTATTCAAAGCAAAAAAATGGCTTAGAGAAGGAGAATTGGATGATCAACCAGAAAAAATAAATACTTCCAGGGTTATCTGTTTAGAAGAATATCCTGATGATTATGTAGGAGATCCTTCATGTGGACATAGTTCAAGCAGTACCATATCTGAAAATGACAAAAATCATCCCTCTGATAAACAAGGCCCAATTTATTTAAGTAATGATACCGTGTCTAACAGGTACTCATACCATTTGGATTTTTGTCATTCCAATGAGGAGTATAATAAATCAGAATATATTTCAAAAAATAAAGTTGATAATTCTGGTATGGAACCAGTAATGAAGAATGCTAGAGAGAGTGAAAACACTAGTTTTTCTGAAATAATGTCCAATGTAGGAGAAGCAGACACAGACCCACAAAGTATAAATGAAGATATTTGTGTTCAGAAACTTGTGACTAACTCTTCATGCAAAAATGAAAATACAGCCATTAAAGTGGCCCTATCTGACTCAAGTAATTCCAATTCAATTCAAAAATTGAATTCAGATTCAAATAATGCTGTACCTATATACAGTACAGCAAGTAGTAAAAGAGTATTTGTTGCACACCAGACAAAAGCGACAGAGGGATTTACAGACAACTGCAGTATGATAATTGAGCAAAACACCAAGAGTAAATCAGACACCTGCCACATGAAAATTGTGGCAGGTTATCCCAACACACTGGATGATTCGGAGGATATTATTTTTCCTGACCCTCTGGAGGATGCAGAATGTAGTTCGTCTTCAAATAAGGCATTTACTGGCATTCAAAGTGAACTAACTTTACAACTTAACCAAAGTACATCTGGATTGGAGAAAGTTTCTGAAATACCACCTTGTCAGAATAATTCAAAAACGTCTGATACATGTAAATGTAGTACGGGGAAGCTTCCAAAGTCAGCCCCTTGTACAAATGCTTGTGGGATTTTTAGTACAGCAAGTGGAAAATCCGTACGAGTATCAGATGCTGCATTACAAAAGGCAAGGCAGGTGTTTTCTAAGATAGAAGATACTGCCACGCAACCCTTTCCCAAAGTATCATTTAAAAATAATGAACGTTCAGACAAGTTCACAAATGAAGAAAATGCTATGCTACATACCTCCCATAATTTACTATCATCTGCTTTCTCTGGATTTAGCACAGCAAGTGGGAAACAAGTTCCAGTTTCTGAAAGTGCCTTATGCAAAGTTAAGGGAATGTTAGAAGAATTCGACCTGATCAGAACTGAATATGATCTTCAGCATTCATCTACATCTGGACAGGATGTATCAAAAATACTTCCTCCCTCTTTTATTGATAAGAGAACCCCAGAACACTGTGGAAACTCCAAATTGGAAAAGGCCTATGATCAAGAATTTAAGTTATCAAGTAACTGTAACACTGAGAGTGGTTCTTCAGAAAATCATCACTCCGTTGAAGTTTCTCCATGTCCATCTCAGTTGAAGCAAGACGAACAGCAGTTGCTACCGGGAAGCAAAGTATCTCTTGTTAAGAACATTCATCTTTGGGGAAAAGAACAAGCTTTGCCTAAAAATATAGAAACAGAAATTGGGAAAACTGAAACTTTCCCTAATCTTCCCGTGAAAACAAATATAGAAATTTGTTCTACTTACTCCAGGGATCCAGAAAACTATTTGGAAACAGAAACAGTAGAGATTGCCAAAGCTTTTATGGAAGATGGTGAGCTGACGGATTCTGAACTGCTAAGTCATGCCAAACACTCTCTTTTTACACGCCAAAAAACTGAAGAAACCGTTTTGTTAAATTCAAGAATTGGAAAAAGAAGAGGAGATGCCCTTGTCTCAGTTGGTAAGTGTCTATTTTTTCCTTTTAGGCTGCCAGTCACTTAAAATTAAGATTTAAAAAAATCATGGAATGTTAGCTTAAAGCAATTCAGGTATTATAACCTATATTTTTATAGACCTTTATGTATTGTTTGGGGGAATGTGATTTCACTCTTGATCTTTCTGAGTCTGTACTAAGAAACATGTTTTAGGTTCTTTTAATGTATTTTTAGGGATTATTAGTCATAATTGAGAAATTACTGTTAGAAGTTTGTTTCCCTAGAAAATCTGAAACACCTCTACTTATAACAGCCTACATAACACAACTTCCTGTTTTCAAATAAATATGAATATGTATGTAGAGAGAGCACACAGAGGTTCCAACTCTGGCTCTTCTGAACTTTAAAAATAGGCTTCAGCTATGGTGCTGGTTTGCCTTTTCATCTAGGAAGTATTCTAAAATCAGTTATTTTTGGCAGATAGCATTCTGATCTTAATGCTATTTGGACTAATGTATATGTAACAACTTAGCTCAATTAGGTTAATTGGAGTGTGATTTTTTTTTTCCTGTTAGTATTTCTAACCAGGAATAATCTTAAATAATTGAATCTATTGATCAAATACAATTAAAGTAAATGCCATAACTAACTCTCCTGCCTTTAAGTGGATGATTTTAAAAAACTATAAACTCATAGAATTGAGTTGAGTTATCACAGGTCTTGTCCAGTCTCTTCAGATTACAGAGAAAGACATGGAAGCCAGTCAGTTCACTCTTTCGTTTGGTGCCTTCAGTAACCTTGCTGAGTACAGATTTGCCTAAGTGTTATCCAGGTCACATTCTATACCAAGTTTATGTTATGGGAGTAGTAGTAAGTTTATGATACTTACTTTAAACTATTGCTGTGCTCTAGTGAAAATTCCGAAGTACAGATGCTTTAAGAGATTCACAATTCTTTTATGGAAAATAATGGCTTTATTTATAGGAACCCATTTTGTTCATGTGTATTCCCAAGTGGGTTGGCCTGCCTAGGAAAAACAACAACAACTCAGATTTCTAATAAATGTTCTCAATAGCATCACTATTTAATTTCTCTCACCTCTATTCTATATAAATATATAGGTTAACCAGCTTCTGACTACTTGAATAGTACCAGCCCTTGTTAAACAATTAAAGCACTTCATAATCTAACACTTGACAAAGCCTTATATGGACAATTTTACGTCTTATTAAATTCTACAAATTCATTCCCTTTAATAAAGCATTAAAAAGCAAAGTACCTATTATCATATATTATCTCAGTATGACATGAATATGCATAACTTGAATTATGGCTTAATTTTACTCTCAGCCTTTGTAGAATTTCTAAAAAAGTAATACTTTTAATAATATTTTATTGTAATTTTGGTAATTTTACAAAGTCTTTTCTTCTACTCACTCTAATTCAAGGACCTACATAATAAATTCCTTCTCAAGTTTAATGCAGAAAGAGTTTTACTTGAAGAAATTTTGTTTGTCCATATTCCCAGTAAACCTACAGTTACATTCAGTGCCAGTATATTTTATTAAAAAGGAGTGTATCTTCAGTAACCGGTAACATGTTTTTATCCCTAAACCCTATTAGATAGTGGTGTTTTAGACAGTTAAAAAATATTGATGTTGAAAAACTAATTGTCTCTCGAAATAGAATGGTCGCTATTTAAATTATTGTTATGTATTTTTTGCCTAATAAATTGTAAGAGTCAGTTCTTTTAAAAACATGTATGGAAATTTCTTTTTAGGAGAACCCCCAATTAAAAGAAACCTGTTAAATGAATTCGACAGGATAATAAAAAATCAAGAAAAATCCTTAAAAGCTTTGAAAAGCACTCCAGATGGTAAAATTTGCTTTGTATTCATATCTTTTCCCTCTTGTAGGTACTACACACTATATTTTTAAGTTCTTTTTCTAAGCTTTTTTGGGTATGTAGATAATTGGACAAGACTTTACAATACGGTTTGCTAACGTTACATCTTGCTTTGTTATAAGAGCTCTTCCTTCATAACACCTAGTTTGATGTGGAGGTTCTCTATAATTGGGAAGCATGAAGTAATTATAAAATAAGGACTTTTTAAATTAAAAAAAAAAGCTGTAAAAATTTAGTAAGATCTTAGTACAATAATTTAAAGCTTAGGTTCTGTAATCTAGTCAAGCTTTTGTGTGATCTTCACCATTCCACCAAAGTCACCCTTCCCTAAGTCACATGGTGATCTCCATTTTGGGAAATCCAGCAGCCATTTCTATGTCATTTGGCTCCATCTCTCAGCCACATTAGACAGTTGGTCACTCTTCTGAGACTACCACATGCTCTTGGTTCTCCTCCTGCATAGCCACTTCTCTGTTATCTTTGCCAACTCTTCCTTATTTGTTTCCTTCTCTAAACATAGGAGTGCTCCCGGGCCCCATCCTCAGAGCTCTTCTCTGCCTAAGCTTCAATGACTACCAAAATTGTATCTGCAAGCTTAACCTGTCCTGGAACTCCAGACTTATTTATTTGCCCTTGGTACTTTTGTACTTACGTTGCTAATAGGCATTTCCAAGTCACCGCAGCCAGTGCTGAACTCTTGATTCCATCCCTCTCCCAAACTTACTCTTTCTGTTCTTTCCTTTCTCATTGCCATTCTGCCAATTGATACATCAAAACCTTAATGTCTTCTTTTACTCTTTTGTTTCCTCATACTCCACATGCAGCCCATCAACAAGTCCCTAGAGGGTCTACCTTTGAAATATAACAAGAATCTGATCATTTCTTCTCACCTCTGCCCCTACCAACTTCATCCAAGCCATGGTCATAGCTTCTAACTCATCTCTCTGTTTCTGCCTCTGCTCCTCCTCCAGGCTCTCAACACAGCAACCAGCATCATCCTAGTAACAGAAAGGTCAGACCATGCTCCTTGATTGCTTAAACTCTCCCTGGCTCCCTAACTCATTACCAGGGGATACTTAAAAATAAATAAAACCTGTAACTTGCTCGCTATATATTTTGTTCCTGGGTTTGGAAAGGAAGAGGTCAGATAGGGATAAACGAATTAGGCTATAGAGGCTTAGTTCCGAAACACATGGAATAAATCCCACAATAAATCTTTTATGACTATGTAGAGATCTTTCTCATTCTTTTTTATGGTTTCATAGTATTTGATCATGTGGCTATATCAATGTATTCTAGTTTATTCAGCCAATCCCCTACTAATGAACTAGTTGAAGGTTTAAGAAGTACAAGTTGCGGGGCGCCTGGGTGTCTCAGTTGGCTAAGTGTCCAACTCGTTGTTTCTGCTCACGTAATGATCTCAAGGGTCATGAGGTTGAGCCCCATATCGGGCTCTGCACTCAGTGGGGAGTCTGCTTGAGTTTCTCTCTCTCACTCTTCCTCTGCCCCTCCCCCTACTAATGCTCACACTCTTTCTCTCTTGCTCTCTAAATTAAATCTTTTTTAAAAAAGTACAAATTACATACTGAGAAAAATATCTAAAGTTTAGCTTATAATCATAAGACTAAATTTTAAATTCAATATTTGCATTTTAGTTAGCCAACATTTGAGTTATGATTAATGTCAGCTGATTAAATTTATACTGACTTCCTTTATATGTTTACGCTGAGTTATTTGGTATGTAGTCATCAATATTTGAGTCAAATATTTCAAGTTTATAATATCAAAATTTTATGTAAATATTTACAATAATGTGTAATAAACAGGCATACAAAAAATGTTTCCCATTAGATTTTCATTAATACATAACATAAAATACATTTCCACTAATACATAATGTGAAATATTTTCTAGGCATCCTAAAAGACAGAAGCTTGTTTATGCATCATATTTCGTTAGAGCCAATTACCTGTGGACCCTTTCGGTAAGACATACTTAGTTTTATTTTGGTTTGTTTTTTAATTCTAATATGATGTAGGAAAGGTACGGTTTTTGAAAACAAATATTTCTAAAAAGAATAATGCCACTAACATTCAATAAAGAAGTTAATTAACACTTCCATTTTTGAAATAATCTACAAGATTAAATAAGTGTATTTTGGTAGTACTTTAGAGTGATATTATTATCTCATTTTTCAGTTTCTAAACATCTTTGGAAAGTAGACAGATTTTATTCCAACTCTATGCATAAGAGAGATTAAGAGAGAATAAGGAAATTACTGAAAATCAATTTCAAATATATCAAAAAAGATGGCATATATTGAAAATATTCTCTTACCTCTCCTCTCTCTCAAAGCCCTACCCAAATTACTAAGAGAACTTTAACTTATAAATCCACAAGGACAATGATCAGAGAAAAAAACAACAAATTTTGGAAGCCAAAAGCATGAAAGACTTAGTGAGCCCATAAAAAACTAAAACCTCCACATTGGAGCAAGCAGAGAATCTACCCAGTTTCCCCTAAAGAACCCAAGAAAGACTCAAACTGGCAGCTGCATGTTCTTCTGAAGGTGAGGTAGAAAATAGATCAATTGAAAATTTGTTTAAGAAACATCTATATACCCTCCCCACTGCAGGCAGCCAGTTATCCCTTTTGTGCCAGAAGACCAGAAGGTTATCACCTGGAAAAGATGAATTGGAGGGATTCTGAGTTGGGAGGGTGGAGACACAGCAGGCACAGTTGGGAGGTACTGAAAACGGAGATTAAGTAAAAAATCTGTTTATCGAGTAGTGAGACTCCGCAGCCTCCTTTCCACACTTGACTCCCAAATACTGGCCATCCGGCCTCTAGGCAGAAGACTGGAAGATTTTTTTTTTCTGGGGAACGTGACTAGCTCAATAGAAAAGACCACAAATACTCCAGTATTTGCAGGGACTCCAATGAAACCGCATAGCCGGAGCACCAGGCAGTGCTGCTAACAATTGAAGAGCCCCACCAGCACACACTTCACTCTTAAATAAGAGAGAATCAAGATCACTAGTTAGTGGAAGAAAGCCTCTGTGAAAGATAATACCCACAGTATAAAAATAAAAAAGAAAAGAACTTAGAGGAAATAGATCATGCAAGGAAGTGAATGAAATTTCAAAAACACTTCCTGATATTCTCAGGATAGAGAATATATTGCACCCTTAAAAATAAGAACAAGTTGCTGTAAAAAGAGTTCTTATAAAACCATGATGACAAACAAATTAACTCAGTAGGGCTAATAGAAGATAAAAATTTTAAAACCTCCAAAAATACAGAATAAAAAGAAAAGATGAAAGAAGAAGAAATAATTAGAAAAGTCAGTCCTATGGGTCTAACATCTGAAAGTTTGGAGTTTGAGAAAGAAGGAAAAAGGATAATTTAAGATACTTTATCCATACCGAAGGACAAGAGTTTCTTTGATTAAAAGGGCCTCTGAATGACCACATGAGTAAACATGACTCACAGTAAGGCACATCCTTGTGAAATTTTAGAACACTAAGGGTAAAGGGAAAGCTTAAATTTTCCAGCGGGCAAAAAAAATCACATTTTAAACAAAGTTGCAAGAGTCCTAGTGGTATAAATTCTCTCACCATTAACAGCGGAGGCTAGAAGATTGAATTCTATAATGTATACTAGAGATCAGAGTCTTTAAAATTCTGAGAGAAAATGATTTCCAGCCTAGAATTCTCTCACTGACTAAAATATCAAATAAGTGCAAGGTAGACATTTTTCAGATGCAGAGTACCAAAAGGAACTTGAAAAGTTACCTTTTCAAAATGCACTTTTCCCAGGAAGCTCACAAAACCAGTCCATAACCAAGAAGGAGAAAGAAGTGAGATTGAAGAAACAGGAAATCAGCGTAGAGAGTCAGAGGGAATCCCCCAGACAGATGGTGCAGACAGGAGATCCCAGAAGAATAGCTGCATCGCTCAGCCCAGACAAGCAGCCAGACCATTTTGGAATAGAAAAATAGAGCCCTGGGAAAGTCTGCCTGCAAGAGAAAATTGAAGCAGAGCCTGAAGTCTTAAAGCGATGAGAAGCTTCTTGGTAAAGATGGTGCATTGAGCATACTCAAATACTTCCACTGCCATCCAGAGTTTTACCAAAACCACAGTGAGGGAACTTAACACACACCCAAGACAGGGAGAACTGGAGAGGAGACCACAGTGGCTATTTTTCAAAGCATAGGGGAGAAAACAGATTCAAAATCATAATGGGGACAGGAAAGAATCTCCATGTTACATTTGGAGAAGCCTCAAAAGCTGAGGAATTCATGAGTCTTCAAAATTGGTCATAAAGAAGGGAGGAGCCAGAACAAGGGTACAGGTTGAAAATACATCACCTCCTCCACTCCATGAAGCTAGACAACTACCTCTTGTCCACTCTAACAAGACTAAGGTTAATTCTCCAGGGAGGGTACGTAATGAAATATTGGCAATCAAATACACAATTTGGGAAGATGGGGAGGCAAGGAAGGAGGGAGGGAGGGAGGAAGAGAGAAAGAAAAAAAAAAGAAGGGGGAGGGAAGGAAGGAAGGAAAGGAAAGAAAGAAAGGATATTTAGTAAAGTAGAAGTGTTGACAAAGAGCTAAATCATCACTTTCCAACTGGCTCTTCAAGAAGCAGTTACAGAGATGCCACTTAGGGATAATGGATGTGAACATCAGAGAAGCATCTAAAATTGTAGAAAGCAGTTGTGAAGCCTTTTCTAGCTGGTAAATTTTTTAGCCCAGGGCTATGGTTTAAATTATGTTTAGTGTTACCTTTTCAAAAATAACTATTTGTGGCATTGTTGAAAACATTCATTGATCTGCACTTCTGGAATATATTTTCCAGCAGGCTACTAATATAAATGTTTTGAATCACCCAGGTGATTTTTGTTTGTTTTCATTTTCAAAACCTGGTTGTAATATTAAAGTAAATGCTTATTTATCTGCGTATTACCTTAATTTATACATATGATGACAAAATAGTCTTGTGCATTTATGTAGGCACGCATAAATCCAAAGATCTTATTTATATTGTGCATTTGTGTCTTTATATAAAGATAAGTAAGTCTACCTCAGATTGCTAGTCTTGGAGCGAGGCATGAAAAGAATTACTGTGATATAAGTACTCAAGTAGGTATAACAAAGTGACGTGACGGCATGGAAAAATTGGCAGCTAATTACGCAGCAGAAACTTGACAACAGTTCTTCATACAATATAAGGGATGCTTGGGTGAGGAGGGTGCTCCACAGTCTGTGAAGAGTAAGAAGTTATGTGGCTTTCCTCACAGGATTCAGCAGCAGGGGTGCCTTGGGGACCTGGAGCAGAAAGAAATGGGGAGGTTAGGACGTATAAATAGGAAGCTTCCTGCGTCATTTCTGACAAATTGAAACTTGGATGGTGACTGTCTTTGGAAGTTTCTAAGAGGAGCAGCATAACCAGATTTGTGTTTTGGACATAGACCAAAGTGAAAATGTCACAAGGAGATTATTAAGGCAGTAAAGGTGTCAATTTAACACGGGAGCTAGAGCAGAGAGTATATTATGAGTGGGAGATAAGATTTAAGATTTGGCCAGATAATGGGTAACTGGGAGTGGCCGGGTATCTCCACTTAGATTCAGTAGATATCTTGGTCTGTTTGCTTCATGCAAACTCCTCATTTTCACAGGATCCTTAATATTTCAAAACAAGAGACTACAAGATCAATGAAAACAAGTTTTGGAGCAGAAAGTTCATTCATTCTTAGGCACTAGATCTCCTCTCGATCATCCGTTCAGGGAAATCAGTTCAGCAATTGCTCCCCTCTTTCCTGCATTGATACTGTCTTCCTCTCTACTGGGTCAATCTCATTAGTCAGGTAGTTGCTCTAAGGTCTCCATCTTAACAAGAAACACCTTTCTTGATTCCTCTTATCCCACCAATCCATTTCCTTACCCACTTAAAACACAACTCATTAGAATGATCTCCACTCATGTTCTCTGCTTCATCTCTTTGCCTTCTTTCCTGAACCCACCTCACTCTCTGATCGCTGTGCACTACCCTTTGTCAAGATTGCTAGTCACCATCATATTGCTGAACCTTGTCAGCTCTCCATTCTCATATTAACCCAGCATTCACATAGTTAATCACTCCCGCCATTTTAACACTTTCTTTACCCTAACTTCTGGACCTCTCTCTTAACTTCTCCTCCTTCCCACTGGCTATTCTTTCTCTTTTGCTGGTTCTTCTCTAAACCACTAAATGTTAAATTCCCTCATGGTTCAGCTCCAGATGGCTTCTCTTCCTGAGCTCCCTCCTTAGTAACTATCTCATCTACTCTTGTGACTTTAAATACCATCTATTTACTGATGGCTCCAAAATTAATGTCATAAGCCTGAACAACGTATGCATTCATCTAGTTAGCTACTTGCTATTTTTATTTGGGTGACTAATAGACATCTCAAACTAACAGCTTCCCCGCATCTGTTTTCCTGTAAAAGTCTAATAACTCTGCTTTCAAAATACACTCATACCATAGGATAGAGAGTGTCATTTCTGTACTCAAAAACTAGTCCATGACTTCCCATCTCAGAGTACAACTGGGGAGTCCTTACGCCAGGGTGTACAGGTTCTCTGTGATCTGGCCTCCTTGCTGTCCTTCCAGTCTCACCTGCTGACTTTTCCTTCTCTCTCTGTTTTGGCTATACTTATGCCTAGCCTACCACATGGTGTTCACTCTGTCTGCAGCACTCTTTTCCCAAACACATACGTGGTTTTATCTCTCACTTCCCTCAGGGCTCTGTACAAATGTCACCTTATCAATAATGTTTTCCTCACCAACCTGTATAAAATATTATTTATTTACTTCTGTTGGACACTTCCTGTCCCCCTTACCATGCTCTTAATTTTCTCTATAGCATTGAATACAAATATTTGTCTTTTCCCCTCCACAGCATATAAACCCTGTGATTTTGTTTTGTTCCTATTATATCTTCCAGCCAAAACAGTGTCTAACGCACATAGTAGGAAGTCATTAGATACTTATTGGCTAGGGGCTCCTGAGTGGCTCAGTCCATAAAGCATCTAACTCTTGATCTCAACTTAGATCTTAATCTCAGGGTTGTGAGTTCAAGCCTCATGTTGGGCTTCACACTGGATGTAGAGTCTACTTAAATAAATAAAAATAAGATATTTGATGACTAGATGACTGAATAAATGAGTTCTAGGGTAACTTTAAGCTCCTTTAGGGAGCTTATTATTAATAATATTATTAATATTACAACCAGGAACTTTAAGGGATTCAGGTTTGAGTAAAAGGAAGTATGGGATTTTAAACAAAATATCAAATATGAGGAAGAACATGTATGCTAGGAAAAGTGATAAATTTAATGTTGAGTTTGAGATGAGTGTGGAACATCAAGGTAGAGGTATATGGTACCATGCAAAGTTCAAAGTGTAGGAATAACACCTGGGGCAAAGTTGAGCATGAAGATAGAGATTAGTATTTTTGTTAGATGATTTAAGCATTCGAAATGATTCACATCACCCAGAGAAAATGTCTAGGGAAAAAAAATCCAAGTTTAGAGACAGGAATTTTTTTCAGAAAGAGGAAAAAGGAAAAACAAGAAAAAAAGAAGAGAGAGAGAAGAAAGAAAAGAAAAGAAAAAAGAAAAGAAAAGAAAAGAAAGGAAGGAAGGAAGGAAGGAAGAAAGGAAGAAAGGAAGGAAAGGAAAGAAGAGAGAGAGAAAAGAAAAGAAAAGGAAGGAAGGAAGAAAGGAAGAAAAGGGAAGAAAGAGAAGAAAGACAGACAATTGTGGTATAGATATAAGCAGTGAGAACTTTAAGAAGGAAAGAAGTCAGTTGTCGGAGGCCAGGTAGAATGAGTTTACACAGGAAGCTGTATGTGTGTAGGCACTTGGGAGGTCATTAGCAACTTTGTTGAGAACAATTTCTGTAGAAAGTGGGAGAAATGAGAGTTCAATGAGTGGAAATTGTGGAAGTGAAAATAGCTAGTTCAGATGACCTGTTTGGGAAGATTGGCCATGAAGGGTAGGTCACAATGAGTATTAGCTCAAAGGGGAGATAAGGCTAAGAAAAAGTGTTTCAAGAATGGGCATAGCTTTCTCACTACATGAAAGGAGCACTAAAAAATAAAGGTATAAACAGGTGGTAGAAAGAGAAAAGAGAGAGGTAGAATAATAATTCAAAGGGTGCGTTTCCTGAGGTGACAGAGTTATTATATTAGGTGGAGTCAAAAGTATAGGTGAGGGTGTTATCCCTGAGAAGAAGACGAATAGATCCTTCTCTGGTAAAGGAGGTAAGTAAGGAATATTATGATAGAAGTAGAGGAGACGAACAGAATCCATGTTTGACAGACTATTATGTGAAGTAAATGGTAGAGGCTGGACTATAGTGTGTGAGAAATAGTTACAGACTTGAAAAGTGTGGTATTGTCTTGGATGGCATCCATAATGAAATGCAAAACAGTTGTCGCAGTAGGATTGCCATATGGCAGTTGAGATTGGAGGGGAGGGTTTGTGGAATAAAGCATATTCCAAAATATTTACATATATGTCCATTTATTGGTAAATAAACTTATTTTCTCCTCATTGTAGCACAACTAAGGAACGGCAAGAAATGCAGAATCCAAATTTCACCGCTCCTAGTCAAGAATTTTTGTCTAAATCTCATTTTTATGAACACCTGGCTTTGGAAAAATCTTCAAGCAGTTTATCAGTTTCCGGGCAGCCATTTTGTACAGTTCCTGCCACAAGAAATGAAAAAAGGAGACACTTGAATACTCCAGGCAAACCAGTGAAAGTCTTCATCCCACCTTTTAAAACTAAATCACCTTTTCACCGAGATATTAGCAAGAATACTAATTTGGAAGAAAACAAACAAAACCCAAAAAATGTGGATGAACATGGCCCCGGTGAGAGTGAAACAGATATTAATGATGGTGGAAATCATCAGCTTAAGAAAAATAACTCCAATCAAGCAGCAACTATAATATTCACAAAGTGTGAAAAAGAACCTTTAGGTATTGTATGAAGATTTTGTGTTGACACGTTTTTGCCTTCCAGTTACATGTTTCTCATATTTAAATAATGCCTTGAGGATTTGACCCCTTTTGTGACGATTAATAATTTCAGAACCTTTTTTAATGCTTTTAGATTTTTCCTAAGTCCAAATATTAGATTTAAAGTATTCTAATGTTTTCTTTCAAAGGTAACTACTTGTGGCCTTTCTTATCTAAAAAAAAAAAAAAAAAATAGACAAACCATTTAAGACTGCTGTTACTGGAATATGTATTTAGCAGGCAATGAGTTTTTTCCCAAATTTGAAATAAAAATAATAGATCTATTGTTTACAAGTTGAAATTTGCTTATCCCTGAAGATTTAGACCAAATTATCCCTGAAAATTAGAGCAGATTGATATATGACTTTATAAAACAAAGGTTGTGCTTTTTAAATGTTACAAGCAAGTTTATTTTTTGCTTATTCTTTAATAGATTTAATTACAAATCTTCAGAATGCCAGAGATATACAGGATATGCGGATTAAAAAGAAACAAAGGCAGCACATTTTTCCACAGCCAGGTAGTCTGTATCTTGCAAAAACCTCCACTGTGCCTAGAATCTCTCTGAGAGGCGCAGTGGAAGGCCGAGTCCCCTCTCCGTGTTCTCCTAAACAGGTACGGTTTTACCCGCAATGCTGCTAACTTCTAGAGTCAAGTATAGTTTCATTTTATTAACTAGTCTCTACAAATTGTTCTGTTCAAAGAAGGAACAAATGAAAGTGGGCATGGATGAATGAATGCAGTTTTGTTTCCTAAGCAACCAACAGTGGCAGCCTCCCCCTCTGCTACCTTATCCCACCAAAGTGATCTGTGCTCCAGAATTGCTATTTCTCTTCCCCCTTCAAAACATACTCATTTTATTACTATAGAGCTCTCAGGTGTTAGAAGAAAGTAGTCCACTTGAACTTAAAGTGTGAATAACTCATAGCTCTGAATCCGTTAAGAGCTATTGACATTTTTTAAAAAAGCATTCTTCTTAAGCTAATGCTGTCTAGTTAGAATTTTAGGCAATGGAGAGGTGACCATAATATGATAATATCATTAGATAACATTTATTGAGTAGTTTTTATGCACTCGTCATGCTTCTAAGCACTGTGCCTGCGCTGGTTACATCTCATTCAATCTTCACCAGCATCTAAAGGAAAGGCACGGTCTTTTTATTCACCATTTGCAGATAAGAGACCTGAAACGCAGAGAGAGTTCAGGAACTAACCCAATGTCACTTAGCTAGTAAGTTTTCCTCTGTTGGACACAGTTCCAAAGCAGAGTGTGACTTCAGAGTCGCATCCGAACAAAGGAAAAGATACTTTGGGATGAAGCATGCTGGGGTGAAAGTAGGCCAGGCCTGTGTACAGATCTGACCTCCTGATGTCAGATCCCCTAAAATACTTGACGCTTTTCACTGTTCTTTCCTTTCTGAATTTTTTAACTTGAGATTTTGTAAAACATTAAATTACTTTTTTATCCCCAAAACGACTTCCTGGCAGCTGTAGCAGGAGGCATATGCATAAGGGGAATGAAAAGGGTACAGCAAACTCTTGAATGTAGGAGTCATTTATATTACATTAAAATATTTAGCTTCTAGTAAGTTAAGTATTTTAGTAGTGAATGTTTTAATATTTAAATGAGAAATTTTATAAATTCAGTTTTGATTTATTATAATTGTTTCTATTCCAAGAAACATGCCCTTTTGTTTGATTTTGTTTTTCACTCATTATTGAATTTTTCTATCATTTATTTTGTGCAGCTCTATATGTATGGTGTTTCCGAACATTGTATAAAAATTAACAGCAAAAATGCAGAGTCTTTTCAGTTTCACACTCAGGATTATTTTGGTAAAGAAGGACTGTGGTCTGGAGAGGGAATACAGTTGGCTGACGGTGGATGGCTCATTCCCTCCAATGATGGAAAGGCTGGAAAAGAAGAATTTTATAGGTACTCCGTGCAAAAAGAGATTGCATTAACTTTTCTGTATTCTACCATCTCTCTCTCTTTGTCACATAACTCTTTAAAACTTAATAAGTTGGCTAGAAATCAAATTTTTATATAGTGAATTATTTTAAGTACATTGTGATTCAACTGACATTCTTTTGTAATCTTTGGAAAAGTGAATTATGGTTTGTCCTAGGATTTAATGAATTGGTTTTTCTTAAATTGAGACATTTTTTGTATGCGTTTATAAAATACTGATAAGAAAAGATAAGTTTGAGTGACCTTACCATAGATATACACAGACACATATATACCTACATCCTCCCTTTCATTGTATATTTTAATAAATATAAAATATAAATACTAGAAGCTAAGTAGAAATACGCAAGTGTCAGTAACACCAAATAACTAGTACATTTTACTACCCTAAAACATCAACAGTTTAAAAACTATATAACCTTTTTATAGTTCTCATGTTTTTACAAAAGTGACTTAAAGTTTTTGCTATCAAAGATGAAATTACCATGCCAAGGGCAAGAGATGAGAAACCTTTTTCTAATGCTCTTATTTTTTAAAATCTCTATATGTCTTTCCAAAATTTATAGTTTGGGGAAATTGGTAAAACATTTTTCCTGAAACTTTTGTTATGTTTTTGGAATACTTTAGGACAGGAATGTTATTTACATCTTGCACTTGTCTCCCATAAGTAACTGGCTATCAATTCTAGGTGGAAAAGTATACTAAACAGTTATCTTATATTAAGTATGTATTATACTTGCATAGTATAGAAGTTACAAGTAATTATCCTGTAATCAGGTGAGCACAGTTCATAATTTTGTTGAAGCTTAAGTTGTTTTTTTGATCATTCAACAAATATTTATTGAGGACCTACTTGTGCCAGATAACTCTTCTGGATACTCAGGATAACAAAAGAAAACAAAAATCTCTGCTCTAATAAGTCCTACATTATAGTAGAAGGGTTTGGGGTGGGGAAGGAAAATTTTAAAAAGAAATAAGTAAGTTGTATAATATATTAGAAGGTGATGAATACTATGAAGATAAAGCTGGAAAGGGCATAGCTCAAGTGAGGAAAAGTGCAATTTAAAATAGGCTAAGTAGTCAGGAGCCTTCACTGAGTCCCTGACATTTGGTCAATGTCCTGAAGGAGGGCAAGGGAATAAGCATAGTACCCTGCGGGGAAAGCATTGGCCATGAGCAGGAAGCATGCTTATTTGAGAACAGGAGGAAAGTGAGTGTAGCTGGAGTAGAATGGGCAAGAGAGGAGTAGTAGCAGTGAAGTTAGAGAGATAGGACCTTATAGACCTTTGTAAGAAGCTTGGCTTTAACTCTGAGTAACCACTTTTGCCCTGAGTAAGAATGTTTAAACCAGAGGAATGACATGATCTGCCTTGTTTTTGAAAGAATAACTCTGGCTGCTATTGAGTTTAGACTGTCAGGAAGGAAGATGATGGAAGCAGAGAGACCACTTAGGAAACTGTTGAGGTGATCCAGGTGAGATGTGGCTGCTCAGACGGAGAAGGTAGCAGTGGAGTTGTTAATATTGGAGTTGGTGGGATATTTTGAAGGTGGCACCGTCAGGATTTGCTCAAGGATTAAATGAGGAGTATGAGAGAAAAGGAGAGTAAGAATAGCTCCAAAGATTTTGGCTGGAGGGGTACAGTTATCAGGTATGGAGAATTAAGATCAAAGATGGAAGAGAAATGGAATTTCCAGTTGGAACATTTTTTTTTAAGTAGGCTGGGCTTGAACTCACGACCCTGAGATCAAGACCTGAGCCGAGGTCAAGAGTCAGATGCTTCACCAACTGAGCCACCCAGGTACCCCACATGGGACATGTGAAGCTTAAGATATTAGTAGACACCCAAGTGGAGATGTTGAGTAAGCAGTTGGTTATGCAGGTCTGGAGTTTATAAATGAAGTATGGGCCAGAGAAATCAATTTCATAATTGTCAGCATACAGATAAAATTTAAAGCTATTAAAGAGAGACTGAGAAAGAACAACCTGAAAGTTAGAAATTAATACCAAAGAGTGTGGTATGTTGCAAGCTAAGTGTGGACAGAGCTTCAGGGAATAAAGAATGACCAGGTGTCAGTCACTGCTGATGAGTAAAGGAGAGGAAGACTGAGAATCGACCATGGATTTAGCAATGTAGAGGTCATTATTAGTCTTAATGAAAATAAGTCAGTAAATTGATGGGGTGAGAAAGGGGCAGTATCTGGAGAAGGAAGTGAGAGTGAAGGGTATTCATTTTATTGTATTTAATGAAGAAAACTATTTTTATACTGATAGAAATTGTTCAGTAGAAAAGAAAGAAGTTGATGATGAGGAGAGAGGAGGCATTTCCTAGATCGAGGTCCTTAACCAGGCAAGAAAGGGTGGGAGCTAGTGTGGCAGGAGAGACAAAGTATAAGGGTCCAGATGCTGGTGGATTGGTGAACGTGAGGGTGGAAGCTTCTGGAAGTTCTCTTGATCATTTGTTTCCCTTGTACTCAAAGTGAGAATGGGAAAGGAAGAAGAGTTAGAGATTTGAGCAGAGAGAGGAAGATCTTTAAAAAGTACCAGGACAAGAGAAGGATGTTCTTAGATGATTTTTAAAAACAATCTCTTAAGAAAAATAATCTGAAATACAATTATTTTAAATTAAGGATCTCATTTTCCAGTTGAAATAATTGTTTTGACTAGTATGTTAATTTTATTAGTATATTTTGATACATGTCAAATTGTCTTCCAAATTGTATTACTTATAGTCTAACTCATAAAAACTTACTAAATGGTCTTGTAGTGTTTGTGCAAAGAGCGGTCATGGTTATTGAATTCAGTATCATCTTATGTGTTTGTTTGTTTGTTTCTATTGTTCTGCCTTTATTTGTCCAGGGCTCTGTGTGACACCCCAGGTGTGGACCCAAATCTTATTTCTAGAGTTTGGGTGTACAATCACTACAGATGGATTATATGGAAACTGGCAGCTATGGAATGTGCCTTTCCTAAGGAATTTGCTAATAGGTGCCTAAGCCCAGAAAGGGTGCTTCTTCAACTAAAATACAGGCAAGTTCAATGCGTTATATTATGTAATCACATACTGTGGTGAGGGTCAGACTTCTGCACAGGCTGCGACCTCCCCATCGTGGAGGTACACGAGTCAGCTCTCAGTGACAGTTGCCACCCCCCTGCTGTTCACCACACAGTGGTTCTCTTGTCACCTTCCGGCCCCCTTAAGAGAAATCACACATTCCTACACCTCTTGCTTCCCTCTTCCCACCCCCCTTAACCTCTTGGCATGTGAGAAGAATATGAATGACTAATTTGATCCACTGTTCAGGTATTGCTAATAAACCATGTTTGCAGGGGAGTTTTAATATTTAACTCATATTTTAATAAACTTAACTATTTGGTAGCTACCAAATTTTAAATTCTCTTCTGTCTCAGTAGTTCTTCAGTAAAGGTATTTAATTTTGATTCTCAATTATTCGGTGACCTTTTCACAATGAAATTCTAGACTCACAATTCCTAAAATATGCATTTTTCTTTTTATTTTTAGATATGATGTGGAAATTGATAGAAGCAGAAGATCCGCTATAAAAAAGATAATGGAAAGGGATGACACGGCTGCAAAAACACTTGTTCTCTGTATTTCTAAAATAATTTCATCAAGCACAGATATGTCTGAAACTTCCAGCAGTAAAACTAGTGGCGTGGGTACCAAAAAAGTGGGCATTGTTGAGCTCACAGATGGATGGTATGCTATTAAGACCCAGTTAGATCCTCCCCTCTCAGCTCTCATAAAGAAGGGTAGACTGATTGTGGGTCAGAAGATCATTATTCACGGAGCAGAACTGATGGGCTCTCCTGATGCCTGCACACCACTTGAAGCCCCGGAATCTCTTATGTTAAAGGTAAAGTAAATCAATGCATACTCTAGGTAAAACTCAGTCCCTGCTTCAGTTAAATTCTAGGGAGGTTTCATAATTTAAATTTTAAACTTAGGCCTATTAAAGATGCTCCCATTTCTTGAAAACATACTAATAGTCTGAGTGTAAGTGGCAAATTTCTCAGACTCTTAAATTTTTTTGTGCTATTTTTGGGAAACCGAGAAATATATATTGAGCTAAAACAATGCAGGAGCAAATTTGCACTGGATTTGATTTTAGGCTATGGGTGCCTATAGCCCTTGGTGCCATCTCGTTCTCATAGTATCGCTCTACTTCCACCCTGATTACTCGATTAGACCTTTATTTCAGTATGATTAGAAAATTAGGTTTCAGTGATTCTTAAATATATAATAATAAAATGTACTTTTCATCTTTATGTAGACTTAAAATATAATAGGACTTTGTCATATTGAGTAGTCTATAATATTGATATAAGAAATTACTAATATTGTACAGTCAGATTTATGAAACAATTTACTTCTATCATTTTCTGGATCACTCTAGGAAGGCATTTGATAAACATTTTTAAGGTAAAGAGATACTTTGTCATTAACTCCACATTGTTGTTTTTAGTCAAGCT
Source organism: Procyon lotor (assembly GCA_028646535.1). Taxonomy (NCBI): domain Eukaryota; kingdom Metazoa; phylum Chordata; class Mammalia; order Carnivora; family Procyonidae; genus Procyon; species Procyon lotor. The sequence continues at coordinate 107,171,562 of CM053605.1, forward strand.
GAAACAGGCTTTTGTTTTATGTTGCTTGGAATATCAAAGTTGTGATAGCTTTCAATCTCATTTTGCTTTTATCAAATCAGTGTATGTGCATAATTTCAAAACTCATGTAATATAGGCTTATGACCACCACCCCCGCCCCCCAGCAGAAAAGCAGTCACTGAAGCCATCCTGCCTAAACTCTGCGCATGCTCCCAAAGGCAGGCACTTCAAATCTCTTTGGCAGTTTCGTTTGCTTCTACTGCCGTGTCATCTTTTCTCCTTTTGTTTAGACATTGACTGTTAGCTTCCTGCTATGAAAGTTGAGTGAAGTCTGTATTCACTGTTTAATTATAATGATTGAAAAATATTTTTCACAACACAGCACATAATATACTGTGAACTATCCTGCTTTTTGTTTGTTTGTTTGTTTAATTTTCTGTATCCTTACCACCATCTCATTCCCACACAAGAGACATAAAAAAATCATCTCAGTGTGTTAAAATACCTTTACCGATTCCGTTTCTTGGCAGTCTCTTGGACCTTTCCATACTCCTGCTCCATTCTGAAGCAGTTACCTACCATGTATGCTGCACAGTTACATTTCTAGAAATAATTTTCTCCTCTTTCTGTGTTGGAAGCCCTGTTTTCTGGATTTCATATCTATATGTAATTATTCCCTAGCTCTTAGGGTATATAAGCAATCCCCCAGATGCTTAACAGAAGGAGCTCGTAGCTTTTTCCTTGAGCTTATTGTTAGGTGGCTGAATATAGAATTTGAGAAAGAAGTAATTTCTTCAGGATTTTGAAGATACTTTCTCTATTTTTTTTACTTCTGGTATAGCTTCTGCTAAATTCAGTGCTATTCGTATTCCCATTCCTTCATTGTATGATCGGTTTCTAGAGAGTTTTGAAGATTGTTTATCTGCAGTATCCTGAAATTTCGCAGCAAGTTACTTTGGGGTTGGCCTGTCATGTAAAATCATGGCCCTGCGTACACAGTGGCAAACAGTCTATAAACATATGTCCTTCATTGAGTTCTAGGAAATTTTCTTGAAGTAGTTCTTTGATAATTTTGTCTCCCTCCATTTTTTTCCTTTTCAGTTTTCTTGACTCTCGATATTTGGACAGTAGGCCTCTTTGATCGGTCTTCTGATTTTTCTCATCTTTTCTCTTATTTTCTATTTTATTGTCTTTGCTCTCCCTACTTTTTAGTTCTAATTTTGTAGTCTCTAAAGTGAATTTGTGCCTATTGACATATTTTCCATTCTCCAAGGCCCTTCTTACTCCCTAAATGTTTCTTTTTTTAATTACATCCTGTTCTTGTTTCATAGATGCAACATCTTATCATCTTTCTGAAGATTAATATTTTGTTTTACTTTTTTCTGCTTGCTGCATTTTTTTTTTCCTATAATAATCTCCTTTTTTGTCTTTTGGGTCTCTCCGGTTGGAGACTTCCTTCAGCTGGTGATTGTTAGCTGTTCCTTCTTCTTCCTGATTGGAGCACTAATGAACTGATCAGAAGCTCTCTGTGAGGTGGGCTTTTGTCAATTTATAGAGTGATAAAACAGGGACTTGCTTTTGTTAGGAGACCTTCAAGTATCAGTGAATGAGAGCTGAACAGAGTAAGAAAACTAATAGGGAGACTCCTAAGGATTTTCTTCCTTTTTTTTTTTTTTTAAAAGATTTTCTTTACTTATTTGACAGAGAGAGAGCACAAGTAGGCAGAGAGAGAGAGAGAGGAGGAAGCGGGGATGCGGGGCTCGATCCCAGGACCCTGAGATCATGACCTGAGCTAAAGGCACAGGCTTAACCCACTGAGCCACCTAGACGCCCCTCCTAAGGATTTTCATTGCATTTTTTGTTTTTAGTATAGCTTCTCACCTCTTACCCCCCGCCCCTCGCCCTCAGCTTCCTCTGCTTTATATTCCAGGGTCCAGGATATATGTGGTTCAGCCTCTCCAGAAAGTAAATTGTCCTAGGTTCTTCTTGGTGTAAGGGAAGGACTCCTTGGGATAGGAATTGAAATCTGAGGTCTTAATTATTTTTCCTTCTATTTTCAGCTGCACCTCATGCTCCTTCCTTCAGGGGTACCTGTTGCCTCCAAATTCTGAGTAATTTCCTTAAATTTTGTTTCCTAGTGGCGCCATACATGTTTGCCAGCTGAGTAATGTCGGGCAGGTTATACTTGAGTTTCATCATTTGTAAAATGGGAATAAGTCTTAGGATTGTTGTAAAGATTAAATGTTAGTAGATGTAAAGCACTTAACACTATTCGGGCACCATAATAAGTGCTTTAGAAGTGTTTGTTATTTTTATTAACTGTAATCATTCTCAGGCTGCTTCGTTATTTACCAGTTGTCCAATAAATTTTTAGCTTCCAAGATTTTGCTAATGTCTTATTCACTATCCTTTTCTCCTGAGTTCTCTTTGTCCTTTAGGTCTCTTGAGGGAACCTAAATAAATAAGTATATTTTAATCCATCATGTTTAAATTGAAGTCCCTTATTAATTTTCTAATACGAATATTTACATTCAGACTCTACAACAGCATAAGTAATTTTTTGAGAGACTGTATTTTGAAAGTGTTTTCACTTTAATACAGTTTTTCTACATTCTTATTTTCATGCGGCTTTTGAAAAATGAGCATGTTTGAATGAATGGAAGAAATGAATGAAAATGTTATGATATCTGAAATAATATTCAATATATAAGCTTATAAATTGATTTGTTCATTAATTTGTCCAGATTTCTGCTAACAGTACTCGTCCTGCTCGCTGGTATGCCAAACTTGGATTCTCTCCTGATCCTAGACCTTTCCCTCTCCCCTTGTCATCACTTTTCAGTGATGGAGGAAATGTTGGTTGTGTTGATGTAGTTGTTCAAAGAGCATACCCAATACAGGTATGATACATTCTTGAAGCTTACTATGTATTTCTTCCTTTTGGGACAATTAATTTGAATGATCCATCCCACCATGTATCTTTGTTTGACATATCATTACAGTGGATGGAGAGAACCCCATCTGGATTATGCATATTTCGAAATGAACGAGAGGAAGAAAAGGAGGCAACGAAATATGCAGAAGCCCAACAGAAGAAACTAGAAGTCTTATTCAATAAAATTCAAGGGGAATTTGAAAAACATGATGGTAAAATGAATTACATATTACAAGTTCTTTTTAATATGAAATAAGGTTTTTTGGTGTTTTTTTATGAAATAGGTTTTTTATAAGATGTTTAGAGGCTTCTGATATAACCTCTGTAATAGAGTGAATTTCTTTAATTTGAATAATGGACTTCTCTTTCCTAATTCTGTATCTGAATTTGTAAAATTTTTTAAAAATATTATCAGATAGATATACAGATAAGCATTGAAGTGACCCCAAATTATTACCTCTCTATTCAACACATTGAGCTTTTAGATACTTGTAATTGTCTTAGACAATAAAACATTACATACATAACCACAACACTCTTCAGAAGTCTTATGTAAACTTCCTATTAAGCTTCAGTACTAAAGTATTTATAGTATCCTTTTTTGGTATTAGAGAAAGACTAACAGCAAGTGAAAAAACTGCCAAATTATTTTCCCCTAGACAAGTACAGTATGAAGTCACCTAGATACGGAATGTATCTAAATTAAACTCATAAAAATGTGCTCGCTTCGGCAGCACATATATTAAACTCATAAAAAAATAGAGTAAGATGATAGTTATCGGCGGATGAGGGGTGGGAGGATAAAATTGATGGTGTTTAAGGGTAAAACAACAACAAGCAAGTAAGCTATCGTGATCTAGTGCACAGTATAATGAATATAGATAACTAATGTGATGTGATAATTGTCAATATAATGGCAATCATATTAAGTATATAAATGTATCAAATGGACACCTTAAATTTATACAATGTTATATTTCAAATATATTCAATAAAAAGGAAGGATAAACACTCAAAAAAAATTTTTCCCCAAGCTATAGATCTTTTTCTTTCTTCAATATCTTTACCTACTTTATAACTTCTGTATTTTCATTGTTGTAGTTGTTGGTTTATGTGTTATCACACCTGGAAATAAATCTTGTTTTCCCCATGGCAGCAGTTTTTTAATAGTTAAAAAAAATGACAGTATTTTTAGCATAAAGGATATGAAATTGATGTTTGTTTTTTGCTGAAAATTTTATGTTCTGCATTCCTTCATGATTTTCAGCTTCCTGTTCTATATAAATCTGCAGAAAAATTGGACTCTCAGTATTCGATTCACCAGCTCATGCTGTTTTCATGATTAAGTAAATCATGAAATCATTTCCTTAATTTACAAATTACTCTAAGTAAGCTCTCTGTGTGACAATTTTTAAACCAGGAGTGAGTACACTAGTTTGAAATTTTCCTACAAAACTTTTAGCAGATAAACTGCGTTTTGCTTTTTAGCCTCCTTTCTTTGGGTACTTTTTGCTTGTTTCTCTAGCTTTCGGTGTTCTTAAATTTGTGGTTTGGCTAATTAATGATGCTTTTTTTCCTAGAAAATATAACAAAACGATGTATACCATCATGTGCATTAACAAGACAGCAAGTCTGTGCTCTGCAGGATGGTGCAGAGCTTTATGAAGCAGTGACAAATGCACCAGACCCAAGTTATCTGGAGGTGAGAGGGCATCCAGGGAGTCTTTATCGTCCTCCTTTATGGTGGGAAGCTCTGGTTGGTCTTCTAGCCATCAGGGCAAGTGCTGTTTTCAAGTAGTGTGTTTCTCAAAGAGGATGTGTGCATTTCTGGGGGTCCTCACTGATGTGCCAGACCAGTGCAATATGAAATGGAGGGTAAAAAGATTAAATAATTTTATATATTAAATAAATGTGGTTTCAAATATAGGCAAGGGGTGCCTGGGTGGCTCAGTGGGTTAAAAAGCCTCTGCCTTCGGCTCAGGTCATGATCTCAGGGTCCTGGGATCGAGCCGCGCATTGGGCTATCTGCTCAGCAGGGAGCCTGCTTCAAGGTAAAATAAGTATCTTCAAAGCATTGTCTCAGTTGCCATATGCTCACTTCTTTCTCAGATCCTACCTAGAGTTTATTTCCTAATCTACCTTAAGAGTATTTTGGTAGAAAAGTGTGAGAGGCACAAATCTGCGTTCGAATTACAGCTATGCCATTTATTAGCCAACTGGGTATAAAATACCTATAAAATGGGCATATAATCAGTTGTTTCAGGATCAAATTAAATAATGTATATAAAAGTGTACTATTATAAAGTTCCACATCACTGTTAGTTACTAATACTGGAACATTATGTTATATATTAAGGTAAGCTATCTCTTGAATTTTTAGACACCTGAGTATCCAGTTAATTCAAATTCTAGGATTAATTTGCTACATAGGGAGGAAGGGAATTTGAGGAAAATTATTGTTTGTTTATTGATTAATTTCATTTATTTGATGACAGTAAATCTAGTATATAGCCTTAACTTTCTTAACTAATGGGACTACAAAATAGACAAAACTCCCTTAGGAGAGTAAGCAGTGCTTTACTGAATATAATTCCTCATATTCCCAAATGTGACAATTCAGATTCTCCCTGTGAGCAATGAGTCTGGGTTTAAAGCCTGTGCGTATACTTGCTATAAGTCTGTTGGTTAAGGCTTTATTATGCTGAAAAATGATTTCCTGAAAAATGATTTGCCTCTTATTGAAGCAATGCTTTCTCTGAGTCATCATGAAGATAGTTTTAATTTCAACACAGAATGTAACAAAATACCATTTAGTCTTGTTTCCTTTTATGGAATTTATTTTAAGGAGGAAGTAAGGGGGCAGAATGAGAGTTGGAAGACTAAGTTGTGGACTGGTCCTGCCACTCTGTAGCTGGACAGGTTCTCTCTTGGGCCTCCCCACCACCTCTGTAAAGGGAAAGCCTGTGAGGGGCTTCTCCCTAGGTCCCTAGAGTACATGATTCTAGAGATTTCACTTAGAAACAGTTTTCATTGCAATTCTTGGAGGAAAAAAATAGCCATCCATTTCTAAAAGACCCTGCCCTACCAAAGGGTTTGTTTTCAGTGACCGTGTTGGATCTTGGGGGACTTTGTGTTCCAACTAAACATTGTTTGCATATTTAGAAAGACCTGTGCAGGGTACCGGGATCCCATAGTGTCCCTTCCCAGTATGAATTAGGCTATTAAGATGTGTGAGGCAGCTGGAGTCCAATGTGTTGTGTGTCAGGATTCCATTTCCTCTTTCATTTTATTTTTTGTTTATTCATTCATTTTTATCGTAACTGGGCGAGAGTCCCAAGAGATACAGACAGCTGTTTGCTCAAATGACCAGGAGAGAAGTGTGGAGGCAGAAATAAGGGCTTGTTGCACATGTCTGTTTTCAACAATATCTGTTGTTCCAGAAAGTTAATAAAATTATACTACCATGGGTTAAGAATGAGAGCTCTTGAACTACCTCGACCTGTATGCCCCTGCAAATTATTCTCTCTCTACCTCAGTTTCATCTTCTATAACATGCAAACAATACTAGGGCCCACTTCATTGCGTTATTGTAAGGATTAATTGAATTAATGCATTTACCACGCACAGACCCATTCCTCAGTTACAGGGAGCACTCGAATGTCAACTATTTATAATGTTGATGGTGGTTATGATTATTAGAGTATACTTATAAGTAGGGGGTTTTCTTTTTTTTTTTAAAGATTTTATTTATTTATTTGTCTCAGAGAGAGAGAGCACAAGCAGGCAGAGAGTGGCAGGCAGAGGAAGAGGGAGAAGCAGGCTCCCTGCTGAGCAAGGAGCCCCATGTGGGACTCGATCCCAGGACCCTGGGATCATGACCTGAGCTGAAGGCAGCTGCTTAACCAACTGAGCCACCCAGGCGTCCCAGTAGGGGGTTTTCTTAGCCCTCGGGAAATTTGTCACAAGGCTAAGTGACCAGTTTAAGGCACCTGAAAATATTTGTGATGTGATGAGCTGAGTACACTAGTCTCAATTTTTATATTGGCACATTGTTAAACTGATGTCGAATTCTATTGTATCTTAAACCCATTTAGAGGGTTTCATTTACAGTGGATGAGGTTTTTTGTTTGCTTTTTATTCTAATATCATTTGCCTTAATATATTAAATGATCATAGGGTTACTTTAGCGAAGAGCAGTTAAGAGCCTTGAATAATCACAGACAGATGTTGAATGATAAAAAGCAAGCACAGATCCAGTTGGAATTCAGGAAGGCTATGGAATCTGCTGAGCAAGGAGAACAAATTTTATCAAGGAATGTTACAACTGTGTGGAAGTTGCGTATCATAAGCTATGGGAAGAAAGAAAAAGATTCAGGTCAGTATATAAATTTTTTAAGTTAGAGTTCAAATGCTATATAAAGTATAATGTGTATCAGAAGAGCAAAAATGGGCTACCACTGCCCACAAAAAATGGTATAATCCTTGGATCTTTGTTGTTACTTATTTGTTTTACAAGAATTGTAATGCTTATCAGTTCTTCCATTATGTCTTTTTCCTCTTTATCTAGTTACATTAAGTATCTGGCGTCCATCATCAGATTTATATTCCCTGTTAACAGAGGGAAAGAGATACAGAATCTATCATCTTGCAACATCACAATCTAAAAGTAAATCTGAAAAAGCTAACATACAGCTAACAGCAACAAAGAAAACCCAGTATCAACAGCTACTGGTACAAAACATTACAGTTTTTTAAATTTGATGAATGCATATTAGTTTATAGAATATATATATATATATTGATTTTTTTTCTTTGTAGGCTTCAGATGAAATCCTATGCCAAGTTTATCAGCCAAGGGAGCCCCTTTACTTCAACAAACTATTGAGTCCAGACTTCCAACCACCTTGTTCTGAGGTGGATCTAATAGGATTTGTAATATCTGTTGTGAAAAAAATAGGTAATACACAATGTGTTAATTATAACTTGTTATGGATGCTTTTGAAAAATAATATTTTTAAAAATTTGTCTTTAAGATAAATTGGAGTTACAAATCAGCAAATTTGATGACTAATAATTTGAAAGTAGGCCTATTTTAACCTTAATTCTTAATGAACAGCAGTTCTGCATTATTACAGGGAAAGAACTTACATCCCAATTCTGTGGTACTTAATTTTAAAGAAATTGCTAGAAATGTTTTGTAGCATTTGAATGATTACTAGACAAATAATTATAATCTCTTTCTGCAGTTTATTGACCATTCAAGCCTCCACCTCCCACTTCTCTGCAGTATCCCTCATCATCTGGACTAATGTCCCTCGTTCTAAAACCTACTTTGTCTATTGTGGCTCCTCCTACTTATTCATTGTTATTTCTTGTTTGTATGGTACTTCTTTTCCCCACTCTTATTTTTAACCTACCAGCATCTTTGTATTTAAATTGGGCTTCTGACAGCACAATTGGATCTTGTTTTCTTATCATTCTGAGGGTCTGCTTGTCTTTTAACTGGTTTGTTAAATCTGATCAGCTTTAATGTGTTGATTGATATGGTTGGATTAAAATCTACCACCTTGCTAGCTGTTTCCCTTGTCCCATTTGGTTTCTTGTGTTGGTAGGCTATTCTCTGATTTTTTTTTTTTTTAAAGATTTTATTTATTTGACAGAGAGAAACATAGTGAGAGAGGGAACACAAGCAGAGGGAATGGTAGCGGGAGAAGCAGGCTTCCCGCCGAGCAGGGAGCCCGATGCGGGGCTCGATCCCAGGACGCTGGGATCATGACCTGAGCCTAAGGCAATGCTTAATGCCTGAGCCACTCAGGTGCCCCTATTCTCTGATTTTTATGCACATTTTATAGCAGCCATTGTCTCAGACTCACTTCAAGAATGCTTGTATAGCAGAAAATCTTGGAAGGAAGGAAACCATGTCTGCCTCCAACATAGAGGGCAGATTTGTTTCCCAACCAGGAAATCCGAACCCTTTTTCTATGAGTTTGGGTTTTTGGTTTATTTTTGTTGTTGTTATGGGTGTCTAAATTCCACATGTAAGCAAGATTTTGATTGTATTTTGAAGGAGGTGGACAGTATAGGTAGGGTAAAGAGACGAGTCAGGGAGTCAATGCCAAGGTGTTTGGTTTGAGCACCTGAGAAAAAAGTTGCCATTTACTGAGAGGGGAAGAGTGCAAGAAAAACAGGTATATGTTGAGGGTCAGGAACTCAGTTTGGTCAGTTAAGTTTTAGGCACTTAATCTAAACAGAGATTTCTCATGGGGCGCCTGGGTGGCTCAGTGGGTTAAAACCTCTGCCTTTAGCTCGGGTCATGACCTCAGGGTCCTGGGATGGAGCCCCGCATCGGGCTCTCTGCTCAGTGGGGAGCCTGCTTCCCCTCCTCTCTCTCTGTCTGCCTCTCTGCCTACTTGTGATCTCTCTCTCTCTGTCAAATAAATAAATAAAATCTTTTTTAAAAAATAAAATAAACAGAGATTTCTCCTTGACTAGTCCTTTATCTGTTATGTCATTTGCAAATATTTTCTCCCATTCTGTCAGTTGTCTTTTGGTTTTGTTGTTTCCTTTGCTGTGCAAAAGCTTTTTATCCTGATGAAGTCCCAGTAGTTCAATTTTACCCTTGCTTCCCCTTACCTTTGGCGATGCATCTAGGAAGAAGTTGCTGCAGCTGAGTGCAGCCTGTGTTCTCCTCAAGTATTTTGATGGAACCCTATCTCACACTGAGGTCTTTCATCCATTTTGAGTTTATTTTTGTATGTGGTGTAAGGAAATGGTCCAGTTTCATTCTTCTGCATACAGCTGTCCAATTTTCCTAACACCATGTGTTGAAGAGACTGTCTTTTTTCCACTAGCTCTTCTTTCCTGCTTTGTCAAAGATTACTAGACCATAGAGTTGAGGGTCCATTTCTGGGCCCTCTATTCTGTTCTGCTGATCTGTGTGTCTGCTTTTGTGTCAGTGCTACGCTGTCTTGATGGTTACAGCTTTGTAATAGAGCTTGAAGTCTGCAGTTGAGATGCTGCCAACATTGCTTTGCTCTTTCAACATTCCTCTGGCAATTTGGGGTCTTTTCTGGTTCCATACAAATTTGAGGATTACTTGTTCCATTTCTGTGAAAAAAGTGATGGTATTTTGATAGGGATGGCACTAAATGTGTAGCTCGCTCTAGACAGCAGAGACATTTTGACAGTATTTGTTCTTCCAATCCATGAGCATGGAACCTTTTTCCATTTCTTTGTGTCTTCCTCAATTTCTTTCGTGAGTATTCTATAGTTTTCTGAGTACAGATTCTTGTCTCTTTGGTTAGATTTATTCCTAGGTATCTTTCTTCTGTCTTGTTGTTGGTGTATTGAAATGCAGCTGATTTCTGTGCATTGCTTTTATATCCTGCCACTTTACTGAATTAGTATATGAGTTCTAGCAGTTTTGGGGTGGAGCCTTTTGGGTTTTCCACATAAAGTATCATATCACCTGCAAAGAGTGAGAGTTTGACTTCTTTGCCAATTCAGATGGCTTTTATTTCTTTTTGTGGTCTGATAGCTGAGGCTAGGACTTCTAGTGCTATGTTGAATAGCAGTGGTGATAGTGGACAGCCCTGCCGTGTTCCTGACCTTAGGAGGAAAGCTCTCAGTGTTTCCCCATTGAGAATGATATTCACTGTGGGTTTCTCATAGATGGCTTTTTATTATATTGAGGGATGTACCCTTTATCCCTACACTGTGAAGAGTTTTAGTCAAGAAAGGGTGCACTGTACTTTGTCAAATGCTTTTTCAGCATCTATTGAGAGTATCATGTGGTTCTTGTTCTTTCTTTTATTAATGTATTGTATTACATTGATTTGTGGTTGTTGAACCAACCTTGCAGCCTAAGAATAAATCCCACCTGGTCATGGTGAATAATCCTTTTAATGTACTGTTAGATCCTATTGGCTAGTATTTTAGTGAGAATTTTTGCATCCATGTTCATCAGGGATATTGGTCTGTAATTCTCCTTTTTGGTGGAGTCTTCATCTGGTTTGGGGATCAAAGTAATGCAGGCCTCACAAAATGAGTTTGGAAGTTTTCCTTCCATTTCTATTTTTTGGAATCGTTTCAGAAGAATAGGTATTAATTTTTCTTTTAAATGTTTGGTAGAATTCCACTGGGAAGCCTTCTGGCCCTGGGCTCTTGTTTGTTGGGAGATTTTTGATTACTGCTTCAATATCCTTGCTGGTTATGAGTCTGTTCAGGTTTTCTATTTCTTTCTCGTTCACTTTTGGTAGTTTGCATGCTTCTAGGAAGGCATCCATTTCTTCCAAATTGTCTAATTTGTTGGCATATAGTTGCTCATATGTTCTTATAATTGTTTGTATTTCTTTGGGGTTGGTTGTGATCTCTTCTCTTTCATAATTTTAATGATTTGGGTCCTTTCTTTTTTCTTTTTGATAAGTCTGGCCAGGGGTTTATTAATCTTATTAATTCTTTCAAAGAACCAGCTCCTAATTTTGTTGATCTGTCCTATTGTTCTTTGGGTTTCTATTTCATTGATTTCTGCTCTGATCTTTACTATTTCTCTTCTCCTGCTGGGTGTAGGCTTTATTTGCTGTTTTTTCTCCAGCTCCTTTAGGTGTAAGGTTAGGTTCTGTATTTGAAACTTTTCTTGTTTCTTGAGAAAGGCTTGTATTGCTATATACTTCTCTCTTAGGTCGCCTTTGCTGCATCCCAAAGATTTTGAATAGTTACATTTTCATTTCATTTGTTTCCATGAATTTTTTTAATTCTTCTTTAATTTCCTGGTTGACTCATTCATTCTTTAGTAGGATACTCTTTTTTTTTTTTTTTTTTTTTAAGGATTTTATTTGTACGACAGAGAGAAACACAGTGAGAGAGGGAACACAAGCAGAGGGAATGGTAGCAGTAGAAGCAGGCTTCCTGCCGAGTAGGGAGCCCGATGTGGGGCTCGATCCCAGGACCCTGGGATCATGACCTGAGCCAAAGGCAGACACTTAACAACTGAACCACCCAGGCGCCCCTTTAGTAGGATACTCTTGAGCCTCCATGTATTTGAGTTCTTTCCAACTTTTCTCTTGTGATTGAGTTCTAGTTTCAAAGCATTGTGGTCTAAAAATAAGCAGGGAATGATCAGTCTTTTTGTACCAGTTAAGACCTGATTTTGACCCAGGATGTGATCTCTTCTAGAGAATGTTCCATGTGCACTAGAGAAGAATGTGTATTCTGTTGCTTTGGGATGGAATATTCTGAATATATCTATGAAGTCCATCTGGTCCATAATGTCCTTTAAAGCCCTTATTTCCTTATGGATCTTTTGCTTAGATGACCTGTCCATTTCAGTAATGGGGGGTATTAAAGTCCTGTACCATTATTGTATTACTGTTGATGTGTTTCTTTGATTTTGTTATTAATTGGCTGCTCCCATGTTAGGGGCATAAATATTTACAATTGTTACATCTTCTTGTTGGACAGACCCTTTAAGTATGATGTAGTGTCCTTCCTCATCTCTTATTATAGTCTTTGACTTAAAATCTAATTTGTCTGATGTAAGGATTGCCACCCCAGGTTTCTTTTGATGTCCATTAGCATGGTAAATAGTTTTCCACCCCCTCACTTTAAATCTGGAGGTGTCTTTGGGTCTCAAATAAGTCTCTTGTGAATAGCATATCAATAGGTCCTGTTTTTTTATCCAGTCTGATACCCTGTGTGTGTTTTGATTGGGGCATTTAGCCCATCTACATTTGGGGTAACTATTGAAAGATATAAATTTAGTGCCACTGTATTGCCTGTAAGGTGACTGTTACTGTATTTCATCTCTGTCCCTTCTTGGTCTACGTCACTTTTCAGCTCTCTCTTTGCTTAGAGGACCCCTTTCAATATTTGTTGTAGATGGTTTGGTGATTGCAAATTCTTTTAGTTTCTGTTTGTCCTGGAAACTTTTTATCTCCCCTTCTATTTTCAATGACAGCCTAGCTGGATATAGTATTCTTGGCTGCATATTTTTCTCATTTAGTACCCTGAATATATCATGCCAGTCCTTTCTAGGCTGCTAGGTTCCTGTGGATAGGTTTGCTGCCAATCTAATGTATCTACTATTGTATGTCACAGACCTCTTGTCCTGAGCTACTTTTAGGATTTTCTCTTTGTCTCTGAGATTTGTAAGTTTCACTATTAGATGTCAGGGTATTAACTTATTTTTATTGATTTTGAGGGAGGTTCTCTGTGCCTCCTGGATTTTGATGCCTGTTTCCTTTCCCATATTAGGGAAGTTCCCCCCATAATTTGCTCCAGTATACCTGCCCCTCTGTCTCTTTTTTCTTCTGGGATCCCAATTATTCGAATATTTTTCGGCTTTATGGTATCACTTATCTCTTGAATTCTCCCCTTTTGATCTCTTTTTCTCAACTTCTTTATTCTTCATCATTTGGTCTTCTATATCACTAATTCTCTCCTTCTGCTTCATTTATCCTAGAAGTTAGAGCCTCCATTTTTTATTGCAGCTCATTAATAGCCTTTTTGGTTTTGACTTGGTTAAATTTTTCTCTCTTCAGAAAGAGATTCTCTAGCACCTTCTATACTTTTTTTCAAGCCCAGCTGGTATCTTTATAGTTGTCATTCTGAACTCTAGTTCTGCCATCTTACTAATGTCCATGTTGATTAACTCCCTGGCAGTTGGTATTGCCTTTTTTTTTTCTTTTTTGAGGTGAGTTTTTCTGTTTTATCATTTTGTCCAGAGAAGAACAGATGAACAAGAGAACAAATGCTACAAGAGTAACAGCAAAAACTGGCAAATATACACTAAACAAAGCAGAAGAGACCTGAAATGGGGTGGGGGAGAACGGGTGTGGAAGAAAAGGGGAAAAAAAAAAGAAGAAGAGTATGATGAGGCTGGTGAATAGAACAGAGCCATACACTAGATTTTGGGTGTATTTTGGTTTGTTAGAGGAAACTGCCTCCCAAAATTTAAAAGAAAGCAAAACTTTTATATATGTACAAAAATAAGGGTAAATACAATGAAGGGATGGAATGGGCTGTAAAAATGAAAATTAAAAAAGATTTTAAAAAAGGAATTGATAAGTTGGTTGAAAAAGAAGAAAAAATTTTTAAAGAAGAGAATATGATCAGGTGGGTGAAAAGATCAAAGCCTAACACTAGATTTAAGGTATATTTTGGTCTGTGAGATGAATCTGCATCCCAAAATTTTAAAGAAAGAAAAATTTATATATATACATAAAAGAAGGTTAAAAAGAAATAGGACTATAAAAATAAAAATTAGATTTTTAAAAAGGAATTGATAAGTTGGTTGAAAAAGGAAAAATTTAAAAAACAGAAATAGAGGGGCACCTGGGTGGCTCAGTCGTTAAGCGACTGCCTTCGGCTCAGGTCATGATCCCAGGGTCCTGGGATCGAGCCCCGCATCAGGCTCCCTGCTCTGTGGGAAGCCTGCTTCTCCCACTACCATTCCCTCTGCTTGTGTTCCCTCTCTCGCTGTGTTTCTCTCTGTCAAATGAATAAAATCTTTTAAAAAAAAAAAAAAAAATAGAAAAAATAGAATTTAAAAAATTTAACTATGAGGGGCGCCTGGGTGGCTCAGTCATTAAGCATCTGCCTTCGGCTCAGGTCATGATCCCAGGGTACTGGGATCGAGCCCCGCATCGGGCTCCTTGCTCGGCGGGAAGCCTGCTTCTCCCGCTACCATTCCCTCTGCTTGTGTTCCCTCTCTCGCTGTTTCTCTCTGTCAAATAAATAAAATCTTTAAAAAAATAAAAAATTTAACTATGAAAGATTAAAGAATCATGGGGGAAAGGCCATGTATTCTATGTGATGTATTCCCTTCGCACTGGACCTTTGTGGTTCTCATTGATCAGTGAACTTGGTCTGGGCTGGATGTTCTTGCTGACCTTCTAGGGGAGGGGCCTGTTGCAGTGATTCTCAAATGTCTTTGCATGAAGCAGAATTGCACCGCCCTTGCCAGGGGCCGGGCTAAGTAATCTGTTTGGGTTTGCTCTCAGTAGCTTTTGTTCCTTGAAAGCTTTCCTTACAGCTTTAGAGGATTGGGATGAAAATGGCAGCCTCCCAATCTCTGGCCCTGGAAGAGTGGAGAGCTGGGCAGGGGACACGGGGGCCTCCTCAGTGCGCCCTCAGAGAATAGTAGTTAATCTCTCCTGTCTCCCTGGTCTCTGGCTGCACTCCATGGTCACCCAGCATGTGACCAAGCATTTCTGTCTCTGGTGCACGGCCCCTTTTGGAGTCTCCAAACCCAGCAGATTCTTGCGGCAGGCCCCTGTGGTGGGCTTCTGTGCTGCTCCTTTCAGGGGAGAAAGAGGGAGTCTCCCCAGATCTGCTACTTGTTGGGCCTCTTAGTTTTCTATATAGTATCAGGTCATCTGCAAATAGTCAAAGTTTTACTACTTCCTGACCAATTTAGATCTCTCTCTCTCTCTCTCTCTCTCTCTTTCTCTCTCTCTTTTGGTCTGATTGCTACAGCTAGGACTTCCAGTACTGTGTTGAATAAAAGTAGAGAATGTGGGCATTCTTATCTTCTTTCTGACCTTAGAAGAAAAGCTCTCTTTCTCACTAGTATGATGTTAGGTATATGTTTTTCATACGTGGCCTTTTTATGTTGAGGTATGCTCCCTCTAACCCTACTTTGTTGAGGATTTTTATCATGGATGTATGTTGTACTTTGTCAGATCCTTTTTATGCATCTGTTGAGATGATCATATGGTTTCTATCCTTTCTTATTGATGTGATATATCACAGTGATTGATCTGTGAATACTGAAGCACCCTTGTATCCCAGAAATAAATCCCAGTTGATTGTAATCAACTCCCAATCAAAATCCCAGTGAATTTTTTTAACGTATTATTGGATTCAGTTTCCTAATATTTTGCTGAGTATTTTTGCATTTGTGTTTATCAGGTTAATGCTGTCCTCATAGAATAAATTTCAAAGTTATCCCTCTTCTATTTTTTTGGAATTGAGAAAAAGAGGTAGTCATTCCTATTTAAATGTTTGGTAGAACTCACCTGTGAAGCCATTTGGTCATAGATTTCTGTTTATTGGGAATTTTTGATTACTTATTCAGTTTCATCGCTGGTAATCAGTCTGTTCGAATTTTCTGTCTCTTCCCGATTCAGTTTTAGAAGGTTACATGTTTCAGGGGTACCTGGGTGGCTCAGTCAGTAAAGTGTCTGCCTTCAGCTGGGGTCATAATCCTGGGGTCCTGGAATCAAGTCCCACCTTGGGCTGCCCACCTCTCCCTTTCCCTCCTGCTTGTGCTCTTTCCTTCTCCCTCTCTCTCTCAAGTAAGTAAAAACTTTAAAAAAAGAAAGGTTAAATGTTTCTAAGAATTTATGCATTTCTTCTAGGTTGTCTGATTTGTTGGCATATAATTCTTCATAATGTTCTCTTAATAATCCTTTATATTTCTGTGGTGTCATTTATTATTTCTCCTCCTTTATTTGTGATTTTGTTTGAGTCCTTTTTCTCTCTCTCTCTCTCTTTTTTTTTAATGAGTCTGGCTTTTGCCTAGTTTATCAATTTTGTTTATCTTTTCAAAGATCAAGCTTCTGTTTTCATTGATCTTTTTTGGGGGTGTTTCATTTATTTCTACTCTAATGTTTATAATTTCTTTCCTTCTACTGGCTTTGGGTTTTGTTTATTCTTTTTCTATTTCCTTTAGGTTATTAGGGGTTTTTCCTGTTTCTTGAAGTAGGCCTCTATTGCTATAAACTTCCCTCTTTAGAACAGCTTTGCTTCATCCCAAAGATTTTAGACTGTTTTGTTTTTTTGTTTTCCTTATTCTTTTGTACAGCTGCATAGTACAGCATTGTCTGAATGTGCCATACTACACTTCTGTAATATAGGCTGCTTTAAATCATTTATAATTACCTACAAACAATGCTTCAGTGAATGAGTTCATACAGCATATTTTCATGAATCTTGTTCATATGTATCTCACTATTATTAGGAGTACATCTTCCGAATAGAGTACCAAAAGTAAGGTTGCTGGGTAGAAAGATAAGTGTGTATCACTCTGCTGGGTTCTACCAATTTTTTTTCTCCAGAGGATTGCACAAATTTGTATTCCCACCAGCAGCATATACCTGCTTCCCCATGGCCTCAGTAATAGAATATATTGTCATATTGGCACTAAAATTTTAGCACAATAAGCAACAGGTTACTTTGGAAATCCTGAGCTTTCTCTAAGTTTAGTTATTTTGATCTCTTTTTACCATTAGCATACCAAAACAAATGAGCATATTAGAAGTTCCTTGCATTTTTAAATTTATCTAACATATATAATAAAGTGGGGTGTTTTGTTTCTTTAGGTCTTGCTCCTTTGGTCTATTTGTCAGATGAATGCCATAATTTATTGGCAATAAAGTTTTGGATTGATCTTAATGAGGACATTATTAAACCTCACACATTAATTGCTGCAAGCAACCTCCAGTGGCGACCAGAAGCCAAATCAGGAATTCCTACTTTATTTGCTGGAGATTTTTCCAGGTTTTCTGCCAGTCCAAAGGAGGGCCATTTTCAAGAGATATTCCACAAAATGAAAAATAGCATTGAGGTAAAATAACTTTGTACATTACCACGCATTTTGGTATTTTCCTATTTTGATTGTCAAATATTAAGGAAATGGTGGCTTCTCTGAAAATTGGATAGTTGAGATATGACGTAATGAGATTTCATCCTGTGTAAATTACTCACGAGCCTGAGGACATGGGAGGACAACAGCTGGGAGAAGGTGATTTGGAGGGGCCTGAGTGAAGGGAAATTGTGAGGACATTCGGAGCTACATGGTTCGGAGCAGTGGGCAGTGTAGTTAATTAATAACACACCAATTCCAAATTTGCATTTTAAACTCCATATCTAGTAATTTATACTTTGTATCTATCTTTGATTTGAAATACTCCCAAATAGAACACTGAAATTATTTTCCCTGGATAATTTTATGCTTAAATCTATATATACAGCAAGTAATAATATTAGCTGAAGTTTAGAGTGCTTATGGTGTGTCAGGCCTTGTTCCAAGCCTGACGCATTTAATTCTATCACCAACCGTATGAGGTATGGAGCTTTTTTCCATTTTATTGATGAAAAACAGAGAGGTTAAGTCACACAGCCAAGTTGTCAGAAGTAGGTTTCATACTTAAGCCATCTGAGTGTGTAGCCCAAACTATTAACTACTTTGCAGTGCTACCTTCTAATAAAATTTTGGATTTGATAAATTACTAACTAGTAAAGAATCTTCAAGATAAGCCTCTTTAATATTTGAAATGTGTGTTACTCAAAATATATATAAATAAAATTATGTTTTAAAAGCATTAGAGTAGCCAGCTATGTGAAGGAAGTTTGTGTAATATTTTACCTAAAGACTCTATACACATAGTGAAGAGTAACACGCTAATTTATCTGGTTTCTAAATTAGAGGGTGGAGTGGGGAATTGTCATTAGTTGGCTCCCATACAGAGTGCATCCAGAGACTGGTCAAGGGCGGGTCAGAGACAACTCACTGTCATTTACACAGCATTTTTAAGTTTTACAAAATAATTTCATGAATTAGATTAAATCCTATAAAATTGCTGGTATTTTACCAATTGTAAAAACAACAGTTTTATGTGGTTTAACCTACACATTTTTTCCAGTTAATTCTTGAAACAGACATGAGGTGATTCTCTCATTTTACTACTAATCTAAGGTGTACTCAGCTGTTAGATGATTTACAGCTATTGGGTAGGAAGTAAAGACCTTGAGACCATCTTCCAGCTCTGAATCCAGTATCGTGTGAAACCTTGCTTATTAAACTGGACAACTGGAAAGACCTCTCCCATCTCTTTCCTTCCCTGACGTAGAGACTCCTCCTTTCCCTCCAACAACCGTGTTGCCTTTGCATTTTTACACTGGCTGATTGACAATTGCTGTCAAATTTGGGGGGTGTCCTTCTTTTTTTTTCTGGTCTGAACCTTTTATTTCTGGTTTTAAAAGTAACATTTTCTGAAAACATGAATATGTGCATTTTTCATTTTACAAAACCGCTCTTCTCCCATTTGTTTTCTTAGAATGTTGGTATGTTTTGCAATGATGCAGAAAACAAACTTAGGCATATACTTGATGCAAATGTTCCCAAGTTGTCCACCCCGACTAAAGTCTACGCCTCAGAGCCACACACTCCTCAAACCGTCCTTGGCATGGGAAATAAATTTCTGGTAAGTTAATGTAAATTTAAGGAATTTTATAAATACTATAAATGAAGACAATAATACATCTTGGTGTATACCTAGTAAACATGGTAAAATGTAATTAAACTTACCTAGAAAGTGTAGTTAAATGTTATCTGGCTCCTGTAAATCTAGGTTATCTAGAAATTCTGTCTTGTTTATCCAAATGTAACATTCTTTGGGGGCAAATTTTACAAACAGATGCTTTCGTGTTTTGCCTTGCAAGTACATGTGATGGAAAATACTTTGCTTACACCCTTTTGCTCGAAGGACTGTTCTATATAGTTAGGGTTGTTTCTAAGGTCATTTTGATTTAACTCTTTAAATCACAGTACATACAAATCGAGCCATAAGGTCTGAATACTGGCTGATGAGTAAGTAGCTGACAGTTGCTAAGTGTATCTGTGTTAACTCAATCTTCACAGTGATCCATGGGATGGAAATTATCTCCATTTTACAAATGAGGAAACTATGGCCTGCAGAGGTTGAACAATTGCCTAAAGTCACAAAACTAGAAAAGTATACCTACTAGAACCCAGTCAGTCTGTGCTCTTAAAATGGTTTAAAAATGCTTATCTTTGTTTAAACTGTTAGTAAAGGGGGCACCCAGGTGGCTCAGTCATTAAGCATCTGCCTTCAGTTCAGCTCATGATCCAGGGTCCTGGGATCAAGCCCCATATCTTGCTCCCTGCTCCATGGGAAGCCTGCTTCTCCCTCTCCAGCTCCCCCTGCCTGTGTTCTCTCTCTCTCTGTGTTTCTCTCTGTCAAATAAATAAATAAATAAACTGTTAATAAACAAGAAAAGATTAGTACATAAGTTATGTCCCCCTACCTTCTTTTTTGTCTTTTAGTACAGTTGGTCTTCAGTCTTCTTTTCTTTTTGTGTCATTTTTATTTCCTTTTATGCAAAACTGTTTCCTTCTGGAATGAGCATAACCATATAAATGTCTCTTGGAAACATCTGACCTGTGAGTCATGAGGGGAGTTACAGTGTGTGGTATTAGTGTGCTTAAATATTTCCAATGAGGGTGTATGAGTGGCTCAGTCACGTAAGTGTCCAACTCTGGTTTCAGCTCAGGTCAGGATCTCAGAGTTGGGATTGAGCCCTGCATCAGGCTCCACACTTAGTGGGGAGTCTGCTTGAGATTCTCTCCCTTTCCCTCTGCCCCTCCCCTTGCTCACTCGCTCTCTCTCTCTCTCTAAAATAAATAAATGAATCTTTAAAAAATTTCCAATGAAAAGCTAATTTGATGATTTTTATATATTAATGCGTAATTATCTAGGCTGCTTTTTGTCTTTTTATTAGATGTCTTCTCCCAGTACTGAGATGAATTACCAGAGTCCTTTATCACTTTGTAAGCTGAAAGAGAAGTCTGTTCCCACACCTGGATCAGCCCAAATGACTTCAAAGTCTTATTGTAAAGGGGAGAAAGAGATGGATGACCCAAAAAACTGCAAGAAGAGAAAAGCCTTGGATTTTCTGAGTAGACTGCCTTTACCTCCACCTGTCAGTCCCATCTGTACATTTGTCTCTCCAGCTGCACAGAAGGCATTTCAGCCACCACGGGCTTGTACCACCAAATATGCAACACCTATAAGGAAGAAAGAGTTGAATTCTCCTCAGATGACTCCACTTAAATTTAATGACCTTTCCCTTTTGGAAAGTGATTCAATAGCGGATGAAGAGCTCGCACTGATCAACACGCAGGCCCTTTTGTCAGGTTCAGCAGGAGAAAATCAACTTATGTCTCTCAGTGACTCCACTGGGCCTGCTCCTGAGAACTTAAAAGATTATGTCAGGCCAAAAAGGCATTCTCCTGCATCTGGGGCCACAGGATGCGGGAGCCCTCAGGCCCACACCGAAGAGCGGGAGATCAATGTGCAAGATGTGCACAGTACTTTTCACGCAAGTACCGTGAAAAGGGCATCTATGAGACTGCAAAGGCGACAAAAACAAAAATAACAATAAATCAGTTACTGATTCAGTCTTTCCAATTTGTAGAAAATACAGCTTCAACCTATCAGGACTTGCGTAATGAGGGAAAAAAGGACACCTGTGTGCTTGTCTATCGCAGGAATGCCCCTGGCGTGTCTCTATAATGATACACTCTAATTTCAGTTACATGTCTGAAAATTGACCGTGTACTTATTTATTAACTAATCAAGAAAAAAAATCTTTATTTATGAAAGGATTTGATCACTGGATTTGATCAGGTATATTTTTACAAAGTAAACATATCTTTTTCTTTACATTGTGTCCTTAATTAAATGAAACTAGTTTTCTAAGTAGTTATTTTGACTCCTGTAATTCCTTTTAGTTTAGTTCCTATTTTCGGTGGTTTTGCTTTGTTATTTGTTTTTCAGAGGTAACACACTACGAACCACTTTTCCTTAACGAATGTTGGTTCTCTTATACTTCTCTCCTAATCAAAAGTCAGAAGGAGTAAAAAAGAACAGTAGTGTTTTCTTTAGACCAATTCTTCAACCTTAAGTCAGCATAACTGGAAGAAAAACAGAATCTTCAATGTAATTCCTTTTTATGATTCCAGTGTGATCGCTGAATTAATTAAAAATTCAAATGCTTTAAATCAGATTTCATAGTGTTCTTGTTTTTTTAACAAAAATGATCATCTGCAACTTAAGAGAAAATCTTTCTTTCAAATTGGCAGTGATTATACCTGCTTTATTTTTAGCCCTATCACAGGATTCAGCAAGTACTTCCTTCAAACCTGGTTTTCTGCCTTTCTCTACCACCAAGGCAGACAGTAATAGGTCAATATAAGAGGACATTCTCATCTGTTAACCTTCCTATGCTTAATAGAGAAAGAAGAGTGCATTTCTAATAGGAGCTAATAGCATGGAAAGGCTCTTCAATCAGGTCTTAAATTTATATAAAATACCATGTTTTCAAATCTAATTATAAACACATTTCAAACCCAAAAATGAATTTTTAAGAAGTTTTTTTCTTTTACTGTGATCCATGATTTTTCTCTCCTCTAAAAATTAACATGATAGTCCATTCTGCAGCGTTTTAACTCAGTCTTATTAATATGTGATTTACGTTTTGTTCATAAAACAATTTGGTCCTCACATCCCAATCACTTTCCTATTTATTGAAGGAGACTGGTAAATAAGTTTATGATATAGAAAAACTGGTTCTTAATATGGTAGAATTCTATGGTTTTTAGGTAATTAATTTTTTATACCTTTGAACCAAAAAAAGTTTAGACAAATCCATAGAAAGCAATATCATATATAATTTTTAATAACCATAAAAGCACCATTATATAGGACACTTAAAATAATATTTCACAGAACATTAGAAAGAAGCTGTTGGCCAACAAGAAATAAATCATACATGATCTTACTTATCATGGTCTCACACCAAATTAATCTGATTCTAACCTGTTTAGAATTAATTTCAAATCATAATTTCAGAATTGGTGTAAGAGGGACATTCCAGAGTTATGGCAGAACTTTATTGTCTTAATGCTAAATAAAACACCAAGACTGGTCATCTTCCAATGGGCATGGCTTTGACATACCCTTGTATGATTTCTGTCTTGGGATTTAATTACTTAAGCACTCCAAACATTTGGGCAGCCAACTGATCACACATATGTTTATTAATAGGCATAATTTTAAAAACCGCTTAACTCTTCCTCTTAAAAATTCGCGTTTTATAAAGTCAGGCTTATTTACATGATTAGCACAATAGCCAAAAGTTAATCAGGTTTACTCTTATTCAATAAAGTGGTAGTTAAAACCAAGACGTGACTTTAAATAATGACACTGATTTTCCTCACCTTGTACAGCTGTTAAGGATTTTCGACAGGGGCTCCTGGGTGATTCAGTCGATTGGGCTCCCAACTCTTGATTTCAGCTCAGATCATATCTCATGGTCATGAGATCGAACCCCAGAGTGGGCTCCATGCTGAGCAAGAAGCATGCTCAAGACGCTCTCTCCCTCTCCCTCTGTCCCTCCCTGGCTCTCTCACTCTCTGTCTCTAAAACAAATTTAAAGAAGGATCCAATATTTTTAACAATGACATCACTAGAATAAAGGAATAATTTCCCAAAGTGTCTGAAGGACAATATTCCCTTAGATGTATGCTCCCTGGCATGTGCATTTTAAGGGAAAATCAGTATCATCATGACAGCCACACATCTCACATTTTGGGATACAGAGATTATCAAAGTAGCAATGGCACTAATATTTTTCCTGCCTCCCACTTCTCCCTCACCTTCCCAACTTTGCTGATGAAGATGAATTTCCTGGAAAAACAGATTACTTCAGAGGAAGTGGTACTGAAGCTTCTATATATCAAACCTGGGTGACTGCTTATGTGCCTGGGTACATTCTCAGGTTTCCAATTTCAGGTTTCCCTAGGGAAAGGGACTCTGTTTAATCAAATCTGCAGAATTCCCAGCATCAGACCATGCATATAGGATCACTTTAACAAATGCTTGTTGAAGATGAGCGTAATGACTTCTCAAAAACTTTCAGGTCCGACTATTTACACTGGAATTAGAGCTCTGAGGAAAACCGAACAAAGAATAAATACCAAAATTTGCGGTAAAAACTGATTTAGGAAAATTGTGATTGCCTGTCAGATAGGCCTCTAATATCCATGGTGACAACCACCTCTTCTGTTAAAGGAGCCCTCATTTGTGAAGCCCCCAGGAGCCCTCCGGCTGGGGAACTCGGCGTAGGGATTCCAGTATCCAGCGCCGTTGGAAGGTGAGGCGTTATTCCTGTCCTGGTTTCTGTTCATTCTGCTGGGCTTTTCTGCGTGAAGCACGCTGTGAAAGGTAACATCGTGTTCATACCGCTCCTTCATTCGGTGTATTTTTTCTCTTGGGACTCCATGAATGTTTCTTCTACGTGGGAACAAATGCAAACACTTACTTAAGGCAGCGTATTATCAAAAGGAGTTACGTGTATTTTACATAGAGATGCACTCCCTCCTCTCTGGATTTAACTCTCACAGAAGCATACGGTCTTGTTAAGGAGTTATCTTTCACGCTCCCCTGTTGCTGTGCACGCCGCCCTGAGGCTAGCAAAGAGCAAGAGCTTCACAAAGGCTTGTTTCTGGAAATCTGATTTTCAGTGCCTCAAGATGTAAAAGAACACCGTGAGTGCTGTGTATTACATATTTGCCCGTTAATCATGCATATCTCTATAATTACTTCATGTCAGTCGGTCCTAGATACTTGTAGATGCAAATTAAAATAACCTTAAATTCAAGTGGGCATGAGAATCCAAGGGGATATAGTTGGAAATGCAGTCACCAGAGATTCCCACGATGCAACGGGGCCCTGAACTAGGATTTCAACAACCCCTTCAAGCAGTCCTGATGGGGGTGGGCCACAGACCCACTTTGGAAATGCTATCTGCTTGTAACCATGGAATGAACTAGACTTATTCCTAAAAAATAAATTCTGATCTCACTGGTCACTTTAAATCACTGGCATTATCTAGTAACACAGATAGTGAATATCAGAACTCATGCACTCAGTCAACAAGTTAGTATTACTTGGACATGTATTGCTTTACAAATTAGAAGCAGCATCTAGACCATGAATGAACCACAGACTGTTCAACAACTAAAGATCTTTATTTAGCCTAAACGCAGAAACACCACTGACATGTGCAATCCCATGCAGAGAAAAGTGCTTTCAAACGCTCATTAATGAAGAAGCATTTCAGCAGAAAGTTAAATGTGTCCTTTAAAAGGACCAAGTCCAAGCCAAGGTTTAGCATTTAGCATTATATTAGAAAACTGACCCAAAACTAAAGTCTTCACATTAATAATGCCAAAGTTATCAATTTCCAAGAATTACCATTTCTGGCCTGAAAACTACCATGTCCATTTCCAGCCTGAAAAGATTCTTTTGCTCGGTCTGAAATACCTGAAAATAGCAGGATACATAATGAGGAACTAGAAAAACAAAGAAGTACCTTGCTAACTCTTGAACGTTGAATTTCCAGCGAGTGTCAGGTTCTCGGAATATAACTTCATAGTTATTTTCAAGTGCCTGATTTTTCAAAAGTACATAAAACATTGAAGACATGGTATGTATGTTTGGGAATGTTTATGCTGCCATTTCACATTTACTACAAATCCTTTCTACAATTCCTCTGTTTTTACCAGAAATCCAAGGCCTGAGTTTATCTTAACAAGTACAGCTGGTTCATTTCCATACTTAGCCACTCTCAGATTATATTATGGTTCCCAGTGATAAATTTTAGTCCATTTTATCTACTATGTAAGAAAATTATAAAGGTTCTTTGGGGACATTTTAAAAAAATAGCTGAACTCGTTGTAAATATCCTGGTCATAGGTATGAGAAATGCATTCAGTGGCTTCTCAAAGTCCCTTGTATGATTTTCATAGAGTTTCTTCTGTCAAATGCCCTGTCCCATCCCTCACACCTTGGTTAGAAAGTGAGGGTCCCACAGGAACAGAGCTTATGAAAGAAAAGTGATTTGCCCATACTCCTTACAAACTCTTCCCGCCGAAAGGAGCTTTCCCCTCTATGTAAAACAGTTTGGCTCAGTGCACTGTGCTCAATTTTCCTTGAGTTTAGAAAATGATTAGTTTCTATATAAACATCCAATTATTCTTTGCCTTCATAAATTGACCACTACTTCTTTTATCTCAAAATCTGAACTTTATCATCATTAATGCCTATTGTGTTCTAAAATACAGAATGAAAAGAGCAAAGTAAAAGATTTCATTCTTGAGATGGACCCCTCTAATTAGAGAAGGATTCAAATATCATACATGGAAAATATCAATTTCTGGGTCTTACTAATAGCTGTGGATGGCTGAAAAAGATTGTACGTTCCGGATAATAAAAAATAAAAGAGGAAAATGTCCTCCTTTAAGCCACTTTCCCGCTAACTCTTGGTTTTGAGTCATGCCTTGATTACACTATTCATGTCCCTGTTCATCTCTCTCCCAAGTGGACTCTCGGTCTGTGAACTGAAGTAACCACAAAGCTGATGTTCATTCCTTCCTACATCCACCCAAAGTCCCGGAGGCTGGGCCCAAGTAACTCTGATGGACGTACAGTTCGAGAAAAGCACACCTGTATAGAAGCTAGTTTGCCCCCAAATTAAAAAGAAACCATAAATAGACGGGCCACAAGCCCTGTCTTGGAGATAGTCCCTTTACAGTTAGCCAAGTGGGGACTGTGTGTGACAAAATGACACTACTCAGCTGTCTTCGTCCTGCTCTGTGGTCTCAGGATCTTTTCTCCCGTCTATATACCCCATAGGAAGTGACCAGTTATTACCATTAGAGGTGAAATACGTCTGAAAAAAACGTCGGACATATTTCAAAATTAAAAATATGCACAATGTTTTATTCATCCCACTGTTCTTTCCTATTCTGACAATAGAGAGCTGAGTTGTTATCTTTCTATATTTATATTCTAATATCCTAATAGGGTTACAGTGCTAATCCTCAATCTGTTCTTAAACCAAAAAAAAAAAAAAAAAAAGTTGCCCCAGACTCTCCCGCAGCACCACCACCACCCGGCACTGAAATCCCTAGCTCGCCAAAGACGGAGAAGTGTCTTATCATCCACCACTCGGCTAGCATCGTCCATCCAGTTTCTCTGCAAGTCTCAGAGGGCACTCCTGGGCATGTATGTCTCCCCTTGGGAAAACAATCAGGACAGAAAAACTCTCAAGAATTCAGACCAAGGAGGACTTAAAACGTACCCTGAGGTGATAGCATCTCAGCGAATTTCAGCCGCTGAACAACAGAGAAACACTAAAAGAAAGCCTCTTTACCTGCGCCCTGAGAGAGCTACAATTAGTGAAGATGAGATCATGGCAGATCAGAAGAAGAGGAAAGAACAAATGTTGCAACTTTCTCACAAAATGTCCGTAACTGAAAATTCAGAATGATGCTTCTTCCTACCATGACTGCATAGGGCTTCATTTCCCAGGCGTGGAGGTTGGTATTATCAATAATAATGGGGGATATGCCATTCCTCATTGCTTTTCTGGCTGCAACACAATGTTACATAACAGTGAGCAACATGCAACAATCAGAAGGGTGAGCGTACTCCATATTTTGTTATTTTTTCATCACAATTGTCCTCATTACACAACGTTAGTGCCACATATTTCAGAACCCATTACCAATCATTTTCTTTTTCCTAGAATCTAGGGAGTTTATGCTCTGACATTCTGTTTGGGGGGAGCAGGGAAAAATGGCAGAACTTTTGGTCACGCTCCTTCTAGAAAACATATTCATTCTGCAGCAGCTACAATCTATGTGCACAATAGGATTTCCCGGGGAATTTGGAAAGGAATTTGTCACCTCTTTTCTGGTTCCACTCATGTGCTTCCTCCAGGAAGTCGGGATTGAACTCATAGGCACCATCTTCCCTGAAGAAATAATCATCTGTGCTGAAAATCAGGGCCCTGGGAAAGTCGTGTTGCAATTGTCTAGAAAGTGGGGAAATAAAAAAAAAAAGAAAGAAAAAGAAAAAAGAAAGTGGGGAAATAAGATTTAATAAGGAAGATTATTTCCTTCCATCTCTAACATTTAGCAGTTTGTAATTAAGAAGCCACCAGGTTGTGTGTCGTTGAAATTCTAGTTAAGGAGAGAGATGCTTATCATCTCTAGAAGGTACTAGTCCTTCACAGGAGGCAGCCCTGCCCTTCCCACATCTCTCACCTGTCCTGGGTCCCAGCTCCTCAGAGCTCTGGTCTCTGTAACGACCCACCTGAGACACTAGTTCTTGCTGCCATATGAGAGTCGGATAAAAGGGCTGCATGTGTGTGCAACCCCTATCCAGGGAACAATTCATATCTTGATAGTGACCTACACCAAACGAGAACAAGCACATCTGAAGGCAAGTGGTAGAGCCAGCCTTCCCCCGGCCTTCTTAAACTACTCTCTCATACTCTTGAAATATGAAAACATCACAGAAAAAAGGAAAACCACCATGGAGTGCCTCCCTTTAAAACAAAGCAAAACAATAAAAAAGCATATTAAATTCTGCACAAAATCACTTCCAAGGGAAGAGATTTCCAGTTGAAATCCTTATTCAGACAATTTGGGGGGAGAAGGTGGATAGGATGGTAAGTAGTAACTGGGTAAATCTCTGAGCCTCCTCTCATCGTCTGTAGAAACGAAGGATGATTTCCCCCATCCTGCTCGGTTACCACACTGATCTGATAACACGGGGAGTCACGGGGGGCAGCGCCCAACACAACGAGTGTCTGTTTCTTTCCTTTGTCCCTGGGGCACCAACAAATTCGGCAGGTGAAAAGAACATAGGACCCAACAGAGATGCTCAGAACAGGGGCGCCTGGGTGGCTCAGCCGGTTGAGCGGCTGCCTTCAGCTCAGGTCATGATCCCAGGGTTGTGGGATCGAGCCCCGTGTCAGGCTCCCCGCTCGGGGGGCGGGGTTCAGCTTCTCCCTCTCCCTGCTGCTCTGCCTACTTGTGCTCTTTCTTCATCTCTCCGTCAAATAAATAAATAAAAATCTTAAAAAAAAAAAAAAAAAAAAAGGAGGGGCTGGAATAAAAAGGAAAAAGCTTGGAGGAAAAAAGGCTGGAGAATGACAAGAACAGGAAATGCAAAGGGAAAGCAGAGCCGCTCAGCTGCTGTGTTTTTGTCCTTCCCTGTGAGGAAAAGCTCTCCTTGATCGGGACAGGGCAGAAAGTGCATAAGGCACGGGGCCCAGATCCTACACAAGCTCCTAAACTGCACGGAAAGGCTTGGGTTGAATTCTTGACTCTTCTCTACCCAGTCAAGTGACCTCTCTCTCTCTAAGCTATTTCCCTGACCGGAAATCACAAATACCTATGAAATGGAGCTTCGAGTGAGGCTCAGATGAGAGCAGATCTGGGAAAACATTTTCCAAATGGTGAGGCACTTGGACATTGTGAAGTGCTATTATTGTATAAATAGTTACAACCCATGCAATCAAATTTACCAACCCCAGCTGCTGATGGGCCACAGCAGTAAAATAAAACACTGGAGTGTGTATGTAATCTTGAAATTACTGCAAGGGAATTTATATGGCAGTGAGTGAAGGAGATGAAAAACCAAAATAAAGCAAATGCCTCAATGTACAAGAATGAGTGAACACATTCCAGAAACAGGGAACAAACAAACATCTCTGTCAAGATTCTTCAGCAGGCTTGATAGCATTTAAAAAGAATGCAGCACAGCTGATGGGCTGAGTTGGTAAACAGGGAAACATTCAATGGGCATAATCTCACATCTTGATTTAAACAGGAATCTGATGGTCTCTCTTGATGGCCTTGTAGAAAAATGTAGACGAGAAGATAATATATTTTAATACCCAGAGAATATGAGATAATTATCCAACTCATTAAACATTTACTGAGCATTTAATATATGCCAAGTACAAGGTGAAGCGTTAAGGTTCCAAAAGAAAACAATATAGCTGCTTTCAAGGAATTCACAGTCTAGCCAAGGAACCAGACGCAGAGGACCTCACGGTCAGTGTAAAGAGCTGCACAGATAAAGGACAAGAGAACTTGGGGTTGGAACAAGTTCGGACCGGGAAACATTATAAAGGCGAGCCCAGTGGACTTGGATCCTGAGACATGAGAAAATTCTGCCGCTGGAGGAGGGGGTCAAAAGCATGAGCAGTGAGTGAAGCTCATGCTTCAGGGCCTGTTAGGAGAAAGGGGCTCTAGGGGAAAAACAAGAGCAGGTTAAAAGGAGCAAATCATATTTGCATCGGTTTTCCATTCTGAGTGCTGCACAATGTAAAAAGAGATTTGCTAGGCTGGACTATGTCCGGAGAAGAGTGACCAGGTCAGTGGAAGGTCTGAAAACCATGGCAACCGCGTCAGACGAGAAGAGATCATAAAAGGGATGTGGAGTGTTTAAAGTGGGAATAGATGATCAAAGTGATTGATGATAGGGCTCCCATCCCAGGAAGCCTGCTGCGTGGAAAGGTAATGAACTGAGTTCATGGATCAGCAGTTTGGGTTGAGCTCATCGGGGCAGTTCTGCCTGTCTTGCCTGGGACCATTCACGCAGCCACAGTCCTCTGACAAGGGAGGGGCCGAGTGGCCTCCGTGGGCCTCATCTGTCCCCATGTCTGCTGATGCTGGCAGCCAGCTGCCTGTCATCCCACGGGCTCTCCCGACCTCAGGAGGCTAACCCAGGCCTCCTCGCACACCCCAGTCGTTCAGAGGGCAGGAGGCACGCTGCTAGGCTTCCAACGAGTTCTGCGGCTCAAAGCAAGGTGCTAGGGGGACCCCAGTCAAAGGGGAGGGAACTAAGCCACGGGAGAAAGGCAGCCACTTAAACTCTACCACGGATGCAGAGTGACATGAAAGAAAAGTATGAAGGAGATTTGATGAAGCTAGTTTTCCTCGTTTGCATATACATGTCTTTCATTTGACTTTGAAGATACAGAAACCGAAAAGCCCAAATCCTAAGTTCAAACTTTAACCTCCAAGGCAAACAGTGATTATGACGACACCTTGGAAAAAAATCTAAAGGCAGCACCGAGGGGAGCCTGGGTGGCGCCGCTCATTTCAGCTCAGGTCACGATCTCAGGGTCATGAGACTGGGCTCAGTGCTCAGTTGGCTTGAGAGTCTCTCTCCCTCTACCCCCCGCCTGCACACACACATACGCACACACACAACACACACACTCACTCTCTCTCTCTCTCTCTCTCATAAACAAATAAATCTTTAAAAGCAGCCCTAAGTGCGTGTGTATTTTATATTTGTGGATATTTTACAGTTTCTAAATTATTTTCACCAATGTTGTCTAAATAATGAAAGCTGCATTCAGAGGTTAAGAACAGTGTATAACTTCTTTTCCTTATCTTTGTATATATACTAAATTAAGCAAAGTTATGTTCCAAGAGTTTTGTTTTTCTTTTTGGTTTCAGATTTGCTACCCTTCTAAATCTGGTTTCGTCTGTTTTCCTGTTAAGTCTGCCATTCATAGGTTTCATTGTGGTCTTTTACCATTTTCAGAGTTGAATTTTTTTTCTCCTGCACATAGCCTCCTACACAACAGGCTACTCCTGTTTTCCTCTTTAAGGTTTGTATTATGTATTGGAAGTTAAGATTCTCTCTAATGTTTCCTTTAGAAAAGCTTTAAGACATGAATGTCCAATTCACATTTAATTTCAATCCTATTTCCTTTCAGGAAACAAAACACACACACACCCCAAGAAACTACTGCGTTCCTTAATTATAAAATTCTGCCTTA
The DNA here is from genome assembly GCA_028646535.1 of Procyon lotor. NCBI lineage: Eukaryota > Metazoa > Chordata > Mammalia > Carnivora > Procyonidae > Procyon > Procyon lotor. The sequence continues at coordinate 107,202,934 of CM053605.1, forward strand.
GAGTAAAAGTTAAATTGTTCGGGGCCCCCATGGGGCTAGACCACTGCTCATCATTTCCTGCGAGATATCTGACCATAGCCTCGCTGGTCCTCCTAACCAACAGGCAGGCAAAAATACGAGTGTTTTTCATCTTTACTGCTCTCCTGGGACCTGGGGAGGCTGGGGGAGTGGAAGATTTATCTGTATGATCTTCCTGAATGATCATTCCTTTCAAAACCTTGTTTTTATCTTCAGTTGAATGTTAAATTAGTACTGGCAGGTACAGTAGCATTAGAATCTGCAGGACAATAAAAGCTCTCCCAGCTACATAAAGAACTGATGAAACAGACAAATCTTGAAGTTCTCAAACTTAGGTGGAAGCAGTAAGTACCCTTCCATCAGCTGCAGAAGTGACGAGGACAGTGCATCAGCTCTGGCTTTCTTTATGGTGGTCAAGAGCCTCATGCACTGGGGAAATGGAGAGGATGAAAATAAGAGAAAAGGAAAAAACAGAAAGACAATGACTTCCATGTAACTTTCACTTCCACAGCTCCCCTGCAGCCCCGGCAACTCACTGGAAATCATTGCTATGAGAGAAATTCAGGTGCTAATCTTGATTTCACAACTTAATCACTCTTCCGTGTAATTATTTAATAGCAAATACCCACGAGAACAGATTTAGCTCTCTATTAGTCACTCACTAATGTTACTATGTCATTTTGAGTTGCACTCTCAACTTTTCTACAGAAGTCTCCAACATGCAAAGACAGACAGAATAATACAGTCAGAATAATATAATCGCTTCCTATGGAACCATGACCCAGGCTCAACAATTATCACAACAAGGGTGCCTGGGTGGCTCAGTTGGTAAAGCATCTGCCTCTTGATTTTGGCTCAGGTCATGATCTCAGGGGTCGTGAGCCTGAGATCCACAGAGGGCTCCGCACCAGGGGTGGAGCCTGCTTAAGATTCGCTCTCTCTGCTTCTGCCCTCCCTCCTGCACATGTGCTCACTCTCTCAAAAACAAAACAAAACAAAACAAAACAAAAACACAATTATCATAGCCAATCTCATTTCACCTGCTTCATACTTCATTTCACCAAACATCCCCTAAGTGTTCAGATTTCCCTGATTCTCTCATAAATGTGTCCCTAGGGTTGATTTGTTGGAAGTAAGAGCCAACAAGATCCACACATTGTACCCAGAGGCCGTATCCCCTATGTATTCTACTTTTCTCTCTCCTTTTTATTTCTGCCTGAACTTTCCCCCTTTAACCTTTCATATTTAGGTGTTGAAACCCTTAGAAATGAGTTGAAAGAATAATTCGATAAATATTGCTTACCCTTCATCTCCAATCACCAGTTGTCAACATTTGGCCTCAGTTATTTTCTCTCTCACATACAAACTGTTGACAAATCATTCAAAAATTAACTTGCAGACATCACGACACTTAGCTCCTAAATTCCTTGTCAAGTATCTCCTATGGACAAGGACATTCTCCTACATAACTGCAATAACACGATCACATCTAGAATACAAACACGAATTTATCATAGCTAATGTTAATAGAATTTGTTTAATTTAAAATTTTTAAACTTCCCTGATGGCCCCAAAAATGTCTTTCACAGGTTCGATACTGCATCTGGTTTTGTATCTCTTTGGTGTCTTTTCATCTACAACTGTCCTCATGCCCTCTTTGTTTTCCCTTTTTGAAGAGTCCAGGTCAGTTGGCTTTAGAACACACTCCCCTTCTGAGTTTTTCTGATGGTTTCCTCAGGACTAGATCCGGGTGACACATTTTTGGAAGGAAAGTACAGAGGTAATGTTTGTATACTTCTGTTTGCACGTGGTAACAGCCTGTACTATCATGTTCAGTTTGGTCACCTGGCTAAAAGATGGTATCAGCGAGATCTCTCCTCTGGAAAGGAACATTGCTTCCCTTGTAATATTAGGTAACATCAGGGCAGGAGGGCTGTGATGGGGGGTGGGCGGTGACACTGTGAGACCCCATGTAATGATCCTGTTGCCCGACAACCTTTCCCTCAATGATCATTACTTTCATTGCTGACCACTGCCTGAATCAACTATTACATTAGGAACTGTAGAATGTTGATTATTTTCATTACGTGATTTCTTCTATATTTACTTCATGGCATTGTCTTGTAAAGAGGAGCTTTCTTTCCCCTTCCCTTTTAATAATCTTTAACATCCTTATTCTTTATGATGCTCAAGTTGTCCCATATTTGGCCAGTAGGTATCCCTTCAAGCTGGCTCCTGTGTCTTTGTCTACATAAACCTTTTCCTTTCTAGTTAGCAAAGAGATATATATTCATGGCAGAATATTTTTAAACAGAAAACTGCAAAAAAGGGAGGTTCCCATATCCCCCATTAAAAATAATTAGTATCATTGTGATCTTTCCAGAAGATAGAAAGATAGGAAGGTGAGTAGATAGGTAGGTAGGTAGATAGAATTTCTTTTTTATCTGATGTTTTGTTACATAAAAAAAAGAAACATAATATGGAGTATACCAAGGTTTCACCAAATTTATTTCCAAAGCGATTATTTTCCCACCTCATGAAATATCTGGCTATGACATTATTTTTAATGAATATGACATAAATATTCACTTAGATGTATCATAATTTACTTTTCCAATGCCCTATAGTTAAGCATATACTTTGTACCAAATTTGATTATCAGCAAGAATATTTTACATGTGCTGATCATTTAGAGATACTCTTTTATGAACTGCATTTTCATATCCTTTGTTAATAAATGTTATCTCATTCTTACTGAATATGTAGATTTCTTTTTAATTTTGTTTATGAAACTATAACATAAAAGTCTAAACTTTCAGAAATTTTTCTAGTCATATGTATCCATCTTTTACTTTCTATTTTCTGCCTCTGATGATACATTTACAACAGTCTTTCCCACCGCAGGTTTATGTAAATATTCAACTTTGTTCTATTACATTTGTGCCCCCCAATCCATCTAAAATTTTATTTTGCTATGCCACATTGGTTAAGGATCTAACTGGATTTTTTTTCCACATAGAAACCTGGTTACCTCAAACGCATTAACAGAATACTTTGTTAATTCCCCATTGCTTTAAAACATTTTTTTTTATGTACTAAATGACAACAAATAATTAGGTCTGTGATTGGACTTTCTGTTTTGTTCCACTAAGCTTGACGTATAAATTCTTCATTATCTTCTTTTCCAGTAGTTTCTTATTTTTTAAATTATGTCCACTTAGTTATGAATCTTTCCTTAATAGAATTTATACTTTTATTTTCTTATCTTGTTGAAGAGACATTTCTGATTGATGCCACGTAAAATGATTTTTTTTAAATAGGCGCTATGCCCGACTTGAGGCTTGAACTCAAGACCCTGACATCAAGAGTCACATCTCTGTGGACTGAGCCAGCCAGGTGCCCCAAGGATATCCTTTTCTAGATGTCTTTGATTCTTCTTCTGGTGGGCCAGATTTGATTGTTGCAATAAATTTTCTTTTCAATAGTACTAAGCACTACCCAAGGGATTTGGTATATAATATCTCTCCTTAACCTTTATGACAACCTTATGAAGTAAATAATATTTTCTCTACTTTTTAGATAAAGAAACTAAGACTTCAAGAGGTTAAATAATTGGCCCAGGTTTACACAGATTGGATGGTGTGCTGCCTGAATTCTATCTCAGATCTACACAGAGTCGGGATACAGAGGTGTTACATGCTTTGAGAGCTCTCGCGTGTCTGAGAAAGACCTTCTATTGCCTTCACACATTCGCAGTTTGGCTGGATGAGAACCAGTGGATTACAGTCCTTTCCCACAGATGTTTATTGTTCAGATATGTTCCAGTTAGAAATGGGTTTAGTGCATTCAGCAGAAAACTCAGGTAACCATGTCTTTTAAAAATTTACATATTACATATAAAAAAATACAGAGCTATCACATGGGCCCTGGTCAACAATGGACCCAGGTATCTACCACCTTTCTTAGCACTAGGCTTCCATTCCTTCCTGCCTCTATTGTGTGCCTCCTAGTGGGTACAGAATGCCACTGCAGCTCCATCCTTCACATCCATATTCTACATGGCAGGAAGAGGCCAGAGAGCCTTGAAAATGTAGTTTTATGGTTGGCACATTGCCACACCTAACAAAAAAGAACTAAGAAAGTTGGAGTAGTTGATAGTTCTTCAGCAGTCTTACCAGTATATGTCTAAGTACTGAGTTTATCTTTTTATCACTTTTGTTCAGGTCTTCAACTCAGAAATATGGGCTAGTCTATTTGTAATCATTGCTTTGGTTATATTTACCATGGTTTTATTATATTTATTATCACATTTGTCTGCCACATTACTCTTTGGTTTTTCCGTACTGTGATTCTATTCGTCTCTATTTCTATTGGATTTTTAAAGTCCAACATTTTCTTTGGATTCTTTTTTAAAAATAGATCTTATTTGGCTCCTTTTAAAATCTTTTCTGCTTCTTAGCCAACTCCCCTTGTATTTGAGACTCCTTATTATTTTTTTATCTCATAGCATAGAGAGGAATTTTCAAGAAAAAAGCTTGAAATACATAGAAAAGAAAAAATAACATAACAAATATCTGTATATCTACCACCTGGAGCTGTAATTGTTAACATTTTCTCATATTTGTTTTATTCGCTTAATATTCAACCAACATCCTACCCTTAACGCTGGCATTCCCAACACCTTTACTATACTTCTCTTTTCCCTTTTCCAGAGCACTTAACCCTTCTAACATAATATATAATTTCTTTATACTTTACATCTGCTTCCCTACCTCTGGCATACAAGGTCCATGAGGGCAGGATCTTTGTTTTGTTCACTTATTATTCTCAAGTACCCAGAAGACTGCCTGGAATATAGTAGGCATTCAATAAATATTTGTTGAATGAATAAATGAAGGAAAAGTATATTTTCATATAAATTCACATTTATATACAGACTTAGTCCATTTCTTTTAATTGCTATATGTAGTACTCCATTATCGGCAAATTTAGCTAATATTTATTAAGTGCTTACGGTGTTCCAGCACTGTCCTAATGGTCTTCCATTTTTCATACAATGCTCAAATAGACCTATGAGATAAGTACTGTTAGTAACCCCTGTGGTCCAAATGAAAAAATTAAGATTCACTTCAGCTCTGATGACACACAGACTGAAAGTGAAGAAATAGAAAAAGATATTCCATACCAGTGGTAAAGAAAAGAAAGTTGGAATAGCAATACTCATATCTCACAAAAAAAACTTTAAAACAAAGACTAGGGGGACGCCTGGGTGGCTCAGTGGGTTAAAGCCTCTGCCTTCAGCTCAGGTCATGATCTCAGGGTCCTGGGATCGAGCCGCACATCGGGCTCTGCTCAGCAGAAAGTTTCCCCGTCTCTTTCTGCCTGCCTCTCTGCCTACTTGTGATCTCTCTCTCTGTGTCAAATAAATTAAATCTTAAAAAAAAAAAAATCCTGGGGACACATGGGTGGCTCAGTCAGTTGAGCATCCTACTCTTGATTTCAGCTCAGGTCATGATCTCAGGGTCATGGGATCGAGCCCCATGTTGAGCTCTATACTCAGCACAGAGTCTGCTTGTCCCTCTTCCTCTGTTCCTTCCCTACCCCCACTCGTGCTCGTTCTCTCTCTTAAATAAATAAATAAAATCTTTAAACAAACAAAGACTATAACAAAAGACAAAGACGTTACATAATGATAAAGGGGTCAATGCAAGAAGAGAACATTCGTAAATATTTATGCACCCAACATAGGAGCACCTAAACAGATGAAGCAAATATTTATAGACAAAAAGGGGAAAACTGGCAGTAGTACAATAACAGTGGGGACTTTAATGCCCCACTTTCATCAATGAATAGGTCATCTGGCAGAAAATCAATAAGGAAACATTGGCGTTAAACAACACATTAGACGTAATGGGCTTAATTTACAGAACATTTCATCCAAAAACTGCAAAATATACATTCTCTTCAAGTGCACATAGGACATGTCACCCATAGATTATATGTTAGGCCACAAAACAAGTCTCAGTAAATTCAAGAGGACTTAATTCATACAAAGCATCTTTTCTGATAACAATAGTATGAAGTTAGAAATCAATTAAGAGAAGAAAACTGGAAAAAACACAAACATTTGGAGACTAAACAGCAAGCTACTAAACAACCAATGTGTCAATGAACACATCAATAAGAAAATAAAAAAATACCTTGAGACAAATTAAAACAGAAAAACAACTTTTCAAATTTATAGAATATAGTAATAGCTGTTCTAAGAGGGATGTTCATAGCAATACACACCTACTTCAAGAAATAAGAAAATCTCAAACAATCCAACTTTATACGTAAAAAAATAACTAAAAAAGCAGGGCCCTAAGTTAGCAGAAGGAAGGAAATAATAAAGACCAGAGCAGAAATAAATGAAATAGAGACTTAAAAAAGGACAATAGAAAAGATCAATGAAACTAATAGCTAGAGTTTTTTTTAAAGATAGACAAAATCAAAAAACTTCATGAAGAAACAAAGACTTATCAAGAAAAAAAGAGAAAGGACCCAAATAAGTAAAATAAGAAACTAAAGAGATGTTGCAACTGACATCACAGAAATACAAAGAATTATAAGAGACTACCACAAACAATTATATACCAACAAATTGAAAAACCTAGAAGAAATGGACAAATTCCTAGAAACACACAACCTTCCAAGACAGAATCATGAAAAAATAGAAAATCTAAATAGACCAATTACAAGTAATGAAACTGAACCAGTAATTTTAAAACTCCAAAAAAAACAAAAGTCCAGGGCCAGTAAGTTTCACAGGTGAATTTTACTAAACATTTAAAGAAGAGTTAGTCCCTATCCTTCTCAAACTATTCCAAAAAATTAAAGAGGAAGTAACAATTCTAAACTCATTTTATGAGGCCAACATTACCCTGATACTAAAATCAGACAAAGACCACAAAAGAAAGATAATTTGGGGTCAGTATCCTTGATGAACATAAATGCAAAGATCCTCAAAAAATGTTAACAAACCAAATTCCCCACTACATTAAAAGGATCATATACTATGACCAAGTGGTGTATATTCCAGGGATACAAGGATGGTACACCATCTGCAAGTCAATCAATGTGATACACCACATTAACAAAACAAAGGATAAAAACCACATGAACGTTCTGTAATGAGTACTGGGTTTTATACTTAACTAATGAATCACTGAACACTACATCAAGAACTAATGTACCGTACAGTGGCCAACTTAACATAATAAAAAAAATCATCTGAACATCTAAATAGCTGCAGAAAAAGCACTTGACAAAAATCATCCATTTTTATCCTCCTGGCCACTAGACACCATGATAGCTAGCCTGTGTGGCCCAAGCAAGGTCGTTTAGGCATTTGTCTGAGTAGCCCTCCTTGTGGTCCCTGCCCTGAGGCCAAGAACCCAGCTGGAAGTAGAAGCCTGGTATGTGGGTCCTGGAGACAGATCATGCTGTGAGACTGTCCAGGCCCGAGGTGGGGTTGGGGGAGGTGGCAGGGAGAGCCTGCAGCAGGACAGCCAAATGTAGATGGCCCTTGTCTCGCTCTAGTGCTCACTCCAGTGCTTGCATTCCTTATCAAAATAACAACGGTATTTTTCACAGAACGAGAACAAATAATACCAATAATACCTTATGCAAGAGTAACAAAAGCTAGAAAAACAAATGGAATTACATCAAACTAAAAAGCCTTTGTACAGTGAAGGAAACCATAAACAAAATAAGAAGGCAACCTACTGAATGGGAGAAGTTATTTGCAAGCAGACATCCAGTAAAAGGTTAATACTCAAAATATGTAAAGAACTTACACTATTTAATATCAAAAAATATCCAATTTAAAAATAGGCAGAAGGGGGGAGAAGCAAGATGGCAGAGGAGTAGGAGACCTAAATATTGGGTCCCAGGAGTTCAGCTAGACAGTTATCAAACCATTTTGAACACCTACAAATTCAACAGGAGAGCGAAGAGAGGAAGAACAGTAATTCTAGGAACAGAAAAGCGACCACTTTCTGGAAGGTAGGATGTGAGGAGAAGTGACTGTGACTCTGAGGTGATATATGAGAAGACATACCAAGGGGGGAAGGCCAGCTCCCAGCAAGTGATAGAGCAGCAGAGCACAAAATCTGAATTTTTAGAAGTCTGCTCCACTGAGGGATGTCGCTCCAGAGGCTAAAGGGGAGGTGGAGCCCTCATGGGGACAGTGTGGCCTCAGGACATGTGGGGTCACAGAAAGATCTGGGGTGCCTAAATGTGGCAGGGCTCCCAGGTATCCAGGCGGGGAAGCCGGCTGCAGAGACAGAGCTGAGGAGTGGGCTCTCAGCTCAAGGTTACCGTAAACCATGATTCAAGGCACAGTCAGGTCACTGCTTTTCGAGCAGGGACCCCACAGTGGCAGATCTGGGGGAACCCCCTCCTTGCTCCTCCAGGAGGAGCAGTGTGGGAGCAAGCAGCAGGAATCTGCTGGGTTTAGAGACTCCAAATGGGTCCGTGTGCCAAGACAGAAATGCTTGGTCACAGGCCTGGTAAACACGGAATGCAGCCAGAGACCAGGGAGACTAGAGGGATTGACTGCTTTTCTCCGAGGGCACACTGAGGAGTGGGGCCCTGAGCTCTCAGCTCCTCTGGGGTCAGAAACTGGGAGGCCACCATTTTCATTCCTGTCTTCCAAAGTGGTACAGAAAGTGCTCAGGGAACCAAAGCCACCAAGAGCAAAACTGAGAGGATTACTTAGCCTGGCCCCTGGCAAGGGAAGTGCAACTCCCCCTCACACAAAGACATTTGAGAATCACTGCAACAGTCTCTTCCCCAAGAAGATCAGCAAGAACATCCAGCCAAGACCAAGTTCACCAATCAATGAGAACTGCAAAACCTCAGAGCTACAGGAATACACCACATAGAATTCATGGCTTTTTTTCTCCATGATTCTTTAGTCTTTCATAGTTAAATTTTTAAAATATTTTTTCCTATTCTATTTTTTTAATTTCTCCTCTTTCCTATTTTAACCTTTTTAACTATTTTATCAATACCTTTTTAAAAATCTCTTTTTTTTTACTTTTCACTGTTATAGTCATATTCTATCCCTTCATTGCATTTACCCTTATTTTTCGTATATATATAGGTTTTTCTTTCTTTAAAATTTTAGGATACTGGGGCGCCTGGATGGCTCAGTAGGATGAAGCCTCTGCATTAGTCTTAGGTCATGATCTTAGGGTCCTAGGATCGAGCTCCACATCGGGCTCTCTGCTCAGCAGGGAGCCTGCTTCCCCCTCCCTCTGCCTGTCTCTCTGTCTACTTGCGATCTCTGTCAAATAAGTAAATAAATAGAAATCTTTAAAATTTGGGGATACAATTTCTTCTAACAGATCAAAATATACCCCAAGTCCACTGCATGGCTTTGTTCTAGTCTCCAGCCTGATCACATTCTTTCCTCTTCTTTTTTTTCAACCAACTTCTTATCAATTCCTTTTTTTAGAATCTTTTTTAATTTTCATCTTTACAGTCATATTCCATCCTTTCATCATGTTTACCCTTATTTTGCGTGTGTGTGTGTGTGTGTGTGTGTGTGTGTGTGTGTGTGTATTTTTTTCTTTCTTTAAAATTTTGGAAGGCAGTTTCTTCTAACAGACCAAAATACACCCAAAATCAAGTGTGTGATCCTGTTCTATTCACCAGTCTAATATATATACGTATATATATTTTTTCTTTTCCTTTTTCCTCCTTTCATTTACCCCTGGTTTCCCCCTGGTTTTGGGTCTCTCCCAATTTGGTAAGTGTATATTTTTCTGAGGTCGTTGCTACCCTTTTAGTATTTTGTTCTCACATTCATCTATTCTTACCTGGATAAATGACAAGGCAGAAAAAGAACAAGAGGTAGTACTGATGTCTAGGGACCTAATCAATTAGTAGGTTGTCAGAACTAGAGTTCAAAATGACAATTATCAAGGTGCTAGCTGGGCTCGAAAAAAGCATGGAAGATACTAGAGAATTCCTTTCTGAAGACATAAAATCCCTTTCTGGAGAAATAAAAGAACTAAAATCTAACCAAGTTGAAATTTTAAAAGCTATTAATGGGATGCAATAAAAAATGGAGGCTTTTACTGATAGGATAAATGAAGCAGAAGAGAGAATTACTGATATAGAAGACCAAGTGATGGCAAATAAAGAAGCTGAGAAAAAGAGATAAACAATTCTTGGATCACAAGGGGAGAATTGGAGAGATAAGTGATACCATAAGACAAAACAATATTAGATCCCAGAAGAAGAAAGAGAGAGGGGGGCAGAAGGTATATTGGAGAAAATTATAGCAGAGAATTTCCCTAATTTGGTGATGGGAACAAGCATCAAAATCCAGGAGGCACAGAGAACTCCCCTCAAAATCAATAAAAATAGGTCCACACCCCGTCATCTAATACTGAAACATACAAGTCTCAGTGACAAGGAGAAAATCCCAAAAGCAGCTTGGGATAAGAGGTCTATAACATACAATGATAGAAATATTAGATTGGCAGCAGACCTATCCATAGAGACCTGGCAGGCCAGAAAGGACTGGCATGATATATTCAGAGCACTAAACAAGAAGAATATGCAGCCAAGAATCCTATATCCAGCTAGGCTGTCATTGAAAACAGAAGGAGAGATAAAAAGCTTCCAGGACAAACAAAAACTAAAAGAATTTGCAAACACCAAACTACCCCTACAGGAAATATTTAAAGGGGTCCTCTAAGCAAAGAGAGAGCCTAAAAGTAACATAGACAAGAAAGGAGCAGAGACAATATACAGTAACAGTCACCTTACAGGCAATGCAATGGCATTAAATTCATATCTTTCAATAGTTACACTGAATGTAGATGGGCTAAATGCCCCTATCAAAAGACACAGGGTATCAGATTGGATAAAAAAAAAACAAGACCCATTGATATGCTGTCTGCAAGAGACTCATTTGAGACCCAAAGATACCTCCAGACTTAAAGTGAGGGGGTGGAAAACCCTTTACCACTAATAAAAGAAAGAACAAGAACTATATAATCCTCTCAATAGACTCTGAAAAAGCATTTGACAAAGTACAGCATCCTTTCATGATCAAAACACTTCACAGTGTAGAGACAGAGGGTACATACCTCAATATCATAAAAGCCATCTATGAAAAACCCACAATGAATATCATTCTCAATAGGGAAAAACTGAGAGCATTTCCCCTAAGGTCAGGAACACGGCAGGGCTGTCCACTATCACCACCGCTATTCAGCATACAAGTCCTAGTACTACAAGTCCTAGCCTCAGCAATCAGACACCAAAAAGAAATAAAAGGCATCTGAATTGGCCAAGAAGTCAAACTCTCACTCTGCAGGTGATATGATACTTTGTGTGGAAAACCCAAAAGGCTCCAAAACTTCTAGAACTCATACAAGAATTCAGTAAAGTGTCAGGATATAAAATCAATGCATAGAAATCAGTTGCATTTCCATATACCAACAACAAGATAGAAGAAAGAGAAATTGAGTTGATCCCATTTAAAATTGTACCCAAAACCATCAGATACCTAGGAATAAACCTAATCAAAGAGGCAAAGAATTTGTATTCAGAAAACTATAAAGTACTCATGAATGAAATTGAGGAAGGCACAAAGAAATGGAAAAACGTTCCATTTTCATGTACCAGAAGAACAAATATTGTGAAAATGTCTATGCTACCTAAAACAATCTACACATTTAACACAATCCCTATCAAAATACCACCAATTTTTTCAAAGAAATGGAACAAATAATCCTAAAATTTATATGGAACCAGAAAAGACCCCAAATAGCCAGAGGAATGTTGAAAAAGAAAATCAAACTTGGCAGCATCACAATTCCAGACTTCAAGCTTTATTACAAAGCTGTAATCATCAAGACAGTTTGGTACTGGCACAAAAACAGACATACAGATCAATGGAACAGAATAGAGAGCCCAGAAATGGATCCTCAATTTTATGGTCAACTAATCTTTGACAAAGCAGGAAAGAATGTCCAATGGAAAAAAGACAGTCTCTTCAACAAATAGTGTTGGGAAGGTTGGATACCTACATGCAGAAGAATGAAACTGGACCATTTCCTTACACCACACACAAAAATAGACTCAAAATGGATGAAAGACCTCAGTGTGAGATAGGAATCCATCAAAATCCTTGAGGAGAACACAGGCAGCAACCTCTTAGACCTCAGCTGCAGCAACTTCTTCCTAGAAACATCGCCAAAGGCAAGGGAAGCAAGGGTAAAAATGAACTACTGGGACTTCATCAAGATAAAAGGCTTTTGCACAGCAAAGGAAACAGTCAACAAAATCAAGAGACAACTGACAGAATGGGAGAAGATATTTGTAAGTGACATATCAGATAAAGGACTAGGATCCAAAATCTATAAAGAACTTCTCAAACTCAACACCCAAAGAACAAATAATCCAATCAAGAAATGGGCAGAAGACATGAACAGACATTTCTGCAAAGAAGACATCCAAATGGCCAACAGATACATGAAAAAGTGCTCAACATCACTCAGCATCAGGGAAATACAAATCAAAACCACAGTGAGATACCACCTCATACCAGTTAGAATAGCTAAAATTAACAAGTCAGGAAACAACAGGTGTTGGTGGGGATGTGGAGAAAGGGAACCCTCCTACACTGTTGGTGAGGATGTAAACTGGTGCAGCAACTACGGAAAACAGCATAGAGGTTCCTCAAAAGTTGAAAATAGAGCTACCCTATGACCCAGCAATCAAACTACTGAGTATTTACCCTAAAGATAAAAATGTAATGATCCAAAGGGGCACGTGCTCCCAAATGTTTATAGCAGCAATGTCCACAATAGCCAAACTATGGAAAGACCCTAGATGCCCATCAACAGATGAATGGATAAAGAAGATGTGGTGTATATATATACAGTGGAATACTACACAGCCATCAAAAAAACACACGAAATCTTGCCATTTGCAACAACATGGATGGAACTAGAGGGTATTATGTTAAGTGAAATAAGTCAATCGGAGAAAGACAATTATCATATGATCTCTCTGATATGAGGAATTTGAGAGGCAGGGCAGGGGACTGTGGAGGTTAGGGAGGGAAAAAATGAAACAAGATGGGTCCAGGGAGGGAGACAAACCATAAGAGACTCAATCTCAGGAAACAAACTGAGGGTTTCTGGGTTTGGGGGGGAAGGGATAGAGTGGCTGGGTGATGGACATTGGGGAGGGTATGTGCTATGGTGAGTGCTGTGAATTATGTAAGACTGATGATTCACAGACCTGTACCCCTGTGGCAAATAATACATTATATGTTAAATAAACAGATGGATAAATAAATAAATACAAAAAATAAAAATAGGCAGAAGACATGAAAGACATTTCTCCAAAGACATGAAAATGGTCAACAGTCACATGAAAGGATGCTCCACATCACCAATCACCAGGGACATGCAAATCAAAACCACAATGAGGTATCACCTCACACCAGGCAGATTGGCCACTATCAAAAAGATAAGAAATAACAAGATTTGGTAAGGATGTGGATAAAAGGGACACTCATACACTGCTGGTGGGAATGTAAATTGCTGCAGCGACTATGAAAAAAATGTATGGAAGTTCCTCAAAAAAATAAAAAATAGAACTACCGTATGATCCAGCCATTCCACATCTGAGTATTTATCTGAAGAAAACAAAACACCAATTTGAAGAGCTGTATGCACCCCTGTGTTCCCTGCAGCATTATTTACAATAGCCCAGGTATGAAAGCAACCTAACAGTCCCTTCATAGATGAATAGATAACGAAGATGTGGTGCATATATGAGATATGATTTGGCCATAAAAAGAATAAAATCTTGCCACTTGTGACAACATGGGTGGGCCTGGAGGGTATTACGCTAAGTGAGATAAGTTATACGAAGGAAGACAAACACAGTATGATTTCACTTCTATGTGGAATCTAAAAAACAAAACAAATGTTATACGCCAATGACATCTCACTAAAGCTGGAAAATAACCAAGACCCAGGAGTGGTACAGCTGAATTAAATCCTAGACTTCCGGTCCCAGAGCTGCACACCGTAAAATAAACAGACCACATTTATTTATCCTTTTCTCTAGTGACATTTATTTTGTTCGCAATTTTCCCTACCATGAACAAGTTTCAGGGAACATCACTGTGCCTTTCTGCCTTTGCATATGTGGAACAGTTCCTGAGGGTATATAACATCAGGTGGAATAGCCATGGAATCCTTTTCTGTTTGTTTTTTAAAGTACACAGCTGAGCAGGTGTTATTTAAAATTTTCTTCTTCCCTTCAGAAAATTTTTTTTCTCTGATAGAATATATGTTCCATGAAGGCAGGGAATTTTGTTTTTGTTCACAGCTCTCTTCTAAGCAACAGAAGAATGTCAAGCACATGAGAGATATTCAATAAGCTCCTGCTGAATATATGAATGGTTCTTCAATATTAGGCTCTGTTGCCTTAATTATGCAGGCACTTTTTATGCAGCCCCAAGCTGTGTGAGGAGAATGTCTAGTTACTCATCTTTGTACATGGAGAATTTTACCCAAGCCTTGCATTTACCCCGCAAAAGGGACTGGAAGAGAGGATTCGTCTTGGATGTTATGGTATTGGTATGTTATTGGTATTCTCCTCAAAGACTTTAAACTGGTGGGTTAGGAATAAGTCCTATGACTCAACAGCCTGAAGAGAATGGAGTGGGAGCCCCCAGCTGTAAATGACTTGGCACAGTCTCCCCTGAGCCCTGGTGTGGTTTGGACTTCGTGGTGCTGCCAAACACCATGCCAAGACTGAGCCTTGCCCTTGGAGAGATGAGGCTCAAGCACCGTCAGCCCCATGGACACTACCAAGCCATGGTGGCTAAGGAGACTCCAGTCTGTCCTTCTACTCACTCTTTATGCCCCTACCCTTTGTGCCTCTGAAGTAGGGCGTGTTCATGAGATCCAAAACCAGACTCTCAGAGAGCCCCCAGGTCTGGTGTGGTCCTACTCCACTCTATCTAGAACAATTTCCTTTCTCTTGCATGTGAATAGCTCCCTTCTACAGAATCTAGCAATGGTACTGGTTTCCCCATGTTTCAATTGCTGGTTAATACAGCCATGCTCAGAAAAAGAGAAGGCACCAGAAGCACACCTACCTCCTTATTCACTTGTTCTTAGCTGTGTTTTCCCAAAATGTCATAAATCAGTTACAGACAATGGAACAGTGGTTGAACAGGAAAACTGTCACTTGAGGCTCTTTTTTTGACAGCTGCTTCAATGTGAAAGCAGCTGCATCTTTGGTTCTAATTTTTAAACCTCTTTTTAGTGTAACTACCGGTGGTGAAGACGGCACATCCAATATTTTCACGTGTAAAACACGGGAATGGTTCTCTCGTGCACAGATGGAAGAGGACTTGGGAGGGAGTGCTTTCTTCTCTCATCTATTTTCCACAGCCCATTTTTTCTTTTACAACTCACTTTATGTGAATAACCTCCTTTTCACTTCTGTGCTTTACTCAAGACCCATGCTGATAATTAAGCTGATAATTAAGCTGATAATTAACTCTTAGGAAGCTTCTGGAATTAACAGATCCATCAAATATTTAGTAATTTAGGCCTACAAGGTGCGAGACCTTCTCTTAGAAGCTGAAGAGAAAATATTTCCTGATCTCATGGAGCTTACAACACATCTCACAAAGCTTACCTTCCTGTAAAAGAAATAGATAATAAATAAGTAAGCATATGTCAGATGGTGATAATGTATAGGAGAAAAGAAAGTCAAAGTACAGGGCAAAGAGTGTTGGAGGGGTGCTTCTTTAGGGAGCAGAGAAAGCTCCTCTCAGACCTGCTTCTTCATCACACCCTTAGAAAGTGTGGAAAAATAACGTTGAAATATCCTCGTCATACAATCATACCTCAACAGGATTCCCTACTAATTGGGAAAAGCGGATGTAGGTGTATTTGTTCATGATCATCCCTAGTAAGGTGAGACCACTTTGTGTATTATGAAATCTGGACTCTCAGAATCAAATGTGATTCTCCGATCCTAATATCCTAATTTATAAAATGAAATCAACTATATCGTAGGGTCATGGTAAAGATCCAATAAGCCAGCACATATAAAGTGCCAGGCATACAGGTAGCACTTAATAAATGTGGGCTTTCTTTCCTTTCTCCCTTCCCTTTCCCAGACTCTTACTTTGATAAAAACCTTGATAAAATAGCTTTCTCCCCAAACCATACACATGATGCAACAGAGAGCCTTATGAAGGAACAATTAGAAATTAGATCAGTTTTTCTTTATCGTACTATTTCCTCAATCCATAGAGCCTAGATCTCTTTAGATAATTTGGAGTGAAAAAAAATAATTTCTTATTGGGTTCCTCTAGAATCTGAATGGGCCTAGAATGATGCCATTATAGAGAGAAGAGTTCATTGAAATGCCATGAGGGAACAAAGGCACTAGATTGAATTACAAATGTTCTCTCCTTTGAGTGGATGAGGAAAAGGCGTGAGATCCTCCAGAGTTGGGTGTTGACAACACCTCTCTTTGACACAACATAGGATAAATATGAATACTTAATAAATATGAATACTCTCTTAATACTTAACAGAGTTGGGTGTTGACAACACCTCTCTTCGACACAACATAGGATAAATATGAATAAAATCTAAATCATCACCTCCCATTGTCCCCAGTGGTACTATATTAATAAAGAAAATAAATTCCTTGGTATTTTTTTTATAGCAGGAGAAACATACCATGAATACTAAAAATAATAAAATATGGCTTTCTTACCCTAACAATTGAAATCCAGGTAAACTTCGCCCTTTTAATAGGCCATGTAAGGGATTGGGTTTGTTGTTGTTGTTGTTGTTGTGGTTGTGGTTGTGGTTGTTGTTGTTGTTTTTAGTTAAACAACAGATCAAAACCAACCTCATTACTCTCTCACGAAGTCACTCCCGCTAGCCTCTTCCTTTTGTGTAGAAGTAAAGGCTCTGGACTTGAAATAAGGAGTCATCCCTATGACCTTGATCAAGATGTCTCACTTCTCAGAGCTTAGTGCCCTGGGCTTGGACTAGATTAACTCTGGGAACTTCTTGTGCATGTCCTGAGATTTTCCTATTAAAACATTTTCCCCCTTTCATTCCTTCCTCTATTTCTACTCCTTCTCTAGTCATAAACCACACCTGCAATGTGATATTGCTCCAACTCAGCAGGGTGCTCTCCCACTATCCCAGTGGTCCCAGGACCACTGGGGTGAATCCTCTTTATAGTTGGGCAGACTTTCCAGCAAGTAATTACAAACATTATTCTTACTCTCCATGAAACATTTATTGCCTTTATAGTCCTTATTCATTCCCAACCTCTGGAAAGAGGTATTATAAGGACTCTCAGCAATGGAGAGAGGAGATTTAAAACCCACCTTAGGAAAATCATTGAAAATATAAAAGGCTAGTAGTTTCTCCAAGAAGACCTAAGTGAATAAAGATCTGATATGTCACCCGATACTTTATTTTTATTTACACAGACTTAGAATACTGCAAATTTTCTATTTGGACCTTGCTTTTATTTACAAGAGCCCTGGCCTCATAAATAAAAACGCCATGGCCCAAGCCTGTTGGCTAGGGGCGCTGTGGAGCCCAGGAAGCTTTGGGGTCTAACTACTCACTACTTAGCTAACCTGATTCGCTCTTTGAAATTGCTTCCTGTATACCACTGTGTTTGCTTTAAAGTATACCTTCATCCTCACCTCTTCTGATAATTTCATCACATCAGGAAAGCATCCTCTCACTTCCTTGGAAAGCTCTAGTGCTCAAAAATAATGGAAAGGTACTTCTCTTGATGGAAGAGTTCATGTTATGTGGAGACATGAACAAAAGAAAAGACAGCTGTCAGCAAGCATCCTTTGAGCTGAACAGAATCCACGTTACAAACCATTTGTGATGGTGCCAGAAGGAACCAGAACATCGCAAAGGATGCAACAGGTACTACTAGGGCATGGGTCTCAAACTTTGCTTTGATTGATATGTAAAGATTCAAAGAAATTCCAGGGAACTGACATAAGTTTGGCAATATTTTTCATATATGGCCTTAAAAACAAAAGGAAAAACTACCCTCTTCTATTGTCATTTCATTTCATTTCAAAAGGACAACTTCGAGATATAGCCATGTCATGGAATATTATTCAGCTATAAAAAGTAATGAGGTTCTAATATAGACACATATCAGATATATCAGACACACAAAAAAAATACTGTATGATTCCACTTATATGCGGTATCTAGGGTAGTCAAATACATAATGATGTGGAAAGCAGATCAGAGGCTACCACCAGGGGTTGAGGAGAAGGGGGGATGGGGACTTACTGCTTCATGGGAAGAGTTTCTTGAACTAGATACTGGTGATGGCTGCACATGATGTAATTAATGGCACTGAATTGTACGCTTAAAAAATGGTTAAAATGGCCCCAAAGGAGGACATTTTCACTCACACACACACACACACTGCAAAGCACAGAGGGAAACAGATTATCCACAGAAGCTTTCACTGATGTAAGAGGAAAGGACACATGCAGATCCAGGTGAGTCTGTCAGCTCAGCTGTGGAAACAGATACTTGTGGATCATCTGCTGAGAGTGAAAGGGTCTTGTGATTGGAATCCTACTTCTTTATCAACTGGGTACTTCTTTGTGCAGGTTTTGGTGCTCCCCACAATCTGGCTTTGAGTTTATCTAACCAACACATTCACTAATTCGAACCATCCACTTCAGTTAAGCCGTTCTCTTCACTAGCTGAGGAGACCACCCAGCTGTTTCCCATCTCCATCTCCTTATCCATGTTGCTAACCCTCTCCTTTGCTCAGCCACATACTCCCCACCTTCAAGACCAGCTCAAGAACAATTTCCACGTGGAAGAGACTATCTCTCACACATAGCTTTCCTATCTCCCTAATGACCCTCAGGGACTTCCCTGGCCTGGAACACCAATAGCAGATAAAATCCTCTTCCCCGTTAGAGCTTACTTACCCACAGCAGTGTATGGATTATTGTTTCCCATTTGCTAGTCTTTTGTAGGGGCCCTTAATCTTATTTACTAAGCAAGTATTAATAGTCTTTTAAGTACCCAGCAAATACTATTATTGTTGATTAGCGAATAATAATTAACAATAGTTGGTACTTCTGGAGCCCACGCATTCCACAGTGCTTTCACACATATAATTATGGGATCACTGTTTACCAGTCTCCTAAATCCCCACAACAAACTTATTAGTGAAATGTCAGCTCCATTTAAATGAAAAAGGACCTGAGGTGTTGAAGAATCAAGAGGTCCATGATTATTCGTATGCTAATTGAGAAATTAATAATTAATATATTTAATAATGAAATAACAATAAATAATTAAAATCAATCTTGTGTATTAAAAAATTTCCTAATATATGTCCAACTGAGAATAAACCTAGGAAAAAGACTTTTTATATAGAAAATGACACATTTATTTTGTTATTTAATAAATGTTTGGTCACACAACCTGAGTCTATTTAGCCAAGTTATTTCACAAAACTATTTTCAACCTTATTTTTTTAAAGATTTTATTTATTTGAGAGAGAGAGAGAGAGAAAGCACAAGCAGGGAGAGAAGCAGAGGGAGAAAGAGAAGCAGACTACCCGCTGAGCAGAGAGCCTGATGTGGGGCTCGATCCCAGAACTCTGGGATCATGACCTGAGCTAAAGACAGACACTTAACTGACTGAGCCACTTAGGAACCCCTATTTTCAACTTTAAAAAGTTAACAAGTAATACATATTTGTTATAGAAAAATAAGAAAATAGGTCGGGGGGGAGTCTATAATCCCACTATCTAAAGTCAATCCCACTATCTAAAGTAACATATCTTTTCACACATTTGTCTATGATTATACGTAGACCCCCCCTTTCTTTGAATAGAAAATGGAATTTTTGTATAGATAGCTTCGCTAATAAGATTTTTAACTCAACGTGGGGGAAATGAATATATTTGCATGTCAAATACATCTATGTTCCCATTAATGACTGCATGACTTATACGCTAATCCACTATTTTTTATGTTTAAGTTGGCTCATATTTTTTCTAGCATAAAAAAAAGCTCTATGATGAACATGTCTCTATCTTCATGTACTTGTTTGATTTTTGCCTTGGGATAAATTCCTGGAAGTAGGACTTACAGGTCAATGGTAAGAAACTATTTTTGAATTTTTTTTTTCATGAATTAGAGGTGATAAAACAGATTTAGGTGCATACTAACTTTTCAGTACTCTGTCATATTTTTTGACAAGAAAAAAGTTTTAAACTTTTAAAGTTTTAAACTTTTTTAGATATGTCCAAAGAATTTAAATAGATGGTTTCAACATCCCAGCCCCTTCAAACTATAAAAATATATAGATGAAAAGCACAGAAATCTAACATTGATTTGGAAGACAAGACATAACCTAATTTCGACAACACTTTTATTATTTCTTTAATCACATGAGAAAAGCAGGAAAAAAAAGAGGAACCCACATTTGTAAAAACGATCTCCTCCAATTTTTAAAAACTTTTTTATTTTTCTGATTTAAAAAATACATATTCATTATAGAAAATTTGGAAAATACAGAGAATAAAGAAAATACGAATTTCCCAGAATCCAACAATACATCAGATAGCCTTACAATTTTACTACTTTCTCCACATGCATACTTTTTGGTTTTTTGTTTTTTTTTTAAGATTTTTATTTATTTATTTGACAGAGAGGAGAGAGATCACAAGTAGGCAGAGAGGCAGGCAGAGAGAGAGGGGAAGTAGGCTCCCCGCTGAGCAGAGAGCCCAATGCAGGGCTCGATCCCAGGGCTCGATCCCAGGACCCTGAGATCGTGACCTGAGGCAGAGGCTTTAACCCACTGAGCCACCCAGGCGCCCCTCCACATGCGTACTTTTCAACAATTTGCTATTCTCCTTCTCTCCCCCACCGGACCCACCAGAAAGGAGGGGAAGGCAGGTCCTTGAGGTACACCACACCATTTCATCCTCACCGAAGGCTTCCTCCTTGCTGAGCTCTGGCCTGTTGGCCTTCTTTCTTCCCAGATTGCTACACGAAAGCACAAGCCGCCCCTCCACTCCCAGGAAGCAGGGCCAAGTCTCCTCTTCCTCCAGAACTCCCAACCCAAGAATGGACAAAGTCAACTTCCAGCTGCCTGCTGCATTTCAGAGGCAGGCTTCTCCCCGGTAACACCCTGAAGATTTATCTCAGCTGACCAACCTCTGGAGCAGCAACTAATACCTTATAAAATGTATACGGCACTTTAAAGTTTAGCAAGTTCTCTCACACACATTTTAACCTCTGCGAGAGTCTTCTGAAATGGACAAAGCAGATATCCCTGTGTAACAGAAAAGGAAACCAAGGTGCAGAGGAGCTGAGTAAAGGTCATAGACAGTGGACGGCAGAGCTTAGATTTGAAGCCATAAATTGACTCCAAGGTCAGAGCTCATCACCTGGCCATTGTTAACAAACCATTCTTAAGACTGACAACTAGAAATTAAGAGCCAGAAGGATCATCAATAAATCACCTATCGAATCCCTCCTTAATATTTACATATAAGGAAAAGAAGTCCCAGAAGCTAGGTGATTGCTGAAAGTAACCAGCTTTCGTGATGAAGAGGATCTAAAGGCACAATCTTCAGACTCTCAGGCCAGTGCTCACGCCAGTCGTCCCTAGAGAGATGTTCTTTAATAAGGTGGTCTCTCATCCGGAGTCTTCTGGTTAGCCAAGTGTCAACCAGGAATTAAAATCCTGAAAGTGTAGAATGTTAGCGCCAGAAGGGACCCTGAAGACCACCCCTGCCAACTCGCTCGCTTTACAGATGAGGAATCCAGGGTTCAAATCCCATGGCTTTCGATGTTCCGTTCTGTGCACTTTCCTTCCACTGGTCCTATCATTTCCCTTCTGAGTAGTTAAAAACAAAATCTGGCCAAAGATTTTACTTCCTTCTTTGACACTCAGTGTGCCACAGGCCACAGATCAGCAAAATCAAAGTGAAACTAAATGGGATTTGAACTCAGAAAATACTTCGTTGGCAACAGATGTACCCACCACGACTGCGATCACAAAATATCCGAGTTCTGCTGGGTTCTAAGCAGGCTCCCCCACCCTCCGCCCTGCCCTCCCTAACCAGAGAGAAGGCCTATTGAAATGCGTGCGTCTTAGGAAAGGGTACTTATGACACTTTGGAAGTCACCACCCCTTTAATCTGTGAAAACGTAGCAATACTGTTTCGGTAAAGGCTTTTACTCCACAAATATGCCAGGAATCCGAATTAAAACTGGCAGCACATCACCAGAGCTGTCCCAGTTCGCTAACCCCAATGCACGCAGACCCTGCTCTCACCATCTTTGGGTACCCCTCAAGATCAGCTCCTGAACGCCTGTTAACCTTGATTCTTCTGCAGCAGCTCCGTGGTTCTAAGGCTAGCCTTACCTCTCGAATGAGATGGAAAGCTCTTTGAGGGCAAGAGACTACTTCTATCACCCCTAGCTTCAAGAAACTTGAAGAAGGATAAACTAAGCCCCCTGTAAAACCAAGCGCAGTCACAGAGGTGCAGACAGGAAGCCCAGGAGCCCAGAGCGCGAGCGTCTACTGGTGGGGAGGGGGTAGCTGCTGGGTAAGGTAACAGATCCGAGTCTTAAAGGGCTAGTGTAATCAGCTAGGCAAAGGTAGGCGGAAGGCAAAGCCAGGCAGTAGGGCCAGCGTCAGCACAAGCAAGGAGAGAAACAGTTCAACGTTGTCGTAGCATCGAGTGCAAGGCGGGGAGTGGTGGGAATTGAGGCTGTAGCGGTGGGCCCGGCAAGGAAGGAGGCAACAGGCAACAAGCCCGCGTAATTCGCGCCGACCTGTACCGGGAGAGCAGCTTACGCAATTCGCGAGTAAACGAATTTGAGCGCCCATCGCGAGGCTCTGTCAATGACCGCCGCGCCGCCCCCTCCCCCGTGCACCTGTGCGCCTTCGCAGCTGCTAAAGCAAACGCAGGGCTGCCTCAATCCGCTAGATTTTAAACGCGGGCCGCACGCCCCCCGGCCACGGCCACCGCTGCCTGGGGCCCCTCCGCCCCCCTGGCCCTCTCGTTTCTCCGCTCTGGTTTAAAACGCCTGTTGACGCACTGTGGCTGGTGCCTGCGCGCTAGCGGGCGGCCCCGCGGTTTTCTCTGCAGTTGTCACCGGGGTTCCTGAAGAAGAATCCCTGCGGGCCTCCTGACCCCGGGCTGGGGAGGCCGGGGGCGGCCAAGGCTTCCTCGGCCCGGCTGGCCCCGGGCCTGGCACGGCGGCCGGGCAGGGGCCGGTGCCATCTGGGGCTTGCGCAAGGCGCAGTGCCGAAATCAGTCCTCCCGGGAAAGCGCAGCATGGAAACAAACAGGACGGGCCGCCCTCTCCCGGCCCGCGGCCGAGCGGGCACCCGGGATGGCGCGGGGTCCCCTGCAGCCAGGCTCCGGCCGGGGCCAGGGCCGGGGCCAGGACCCGGGCGGGCGCGGCGGCGGGGGGGCGCGGGGCTGAGCGGCTCGGGGCAGGGGCTCGCTCGGCTGGGGTCCGCGCGCCGGCGCCCAGGCCGTTGTCATTACCTGGCCAGTGTAGTTTTCCCCGAGCCCGGGAGGCCTCGCAGGAGGTAGAGGTGTTTCCTAAAGCTGTGGCGGCGCGGAGGTGTCCCACGCGGGGGCGGCGGAGCCGGCGGCCGAGGTTTCTGCTGCTGCTGCTGCTGGAGGCTCAGCCTCCCAAAGGATTCAAGAAAACTCTCCTCCATGGGGTGGGGGCTGGCTTCGAGAGCCCGCGTTCCCTTTCCTGAAGTCACGGTCTTGGCCAAAGCTGTTGTTTTTGTGGCTCTCCGGCCATGTGATAGATGGAGGGGCGGGCGCTCGGAGCCCAGCCCCTCCTTCCCACCCGAGCAAACCGCGCTGCGTGGGAGGGGGCGTCCCTACCTGGAAAGCTGGGGACGCTGGGAGACTGGCAGCCAGGAGAACCTGGGTGACGCTCCCCACCCCTCGACCCCCTCCCCGCTCGCCGACCCCCTCCCTTGCCTCTCGGTGCCCTTCGCCCTGAGGGGAGCGGGCCTGCCCGGTGAAACACAGATACTTCCCCGGGCCGCCCGCCACGGAAGTCAGGCCCTCTGCAACACCCCTCCTCCAACCCACCCCCGACTGGCCTAGACCTTGAAAGTGAAATAATTTTAGTCGACGATTAAAGAACGTGAACAGCATTTTGAATAGTAACAGTAAAGTCCATTGTCTTCCCCAGGTTGTGAGTACCAATATCTGGCTAGTGTCCCAGCGGCTAATACCGCTGTCCCGGGGCCAGTATCATTTCTTGATTCTTTTTTTTTTTTTTTTATCCTTCTTTAGCCTGCCAAAAATATTCTTAGAAAGCTTTGTTGCCTCTACATAACTTTAAATCTCATCAGAAAAAGCACCCCTTAAAACTCAGACTGATCTAGGGACAGTAGCATAAATGAGGTCTCACAGGAAGACCTGTACTGCCGAGGTACTTGCTTGGCTGCCACCAAGGCAGCCTCTCTGGAAGGATTTCAGCTTCTCAGGGAAGAGAGCAGTCTCCTGAAATCATTTATAGTGGGGTATCTAAGTTCCAGGAACTGGTGAGTGCCAGTTGCTTGATCACCATAGCACCCTCCACTATTTCACACTCAGGAGTGTGATAGACTGATCCTATTTTTTGAACCAAAATTCAAGATGCATGGACTGAAAGAGACAATATTGAAAGTACCATGCTGGAAAAATCCAGGGTATATGGTGGCTTTGGCTGTAATAATTACTGGAAGTTCATTTTGTTTCTGGCAGCTAAGGTATGAAAATTTTGAAAAGGAATTGTGAAGAAAAGCAATTTCCTTCTGAAATAAAATCCAGAGATTTCATAATAAACTTTCCAAAGAAGGGCCCAAGTAGGGAGGGGCTCTGTGCTGAGAATTGCACCTTTCCCTTGGAATTCCCCTGGGGAGGTGGGGGTGGTGAGATGAGCCGCTCTCCCTTGGAAATCCCTTCCCAGAATCAGAGGAAGGATCTTGGCACTGCTGAGAAAACTAGAATTTCAAAAGCTTCTCTAAATATTAGGGGGAAACCATAAGGAACAAAGAACACACATGACTCATAAAAATAGTGATGCTTAAATGTAGGTATCCCCTATTTCTTTGTATTCTATAATACTTCTTATAAGTGAGTTTTGGGTCAGCCTCAAATACTGCCTTTTTCATTCTAGACTTGCACCATACAATAATAGTGGCTAGGAGCCACTAGCCACACAGGGCTATGGAGCACTTGACATGTGGCTAGTGCAAATTGAGATTGAAATACACACTGAATTTTGAAGGTACAGTATGAAAAAAAAAGTAAAATATCTCAGTAATTTTTATGTTGATTATGTGTTGAAATGATAATAGTTGGTATGCTGGGTTAATATATAATTAAAATTAATGCCTCTTGTTTCTTTTTGCTTTTTTTAATGCCGATACTAGAAAAGTTTAAATTAGACATGTAGCTAGTATATTTCTATTAGTGCTGCATGAGACCTCTATCCACTTCTATTTCCTTCTACAGAGGGGTCCCAGGCAAGGTGGGGTAGGGCACAGGAAGACACACAGGTTTGGGGTCTAGAGGTTGTAGTGTATAGAGTCTGCTGTGTCTGGCAGATGGAACATCCAAGAGAGGCTGAGGAATATGAGTGTGTTACTCAGAAGAAAGGTCTGAGCTAGAGACAGAGCTTTGGAAAGCCTTGCCCTATGAGAAGAAGATTGACAAATAGAGCAGACAGCTGAAAAGGGGGCCCTGGAGACACCAGCATTTAAGTTCTGTGCCTTTAAAGTGGGTCTGCCACAGGAGAGTATGAGAGAATGATCAGCAAAGCAGACAGAACTCTAAAAAAGAGATGTATGGAGGCCCAGGGAAAAAGAGCTTCAAGGAGGAGAAAATGGACAGCTGTAACTGGAAGTGACCCTAGGCACTCTTCCTTTTTTTCAACCACCACATTTAACTAGTCAACAAGCTCTAGCTGTTTTTTCTGATTTATTCCTATAAACGACACTGTGTAAAGTTATCTGTGTATCTGCTTCCCCCTCCCTCTGGACTATAAGTAGAAACAGTGTCATCCTTGTCACCCCAAGATCTAACAACTCAGTAGGTGCTCAAGAATTATATGTGGACCTGAACTACTTTCTCAATAGATAAGTGTGATCTTGGGATTTACTAAATATTAAGAATAAACCAAGATTGTGGTAATATCAGCTAAGGAGTAAACAGCAAACATACTGACAGATCTGAGATCCAGCTTGCTATGAGATGCATTCAGATCTTTGCTGGTTCTCTCTAGGTGGCAGCCTCCAGAGATCTAGGCCAACCGGAGTCAGAGGATCTCTGTGATAACACTCCTGAGATCCCTTATTTCACCCAACCAACTTTTCAGCTCTAGGGTTCTGTTCCATTTCTCGCTTACATGATGACCAGCACAATCTTACTTTGCTACACTAGAAACCATTACTATGACAGATGGAAAGAAAATTGTGTCATTTTTGGCAAATGAAGAAACATTGAAATGTGTCTCTAATTACTACTGTTTAAAAGACATGGAAAAATGAGGTACATAAGAAGAACTAGTGAAAAACAGGAACTTAACCCTCAAACCTACAGCTCCAAATAATCCAAGATTTGGAATGTGTAATTATAAATCAGCCTCAGGTTTCTACCCCAGAGATGCCAAGATGGTGGAAAGTCTGAGACCAAGATGGAGCAGTCTAACGGACGCCCCTTGAACGTAGTAGAACCAGTTAAAACATGTAGGCACAGCTTTCCCA
Organism: Procyon lotor; assembly: GCA_028646535.1. Lineage (NCBI taxonomy): Eukaryota > Metazoa > Chordata > Mammalia > Carnivora > Procyonidae > Procyon > Procyon lotor. The sequence goes on from CM053605.1 coordinate 107,229,837, forward strand.
ACGCTTTCTAATCCTATGTCTTTTCTTCCCCTATCAAAATTTTTCTGAATTTTTTTCCCCTCAAAAACATAAACTAGATTTATCCACATCCATATTCCTCTTGTTATATGGAAGTCTAGCTGTGTATGTAGACTCCTGATTGCCCAGCAGCTCCACTTGCACCTGCTGTGGAGGTGCAGAGACAGGACCTGGTCCCCCTCTCCAATAACAATGCTCCCTCCTGGCTCTTCCCTCATCCTTCCCCTAGAAGCCAGAGGCTTCAGGAAGCTAGAAGAAGTTAGGGAAAGGGGGACAAGGGAAGAGAAGTGATGCAGCATATGTGTGTCTACTTGGCTGAATTGACAGGGGAAATGCACAGGACTCTGATGGCCTAGGAGAGGTCTGCCATGCAGAATGTTCTCTGGACAAGCCCGATTTTGCTCGCTGTACCCCACCTGCCTCTGCCTCCCACAATCTATCCCTTATTCTTTTTAGTGCCATACTCCTTCCCCAAAGTGAGGACCATAGCTTCTTTCCCACAGCACGTATTTGCCACTGTGCATAAGAGCTCTTAAGGGCTACAAGCTTTAAAGCCTGAGAGCAAGAGAAAGTAGCCTCAGCCCATTTTTCTAAAGTTCTGTTCTGGAAATTAGGGCAAGATAATAAAGACACAGGCTGGAGAAAGCTGGGGACATTCTGGAACCCAGGCACGAGTCTGGATAGGTGGTCAGCTGGTTTCCATCAGTACAGCATAAAGGTGTTTTGGAACTGGTCACTACTCATGACATAGTCATTGTTAAATATTTATAATGTTACCCTTGGGTAAGGCATGGCAGTGTGGATTCTAATGTATTCATGAGAAATCCATATAAATATCACCAGTGAGGGCTCGTAGGGAAGCAAGGCTTTGCCAGACACCTGAGTCCCCTCTGCCAGTGTTTATGCCTCCACAGTAATACCAGTTGCTCTTCCCTGAAATCATCCCATCCTCAGCCAAAAGCAAGTCCAGTTTCACGATGGCTCTAGGAGCCTACAGAGAGAGTGAGACTCTCGAGGAGTTCAAGCAAACACTGAAGACCCTGGTCTCCATCTGGAACAGACCCACCGTCTGGTAGAAAGATGAACTAAAGCTGTACGAAATGAGCATAAGGGGGAAAAAAAAGCTATTTTAAATAAAGCCGTTAATTTCCAATAAAGATGGCAGATGGAACACAAATATTTAATTGCCACTCCCTCCTTGAAACTCTACTAAAATGCCGGGGTTGGTTGTTTTGTTATTATATATAAGCATAAACTATAAGAAAAAAAGAGGGAAGATTATAGCAACAAAATTTTGGAAACTGCAGAGCAAAGGCCTAGTGTTAATTTGGCAAAAGCAAACAACCAAACAAAAAAACCCCTGAATTATAGAGAGCCGTGAGTCAACACAATTTACCCTGCATAACCCCTAAAATTTCAGGAACTAGAAGATTTGGGGTTGGAGGTGAGGCTCTAAACAGGCAGGTCACTTGGAATTCTGTTTAAGAAACAAACATCCAGAGTCAGGCAATTGCCTACCACCTAGAGAAGCCTGGAGGTTTATCCCCTGGAGATCAGATAGGATAGGGTGGAGTAGGAGGTAAGATAAGACAGTCAGGGCTCCCTTTCTGAAAACAGAGGGAGTAAGAAAATGCCTACATGTTGGACAGTGAGTAATCACCCCTCATTTCTATTTTTCAAATATGAATTTTCATAGTTGAAGTTTGTTACACTAAACTAAACTGAACAGTTTTTAATCTAAAACAGAATTTTAAAAGATAGTTACCTGTAGCATGGCACAGGTTCCACAATCCCTAACCAATATCCTTGAGGTCAGGTGTGTTTCAGAATTCAGAAAGAGTGTGTGTGTGTGTGTGTGTGTGTGTCTGTATACAGGATGTGTGTATGCATATATATAACCTTACATTCTGAATGGTGGCTGGGCAGCCCATGGCAATTAAACACATTAATATTTCTGCAATGAAATGTATGAATGGTCGCACTGGGCAGGAGAAATAAGGAGTAAAATTAACCTGTTAGAGTCGAGTTTTGCTCCCAACTTAGTTTTAATGCCAGACATTTAAGAAACAAAAACAACTCTTGATTCAGAGCTTTTTGGATTTCAGAATTTTAGAAACGGAATCACAGACCCATTCTTAGATATAAGGCCTACCCTTCCATCCTGAGGAGATTTTAAAAATAAACTACTAAAGTTTTCTGTGCCTTATTTTCTTCCATAAAACAAATTAAAGTAGGGCAAACATCTTCAAAATTAGGTAAGAAAATGTTCAAGTTGTTACCTCTTTTGTTGAGTTTTTTATTGTTCAGATAACTAATCAAGAACAGTTGGACAGATTATCCAAGCCGATTTCGGTATCCCATGAGTATATCGCTGAAAATAATCCTTTGGGTGGGCACTGAGCACTCTTCCTTGACGGTTAGGATCTTCGACAGCCCCAGGAAGACGGAAGAATCCAACTACAAACAAAACACAGGCCAAACAAGTCCAGACAAAATGGTGGCCTACATGGAGTCCCCTGTCAGTTTCTCAGGCTATTTCCCTATTTATCCCACTGCCCTGGCATCTAGGCCTTTACTCTGTCCCCACAATCCCGTCATCCTGCCTGGTCCTGCCTCATCCTGGAGGGTCAGTCTCCCTTACACTGCCCACCTCCTGTCTCCAAGTCCAGATTTGTTCTCTGTCCCATTCTCTGAGGATCCAGCTATTTACACGAGAAAGTTAATGATAAATACACTAATTCACGGAACTGTGTTACCAAGTTTATTGAGTCAATGTGTTACTCTCCTCCATGACACAATTTCTGTTCTGTTCTTTGAAATGCCTGGGACATTTCAAAGACAATGCTTTAAACCAAGGAGGTGTTTAGAGAAAGGGAATTAACCCTTCTAAGAGCTTATTATTTTTCAGGCACTGTTAAGTACTTGGCACAAGTTGTTTCACTGATCCTCATGTAATATTCCCATGACAGGTTCCTATTATAAATCTATTTCCTACAGGTGAAGAAATTGAGGTTCCAAGAGGGTGTCTTGTTTAAGATCAGCCAGCAAGAGCTTCAAGCTAGGAACCCATTCTCCTTCCAGCACTCTGCCCCACCTCCTTCCCCAAGTGACAAGAAAACACCCTGGTGACCTCAGGAAGAGGATTTTGAAATAGTAAGGGACTTGCGGGTCCTAGAGCCAACCACATTCTCCTGCTATTTCCCTCTATGCATTTCTATCTACCCCTTGAGGCCCACTAATCAGTACATTATGCCAGACACAAAACAGGGAGGCATGTTCTCATTATAATTGTAAAAAAACCTGTACATAGCCACAGTGCTCATAAAGCTCCCCCACAAGAAAAGATTAATAATTAGGGGTGACTGTTTTTTAGGAGAAGACCAGAAGGCAGTCTAGCACGAATGTGGGAGATGAATATAAAAATCAAAAGTATCATCCAGAAAATGTCCTTGACACAAAACATCCAAATTTAGCATATGGAAAAGACTCCCGAATTGGCCACAGCCAAATCCGTCCATGCTGGCTGCGTGTAGCCCCTCTTGGCGTCCAGGCAGGCTGCCTCTTGGAGGGGGGAGGGAAAACACTCCCTTCTTAACTTCAGCCCCAACTGAAACTCTATGAGGGCAGGACTATTTTCATGGCTAGAGCCTCCAATTATAGAATAGTGTCTGAACTGAGGCAACTCAAGAAAAATTTGTTGAATGAATACAAGAATTTCTTCACCTGCTTTCTCTGGAATTGCTCATGGCCTCTTATCCCTTCTCAGACTACACTTATCCCACATTTTCTAAGGGGCCCTCTAAATCTCAGACTCTTCTCCCAAACCTTTAGTCCTTCTCCTTCTTGCAGCAGAACCAGGTTTAAAAGAAATAAACACATTTTTACTAGAAATGGAAACACAGAAAACTCTTAGAAATAAGATTAAAAGGAAGAAAGAAAACATATGGTAAATGCAGAGTGCATTCAATTCTTATCAAATGCAGACATGTATACGCTAAAATCGTAGCAGCTGTGTTTATTTCATAATTTAGGCATTTGGAAAAAAGTGCAATGTGTTTATTTTAAAGTCAGCTTGATGTCAAGTTTAAAATATAACATGACTCTGTCTACATGTTTTACCTCCTTTCCTAGAGAATTTTTTAATAGTTAAATATAACCTACATTCCTAATTCCCAGCTCTCATCACACAACAATCTGGGGCAGAGGGGTGGGGGTGGTAATCCCTCATAAACTGTGTGTTGACAGAATGCTCTAAAATATGTTCTAACCAATAAAGTTGGAAAATAAATTTAGTAACAACAATCTAAGCTTTGTTGTATTTCACAAAAAGATCTACATTTAAAGGAAATGGAAAATCACATGTGCAATGGCACACAGGGTTGCTATGGTAACAGACTACATTTTTTATATTTACTCTGCAATTGTGGTACATAGAGCTATTACAACCAAATAATGTCAACATCCACTTCCTTCTGATCATACAGAGGTCTCTGGAATAAGTTGTACTTACAGCTCCGGAAATTCTCATTTTTAACAGATCTTCTTTCGTCTTTTCTAGAAATTATAATTAAAATACATATAATAATGATTAATATTTGGCACTGGGGTTAAGTTTGCATCATCATTTTACTCATGTAGGAACATTCTCAAAATGGCAAAAGATACTGATAACTACAAATGTCCATTTAAACATTTAAAATATTGGGATTGTATATGAGTACACACTTGTGTGTGTGTGTGTGTGTGTGTGTGTGTGTGTGTGTGTGTGTGTGTGTTTGGGCAACAATAAGTTCTCCATGGGGAATGAAAAGAAATAAGAAGTTTAGAAAAATCTATTTGGTTTTACTAACTGGGCACACAAAAGAAATCTACTTTTCCCATAGCTGTTCTTATATAAACAGTTAAGAAATACTGACAATCCTGAACCATATAATTTTATGTTTCACTAAATCTTGTTTTACAATTTATCTCATAATGTACCCCTAGCATTGCCTCTGGGAACATTTAAATCACTATTAACTAATGTCAACTCTCTCCCCACTACATTATAAAGTGCACTGCTTTTTCCATAATTTCTATTACCTTTCTATCCTTCCCCACTAGTCTTCCTCCACCTACCTGGAAAATTAACAGCCTGTCAGAATAGTCATGTCTCTCACTATGGACCAACAGAAAATACCAATAATGAGGTGCTTCCAAATCAAGTAAATACAAATCTAATGTGTAGCTGTTACTCTATCATAACAGGATAAGACTGAGGGGTGGCGAGGAGAAAAGGTGTAATGAGAACTGGGCACCTCAGTCACCCACAGTAGGCCCTTAGAGCAGCCTACATGGCAGCAGAGTTGGGGAATTAAACACAACTTTCTCTTAGGGATAAATCGAAAGAGCATGTATTATCCACCCATCCACATATAGTCCTTCTCTAGTTGAATAAAAGGGATGAAGCCCTTCATACTACATTTGGTGATCAGGTTTTTTCCAATTGTCCATTGTTATGTGTGTGTGTTTTAAGGAAATCAGTTAGAGAAGGTCTCCTTTGAAAGCCATAAAAATATACCTCAACTGATGTCTTCCATTGTAAATAGATCATCTTCAGTGTCTTCCAGTCAAGGGAAACCACACAGTCGTCAGGCAACAAAGATTCTGTGAAAATAAAAGGGAACAAATTTCAACTCTAATGTCATGCAGATTTTTACCCTACATGTGAAGATGCAAACATGATATTTAGACTGACATAATGGTAAAAGCTTGGTTTGCAAGATACTTTGACTGATGGCTAAAGCAGGAGTTAGTCTGTCTCAGGGCTTTATTAGTAAACACCTCCTGACTCAATGAAAACGCTTATGTATACTGTAAAATGATAGGTATCATAGCTCATATTCTCATTAAGTACAAATATAGATATCAATAGTACATACATATTATATAATAACATACATATTATATATGTAATAGCTTTAATGTTACTGTCACAGGACATAGAATTTAGGTAGTCCTTTTTTCCTGTGACACGTATAAACAGTGCAACTGTAGCCAGTTTAGTCTTCTCCCAAACTGGTCCTTCCTCATATGAATGTCTGGGGGGGATGCCCTCACAGACAATTAAGATGGTCACAAATAAGTCCAAACACCGATATGTACATAACAGCCTTACCAAACCACACAAAATGTTTTTCCTATATCTCTGGCAACATAGGCAGTTTGGTTTCTTCAGACCTGTATGTGGCTTTACTATATCATGCATCCTAATAGGATTCATCTGAGTTCCCTGCCTCAATTACAAGGCCACTGGCCACAGATAATTCAGAGCTTCACTTGTCCCACATGGCCAAACAAATGAGCGGACCCCACCTACAGTTTTCTCCTCTCCTTTTTTAAGCACCTGCCATATCCTAACGTGAAATTCTTTCCCTATGTTTTTCTTTTCAGCCACATTTGTATAAGCACTGCTTTTAATTCACTTCTACATTGAAGCCATCCCCCAAAAACCATAACCCCATATTCTCTTCAACCATCCCTTGAGCACTGCTAACCTCGCTCATAAAATATTCATAAGCTTGTCATTTATATTTTCTATGTGCAATAATTTGTTTGGTGTTAGTCTTGTCTCCCCATTTGGAAAGTAAGCTATTTGATGAATGAGGTCTATTTCCTCTAGAAAGCTTTCCAAAGCTTAATTAATGGATGCCTGATCATTATTGCTGATTATGATGGTATTGTGCATTCAAGGGAGGAGGAGGTTTAGAATCTTTTCACACCAGTGCCTTCATGCTTTCTGATGCCGATCTAAGGCAGTGATTGTTAATCTTTTTGAGCCATGCACTGCCACCCCTTCGCCCCCACCCCAGGAGCTGATAAAATCTATGAACTGTCTCAGAAAAATGGTCCAGAATGACACAAGAATTTTTGCAGATAATTTAAAAATACAGACCTAGGACTAAAACCCCTGACCTAGAATAACTTCACTTACCATTTAAAATTCCCTATAGCAAATACAGTTTAATTTTTTTAATTGGCGCATTTCTTCAGTGCATCTTAGCATATTGCAGCAAACCATTTAAGATGTGATTATAGGCAAAGTTTACGAAAATGATAGACATGATGCTAGAACCCCAAAAGCAGGTTAATATGGTGATCCCTCACCCTGAGAGTTAGCCAATATCGGGTCTGGGTTCTGAGGGACCAATTCTGTCCAGAACAGCAGAAATTTAGGAGCAAAGTAAAAACCTCTGGAAAATGAGCTGCGAGACAAGAGCAGGGCCCAGGGACCCAGTAGGTGTAGAAAAGAAAGAATATCAGGAAGATACAGGAGAAGTGTGGGGATTGCAGCTTTGACTTCCTGGTTCTTATAGTTCTGTCCCCAAGTAAGGGGACACATTCAACTCCAGGAGATCACTGACCCTGCAACTGATTTACAAATAAAGAAAAATGGGGATACGTGCTCCATTTCCTGTGTAAGACATGTAGCATCTTAAATATGTCTAGTATTTAGAAGAAATTTACTTAGAATTTTACTTAAAATGTTATAAGAACATTCTCATGTGTTTTAATCACAGGTGGGTTTTTCATTTCCAAAAAAACAATAGCAAGAAGGAATCTTTCAAATCAACCTGTCAGACTCCTTCTTAATCTTCTTTTTAGTACTCTTCTCAGACAGTTGTAAAACTTAAACTCAACTTATTTCAGATATTTTTTCATCATTTAATCTTCATTCTTCTCCCCTCTTTACTATTCTCGCATCTACGAGTCATACTGTGAATGAGAAAGAAAAGGGTCATGTGCCAAATAAGGGAAATGTATAAAATAGGAAGATTAAAACAAAAAAAAGGTAACTTGTCTCTATTTGTTATGTGATTACTGTTTGCCTGCCTCATTCTTTGTTCTTGTCAATGTCTATTTATACTGCGAGTCCAAGGATTCTAAGTGTTCAAAGACATTTAAGACTGCCAGCCCTCAAGGCGGAGGCATGACTTTGAAGACCGAGCACCATTTGCCATGGGTTCTCTACTTCCATTGCTGAAAAGCATCACAAGATCAACTAACTGCATGAAATCACTAACACAAGGTAGAAACACTTCAAAGAAATTACTCCTATATGTTAAACTAGACTTTTTATTTGGAGTGAATAAACATAGTTTACCCATTGGAACTCCAGGGGATCCAAAAAGCTTTACTAGTTGAAAGGCAAACCCTTGTGATAATTGCAACTCAAGGGATTCAAAGCCCGGGATTGTTAGATCTTGGTTGTCTTCAGTTTGCAAGAACTGTAATGGCTTTGGTTCTTCCCACATCTTCAGCTTCTCATCAAAATTTTCATTTAAAAAGTGAACATCAGAAGTGACCCTAAAAGAGTACAAAGGATCAGGTTGGCTACTTAAAATTTCTGAAGAACCAAACCCTATGTCACTTAGTTGGTTATCTATTCTTGCTTGAGATTTGAAAGTCAAAAATGATTTCTTGCTTGTAAAAGATACCATCCGAAAGCTAGATGTGTATTGTAGCACAAGAGAAGGAACAGGGTTTTTGTAAAAATATACAGAGTGTCTATTAAATGGCAGGTAATGAGAATAAGATGGTCTACCAACATTTAGAAGAGGATCTTTGATAATATCAAAGTAAAACCATGATGGATGATGATTGAAGGTCATAAGTTTTTGTGTAGTCTCCTCTTTATTATTTATTTCTGAAATTCTATCTTTTTCTTCTACCAAAGTAATTTTTAGCCCATGGCTTTCTGTTAACAAGCCACAGTCACCTCTTTCTTTTGCACTGATATAGCTCTGTGCCAGTAAGTTAAAGTTTGGTGCCAAATTGAAAATCCTTTTCTCTCTCCTCTTCCTATTCTTTGTTGAGTGTAAGTCACTCTTTGGGATATCCAGTTTAGGCAAGCAGCTTCTAAAGATACTTGTTTCTGTTGCTATGATTGAATCTGTATTCTCAGTTGAGGGTGACAAATCTTCATTTTCTATCAATAGTTTCTCCTCCACCAATGTTTCTGGACTGCTTCCTGGTACTGAAGTTTCTTCAGAAGTGGAGATCAATGTAATCAATTGTCCCCTGCTGTCTGGAGAGGCCAGTTTTTGCCATCTATCTTTCTTTGGTCTTTGTTCACATATAAACTTATGAGGTCCCTCAGGCCAGCCCCCCAAACAGGGTTGTCTCTCAGAGCCTGGCTGTGATTCTTCATCAGATAGATTGTTTGGGAAAAAAGCCCAAAAATTGCTCTTAGTTGCATTTACTCCTTGTTCCTTTTTTAAACCTTTATCTGAGGTTCCGGACACATACTGATGACACGGAAGTGTTTCATTCTGGAGTCTTTTATCTACCTTCTCTCTCTTCTGCATAAATGAGCAGGTGATGTCAGCAGATCCGCTCTGGATGTCTGATGCTGTGGGACGCCTGTTTCCAGGATGTTTTCCTACCTTTGTGCCAGAGCAGTCATCACGTGTTACGCCCGAAAGATTCTGAGTCATTGTCAGGCAAGTCACAGAGTTTTCATTTGGCATCAATGACACACTGAGAAACAAATCTTTGTTTTCTTTAGGGAGGTCATTTTTTGGTGTATTGTCCAGCTCCACTGCAGATACAACATTTGGAAAACTATCTTCAGGATTGATGCTTTTCCGTACTCCATCTTTGTGGCTGTTCTCTACGTCTCCTCGTTCATTTCCCAGGGCACTAGTGAAAGTGCTCGCCGATTCTCTCTTGGTGTCTTCGAAGTCTTCCTCTTCGCTCTGAGATGGGTCCTGATCTCCTAGCATATGGTAACTTACAGTTTCAAGTGAGTTTTCCCCCGTGATTTTACTATGACTGTTCTGCTTTTTATTTCTTTTTCTGCCTCTCTTCTGTTTGGTTTTGCTGAGCCTGTGCCCAGTTTTCTTCAAATCTCTTTCTCTGAAATATAAAAGAATTAAGAACATTTTTAACTTAATTATTTGTATAACACTAGCAAACTAAAACATGCTCTTACTGTGCAAAGTTACAAATCATCAGCACAAGAGATTCTAAAGCATTAAGTACTTTGTAGTATGATTTTAAATTGCTTTTAAAAAGAGAAAAACTTTAATTCGTTCGATTAAAAATGAGTACACCTCGAGACAGTTACAAGTCATCTTCACATACTTGTTTCATAAACCAGTAACTTTATGAAAACCTAATGTTTTTCTTAAGAAAATATTATTTATATATGCAAAATATTATATAAATACCCTACCAATAAACATCTTGGTTTTCCTAAATCTTGAATTTTGAAAGGTGTAGCTGGTATAGTCAGAATGGGACATCTGTCGCAGCTTTAATAGCTAGATTTTCACTAGACATGAAAAGTCTGACAATTAAATTGCTCCATCAAATTACAAACAACATTTGATGACAAGCAGCAGTGTCCAGCATTTGTGATACACCTAATTGCCTACCAGGCAGTGGTTCTTTTTTTTTTTTTAATATTTTATTTATTTATTTGACACAGAGAGAGAAATCACAAGTAGGCAGAGAGGCAGACAGAGAGGGGGGGAAGCAGGCTCCCTGCTGAACAGAAAGCCCGATGCGGGGCTCGATCCCAGGACCCTGAGATCATGACCTGAGCCAAAGGCAGAGGCTTTAACCCACTGAGCCACCCAGGCGTCCCATAAGCAGTGGTTCTAAAAGAGAGGTTCCACTACTACTTTGTGAGGTATTTGTACATGTGCGAAGGCATTTTTGGTGGTCACAATGACTGGAACTGTGCCACTGACACTTGGTACTGAGGCCAGGGATGTTTACCATCCTACAGTGCCAGAGACAATTCCATAGTAAAAAATTATCCCATCTGAAAGAACAATAGTGTTCCCACGGAGCACACTAAAAGTTCACAGTTCTCCTTAATTGAACGTAATCTTTTGATCCTAACAGGAAAAAAGAGTATTTAGAACATTTTCTAATTTACAATATGAAGGTCTAGTTATCTTCTATAACGTACAGATAGAGACATAGTAAAATGCAGCAGGGGGAAGGATAACAGACACAGCTGAGGAAAAAAAAAATCCAGGATAGAGAACAGAAAAACAAATAAACAATTAAACAAGCAAACAAACATGGAAGCCAAAAGAGAGAATGAGGAAAAAATTCAGTTGACTGGCTGCATGTTGGACAAAGGAACTTGTCAAATTTACCCCTGCCCCTGGCCTCGTTTATTCCATCCCATGCTGTCAAGCAATTTTCAATAGACAGGAGCCCTAAACACCTTGTTCTTTGTCCCCTAATTGCTGCTGTCTTGTTTACACATTCCTGGATGTTAGCATAGAAAGAATATTAGGAAATGTTAAATTACTGAGAAGCAGTTGTGATTGGACTTCTATAAAAAGGATGCCAAGTAAAGAATGCCAACTTTGGCAGCAACTCCTCATAGTGGGTTCTAGCTGATTCCAGTGAAAACTTTAGCAGAAGCCTAAGGTGCAGGAAGTTAATGAGACTCATACTACAGACTAGGATGTAACTCCAAAAACAAATTCCACTCTCTTTGCCCAAACATGAACCATCCTATTGCAGGGAAAGGAGGAAAGGAATAGGTAGAGCTTGTAATTGCCTTATTTACTGGAATAAATGGTAATATACTGAGGACTCAAAACTCATGCCAGGACTGGTGATTCTGTGGAGACAAAAGCACTTAATGTGTAGCTTTAAACAGCTCTCCACAGCATAAGGAAAGAGAGCCCCAGTCGATGGAAATGGGGTTACTAAATATGTATGGTTTAACACAAAAATGTTTATAAATCCTTATGCTATAAGGAATTCTAATGTCCACGATGTCACTTTGAAAACTGACTTAAAAAAAAAACTATTCATTGCACACTTGCTATGTATTAAGACTTGCTAAAAATTAAAGACAGAACCACATGATGACTATTGTTAACACTGCCGTGTGGTATACAGAGAAGTTGTGAGGACAATAGATCCCAAGAGTTCTCATCACAAAGAGGATTTTCTTTCTTTTTAAAAGTTGAATCTACATGACATGATAAATGTTAACGGAACCTATGGAGTTTATGCATTTGTCACAGGGTGGAAGTAGTGAGAAATGATCACATTCTGTAAAGACCAGTTGCTTTACACGTCCTAACTCACCTAATCGTCACAACAATGATTTGCGGTAAGGCAAATGCTAGTCTTATCCCCATCTCAGAAAGGCAACAGAGAAAAGAGAAGTTAAAGAATTTGCCTAGCTACAGCCACTGTGGAAAACATTATGGAGATTCCTCAAAAAATTAAAGACAGAACTACCATATGATCCAGTAATTCCACTGCTGAGAATACTGAGAATATATCCAAAGGATACAAAAATACTAACTCAAAAAGTTATCTGCACTCCCATGTTCATAGCAGCATTATTTACAATGGCCAAGACAGAAACAACCAGGGTCCTTGAGAGATGAAGAGATAAAGAAGCTGTGGTATATGTATACAATGGAATATTATTCGGCCATTAAAAACAAGGAATTCCTATCATTTGCAACAACACAAGAGGACCTTGAAGGCATTATGCCAAGTGAAATAAGTGAGAGAGAGAAAGACAAATACTGTATGATCACTTACGTGTGGAATCTTAAAAACAAAACAAAACAAAAAACCAAACTCATAGAAAAGGAAATCAGAGCTGTGGCTACCCGATGTGGAGGCTTGGTGGAGGAGGAATTAGAGGAAGGTGGTCAAAAGGCACAAACTTCCAGTTATAAGGTAAATAAGTCCGGGGGATGTAATGTACCACATGATGACTATTGTTAACACTGCCGTGTGGTATACAGAGAAGTTGTGAGGACAATAGATCCCAAGAGTTCTCATCACAAAGAGGATTTTCTTTCTTTTTAAAAGTTGAATCTACATGACATAATAAATGTTAACGGAACCTATTATGGTAACTATTTAACAACACACATAGATTAAACCATTATGCTATCCACCTTAAATGTATACGGTGATTGTGCCAATTATTTCTCAGTAGAACTGGAAAAAGAAAAAAGAATTTGCCCAATGTCACATGGCTACTGGCAGGATTCAGACCAAAGCTGACTGTCTCTAAGAGTTCATACTCTTTAACCATCCTGCAAAACTGTTTCTTAATTAAAAAGAGAATTTTATAAAAACACTTCCCTTCTCTCACTTTCTTCTCTCCTTCCTTTCATCTTCAAATTGTCACATATACATAAAACACAGAGATTTTCAGCTGGTAGGGGCTGAGTCCTTCCCATGCAAAGAGCAGTTGGGTCTTGACTTCTACTATCACCTAGTAGTGACTTGAGAGTTTTCTCTTGTCCTCTCTCCTTCTGAATCAAAGCAAATAATAAACAACAGCAGAAAGTGAGAGGAGGTGGTGTGGAACAGAACTCATCTCCCTAATCAGCCTTTGTGACAAGGCTCCATGTGAGCATTAGGTAGATGGCCTAAAACTTAGATAGGCAAATGGGCATAAGGGTCTTCTTCTGGAGTTTATGCATTTGTCACAGGGTGGAAGTAGTGAGAAATGATCACATTCTGGACATATTTTAAAGGAAAAACAAGCAAGACTTGAAAATAAATTGGATATAGAGTATAAGAAAAAGATCAAGTATGAATAAAAGGATTTGGGCCTGAACAACTGAAGGGATGAAGTGGCCATTTACTGAGACATAGAAAGAAGCCTGTGAAAGGTATGGGTTTGGAGAGAGAGTTGTCAAATCAGTTGCCCCAAAGTTCAGTTCAGAGTTTGAACCAATACGCTAATCTGTCCTTATAGCAGAGGTTAGGAAGGGGAGAAGATGAGGGCTTTGCCAATATTCCTCAAGGGTTGTTTTTTGAGTGGATTACAATCTTATAGCTACTTAGAGAAAGGGTAGTAGAAACCTGCTAATGATGAAAATTCATGATGCCTGCTGAGAAGTTAACATTGATCATGAAAGAATGAAGTGTCTTAAAAAATAAACTATCAAAGTCTGGGAGGTCAGGGAATTTATTAAGGTAGTTTGCTAAAAAAGTCAGTCAAAGGAGACCCTAAGGATTGGAATTTCAATTGAAAATACAACACAATGCCAAGAAGAATGAAAATCAGAAGACTGACTGCACAGGGAAGTGTGCCTGCAACTTGTGCTAGTTCTATACCACGAAGCTCTCTATAGCTACCATACTGGGTCCATACTTGGGCCAGTCTTTCTGGAAAGGAACCACAAACCAATAACTGACTTGTGAAGCACTTGGGAGAGGAGAGAAAGGATGATGGTGATGATAACTTCTGTTACAATGTGTATGCATGGAAGGTGGCTAATCAGTAGATGTATTTATAAAGTGTGGGAGGCTCATCAAACCTGTGCCAAGGCTCATTAAGCTTGATCTCATTAGTGCTGATTCATTTAGGGATGAATGACACCATTAAAAGAAAAGAAACATCACTACATAAAAGTTAGTCATGGAGAAGAAATCAGGAGAGTTGGAATTACGGGCTGTAGCTTTAGAAAAGAAAGGAGTGAGTCGGAAATGAACAAATAGTAACACATCTCTGATTAATAATATTTTGTTTTCTAGATGGTGGCTGAGAATCCAAGCCCCTGGGCAGGAATGAATGTACCTCTTAAGAAGAGAAAAAGAGTGTTTATTCAGAGACAAGCTAACCTGACCAAGTAAGCTGTGACTTGAAGACAGAGGTAAGAGAACATCCAGATAAAGCCAAAACTAACTACTAGGGAGGAAAAAAAAAAAAGGTATGGTAAGCGCCTAAAGTAAGGGGCTAAAACCAATATTTTCTTTCTTTTTTTTTTTTTTTTTAAGGTTTTATTTGTTTATTTGAGAGAGAGTGAGCAAGAGAGAGAGATCTGAAAACATGAGCAGGGGAAGAATAGAGGGAGAGGGAGAAGCAGACTCCCTACTGAGCAGGAACCCTGACTCGGGGCTCAATATCAGGACTCCAGGATCATAAACTGAGTGGAAGGCGAACAGTTAACTAACTGACCCACCTAGGCACCCCTAAAACCAGTATTTTCAGTTGCAGAGATCTATATACTAATTCATGAAGCATGAGCAAATACACGAAGTAAAATTCAATTAAAACACACACAGATTGTAAAAGAGGGTTCTAAGAGCTTTTTGGAATGACTGTAGTTGAGCAAATCCAGATCTAGATCTTAGTCCTGGTTCAATAATAAGCTAATGGTGGGATCTTGGGCAAATTAGATTTCCCTTCTAAAATGGGGATAACATTACCTCCTTGCTGAGTTGTAAAGTTTACTAATATAGATGGTCCTAAATGACCTACACTTAACTGACACAACAGATTTAATAATTCTCTCTGTTGCCTCTGTATAATATAATGACTGATGCCAATGGTACAAAAAATGTTCCCAGCTAACTGGCTGCTTTCTAGTACAACTACACCCATCTGCTCCCATTGTTTAGGGCTGTATATTTATTTACAAAGAGACAGATGAGTTTGTTCCCAAGTCTGTTTATACTAATCATAATTGTTACTATAACTATGTGGTTTGAGTAAACACTATGTACACATTACATCAACGAGTAGAATAGGAATACAAGAAAGTTTCTATAAAAAATTAAATTGAAGTAACTGACTCAATAAAGATGAGACATTAAACAGTTGTTATCAGATGAGGTTTGGGTGGGATGACAATGAAGTTTGGTTCAAAATCATAAAAATCTTTAATTCTGCGCTCATACTGCTTTGAAGATTTCTTTGGGTTCTCCCCCCGATTGACATCAATTGAAACTAGAAATTCTTGACAGGTATGGTTTATACCTAAAAAAAA
Organism: Procyon lotor; assembly: GCA_028646535.1. Lineage (NCBI taxonomy): Eukaryota > Metazoa > Chordata > Mammalia > Carnivora > Procyonidae > Procyon > Procyon lotor. The sequence continues at coordinate 107,245,622 of CM053605.1, forward strand.
ATAAAATAAAATAACCAGAATCATACACTAAAGAGAAGCATACATAAATATTAGTAAATGGATGTGTATGTAAGCATGCATTTTAAGTTCAAATAAAATGTTTAAAGTATATATCATTTCTTAATGATTCCTCACTTAATCAACTTTTTCAATGAACTGAATACCTGCTTGTCCCAATTATCTTAAATAAAAAGACTTTTATTGTAAATAAAACACTTAGCACAACCTCTGGCACCTGGTGAATATTATGTAAATGGAAGCTCTATTTTTACCACATATCAACAACAAAATAACCTTATATAGTCACTGAAACTCTCAGGATACTACTCAAGATTGAAATGTGACAATGGCTAGTATGATTTATACAAAAAAGAACAGTTGAGATAGAAGAGCTGGAAAGTTCTCAAAATGTGATTTACTTAATATAATGGCACATTATTAGAAGTAGAGAAAGATTTTTCAAGTGTCCAAATATAGACAAACTGAAAAACCCGCCATCTTTATCAGAGAGTAAAACATTTTTCTCAGTAGTTGATAGAACAAGCAGACAAAAAAATATATATAAAAGTTATAAATAGCACAATTAATAATGTTCAATATAATGATCATATGGAACACTACATTAAAAAATGAGGCATGTTCTTTCAAACCATATGGAATATTTACAGAAATTAACCAGGCCATCATGATAGTCTCCACAAATTTCAAAGTATTATTAGTGTACAGATGATATTCTTTGACCATAATGCAATTAATTTTGAAATTAGTAATAAAATTTTGGGGGAAAAATTTTAAAATGTTGAAAAATCCATGGATAGAAAAATTTGTAATAGAAATATGTAGAAATGAATAACAGGAAAAAAATACATATAAAAGTGGCATCTGAAGGGATATTTCCCATAAATGTTCACTTCAAAAAAAAGCAAAAGTACAAAATTAAAGAGTTAACCACACAATTGAAGAAGTTAGAAAAAGAAGAGCAGAAGAAACTCCTAAAAAATAGAAGGGAAGGAATCATAAAGAATCAAAAAGATAGCAAAGAAACATAAAATAAACACACTACAGTCAGGACCAACAAATCCAGAAGTTGGTTATTTGAAAAGATTAATAAAATTCACAAACCCCTGGTAAGATTAATCTAAGGGGGAAAGAAGCAATTTAGTCTTTGGGATGAAAAAAGAGGCACAAGTGGCACGTGAATGGGTGTCAGTTAAGCAACCCACTCTTGATTTCACCTCAGTCGTGATCTCAGGGTCCTGAGATTGAGCCCTGCCTCAGGCTCCCTGCTGGATATGGAGCCGGTTTGGAATTCTCTCTCTCCCTCCCCCATACTCCTGCTTGTTCTGTCTTTCTCTCTCTCTCTGTCTCACTCTCTAAAAAAATAAATTAAAACAAAAAAGAAAAGGAAGCACAAATGCAGTTCCAGGAGATATTTTAAAAGATAAAAGGACTGTGACATTATTTACAATAACCAATACATGGAAGCACTCTAAGTGTTCATCATTGAATGAATGGATAAAGACAACTGGTATATACCTATAGAGTGGAATATTACCCATTTATAAGAAGATGAAAATCTTGCCATTTGTGACACCATGGATGGACCTTAAGGGTATTACTAAGTGAAATAAGTCAGACAGAGAAAGATAACATACTGTATAATCTCACTCATATGTGGAATCTAAAAAGAGGAACATATCGGTATTTAGCAGAGGGATAAGGTGGAAGATGGATAAAATGGGTGAAGGTGGACAAAAAGTCCCATGGCAGGCAGCTGTGCATGTGTTCCCGAAACAGCCTGCACATAGTTTGTAGAGGCCAGGGTAAGGAAAAAAGATCTTTTTTCCAAAGATAGGAATCTGTCCTCTGATCACTGATTGCTGTTTCTAAGCACAGAAGTGCAGACAAAAAAGAGAGTAGCTAATGTTGTTGCATAACTACCCCTACTCCATTGCAGCAAGCTATTTCTCTAGCTGAAGCGCCTTCCAGGATATTTAAAGGGCTGACACCCTTTATCCCCCTCCCTTTCATTTTTCTTTTTCTCTCTTTTTGGGAGCCAGACATTAAAGACTAGGACATTCAAAAGCAACTTCATATATGGGGAAAATTAGGAAATGACTGCACATACCCAGGGAAAGGCATAGTCTCAGAAAAGACTTGAGAGAGGGCACCTGCGTGGCTCATTCAGATACACATCTGCCTTCGGCTCAGGTCATGATCCCAAGATCCTGGGATGGAGACCCAAGTTGAGTTCCCTGCTCAATGCAGAGTCTGCTTCTCCCTTTCCCTCTGACCCTCACCCCCTGCTTGTGCTCTTTCTCTCTCTTTCAAATGAATAAATAAAAAAATATTTAAAAAGAAAAGAAGAGAAAAGGCTTGAGAGGACCTTAAGTTTGCAGTTTACATCATAGGTTGATCCATGGCACAGAGACAACCTACAATAACACTGAAACAAAAACAAAACAAAACAAAACACACACACACACACCCCAAAAAATTCAGCAAACCCTAGTGAAGGTAGAAAATCTGATTTTCAGAGTTCCACAGTATTTTACACAAATGCCCAGTTTTCAACCAAAAGAATCATAAGACATACAAAGAAACAGAAAGGTATGGCCAATTTCAAAGGAAAAAAATCAACAGAAATTGTCCCTAAAAAAAATAACTGATGGCAGATCAACTAGACAATCTTTAAAACAACTATTTTAAAAATGATCAAAGAACTAAAGATGTGGAGAATATCAAGAAAACTTTGTATGAACAAAACAGAAATATCAATAAAGAGATCAAAAACCTGGAAAAAAAAAAAGAAAAATTCTGAAGCCAAGAGGTACAAAAACTGTAAAGAAAATTCCACTAGAGGGATTCAAAGGCAGATTTGAGTAGGCAGATGACAGAATAAGCAAACTTGAGGATAGGACAATGGACATTATCAAGTCTGAGACACAGAAAGAAAAAAAGATCAGAGAAAAGTGGCAGAGCCTAAGTTACTTGTTGGATACCATCAGCTGGATAAATAGTCACATTGTAGAAGCCCCACAAAAAGGCAGGGGGAGGCAAAGAGAATATCTAAAGAAATAATGGCAGAAAACTTCCCAATTTTGATGAAAGACATGAATATAAACAATCAAGAAGCTTAACAAACTCCAAGTAAGATGAACTCAAACAGAACAACAAAAGCCTCATAGTGAAACTTTCAAAAGCCAAAAACAAAAAGAGAATCTTGAAGAGAACAATAGAGAAGCAACTTGTCACAAGCAAGGATCCTCAGTAAGAATATAAGCAGATTTCTCATCAGAAACTTAACAGACCGGGAGGCAGAGGGCTGATACCTTCAAAGTGCAAATAGAAAAAAAACAAAACAAAACAAAACCTGTTGACCTAGAAACCTATATAGGGTAAATTATCCTTCAGAAGTGAAGAAGAAAGTAAGGCATTCCCAGATAAACAAAAGCTTAGGAGTCTGTTATCACCATAGTGTCTAGTAAGAAAGCTCAAGGGAATTCTATAAAGTGAAATGAAAGAACACTAGATAAGAACTTGAGGCCAGATGAAGAAATAAAGATCTCAACAAAGGTAAATACATGGGCAATTATAAAAGTTAGTATTGTTGTAATAATAATGGTGTGTAACTCAACTTTTTGTTTTCTATATGATTTAAGAGACCAATACATTAAAAAACAATTGTTTGTTTAAAAGCTAGTAACTATGGTTTGTAACTGCACATTTTGTTTCCTACACGAGACTAATGCATTTAAAAGCATTGTTACTTTAAAAAAAAAAAAAAGCATTGTTACTTTGTCTTGGGGCACACGATGTATAAAGATGTAATTTTGATAAATCAACAACTAAAAAGGAATAGGGATAAAAATATAAAGGAGCAGAGTTGTATATTATTGAAGTTCAGCTGGCATAAATTCAAATTAGAGTGTTATAACTTTTGAGGTTAAAATCCACATAATAACCACAAAGAAATATCTATAGAATAAACATAAAAGGAAATGAGAAAGGAACATAAACATTTCAGTGCAAAAAAATCAACACAAAAGAAGGCAGCAATGCAGAAAAAGATGGACAAAAAGCTATAAAGCATACAGAAAACAAATAGCAAAATGACATTAAGTCCCTCCTTATCAGGAGTTATTTTAAATGTAAATCAGTTAAATTTTCCAATCAAAAGATAGAGATTGATAGATGGAAAAAATATATATGATCCAACTACATACTGTCTACAAAAAACTCACTTTAGCTCCAAAGATATAAAAAATGAAAATGAAAACACGAAAAATATTCTAGGGGCACCTGGGTGGATCAGTAGGTTAAAGTCTCTGCCTTTGGCTCAGATCATGATCTCAGGGTCCTGGGATCCAGCCCCGCATCGGGCTTCCTGTTCAACAGGGAGCCTGCTTCCCCCCCTCTCTCTGCCTCCCTCTCTGCCTACTTGTGATCTCTCTCTCTCTCTCTGTCAAATAAATAAATAAAATATTTTTTAAAAAAAGAAAAAAAATATTCTACACAAATAGTAACCAAAAGAGAGAAAGGGTGCCCAGACTAATACCAGACAAAATAGACTTTAAATCAAAAAAGATTAAAAAAGCAAAAGAACATTATATATTAATAAAAGGTTCAAGATAACAAGAATATATAACAATTATAAAATGCATATAATATCAGACCATCAAAGTATAGGAAGCAAAAATTGACAACACTGAAGGGAGAAACAAACAGTTGTACATAATTTTGGAGACTTCAATACCCAACTTTCAGTAATGGATAGAACAACCAGATAGACGATAAGTAAGAAAATAGAGGATTTAACATAGTAAACCAACTGGATCTAACAGACATATATAGAACACTGTATCCAACAACAGAACAAACATTCTTCTCAAGCACACATGGGACATTTTCCAGAATTAATTATAAGTTAGGCCACAAATTAAGTCTCTGTAGATTTTAACAGATAGGTATCACACAAACTATCTTCTCCTACCACAATGGGATAAAGTTAGAAATCAATAAAAGAAGTAAAAAAGGAAAACTCACAAATTTGTGGAAATTAAACAACATACTCTTAAACAACTAGTAAATCAGAGAAAAATCACAAAGGAAATTAGAAAATACTTTGGATGAATGAAAACAAAATCACAACACACTAAAATGTATGGCACACAGTAAAAACCATGAGAAGGGGAAAAATTAAAGTTATAAACACATTAAAAATATCCCAAAGATTCCAAACAACTTAACTTTAAAACTTAAAGAACTAGAAAAAGAAAAACAAACTAAATCCAAAATTAGTAGGAGGAAGGAAATAATAAAGATCAGAATACAGATAAATGAAATACAGACTAGAGAAACAATAGAAAAAAATTAATGAAGTCACAAGTTCTTCAAAAAGATTAACAAAATTGGCAAAACTGTTAGCTAGAGGGACTAAGAAAAAAGAGAACTTATAATAAGTCAGAAATGAAAATGGGGACATTACAACCAATTCTACTATAAATTATAAATTATAAATCAGAAATGAAAATGGGGACATTACAACCAATTCTACAGAAATAAAAAGGATAATAAGAGAGTACTATGAAAAATTGTACGCCAACAGATTGGGTAACCAAGATAAAATGGAAACATTCCCAGAAACACAAAAACTACCAAGACTGAATCACTAAGAAATAGAAAATCTGAATAGAACTACAGCTAGTGAGGAGATTATATCAATAATCAAAAATCTCTGGACAAAGAAAAGCCCTGACTTGATGGCTTCACTGATGAATTTTATCAAAAAAATTTTAAAACATCAATCCCTTCTCAAAGTGTTCCAAAGAAATTGAAGAGGAGAAAACACTCTGTAATTAATCTATGATGCCAGTGTTATCCTGACACCAAAGCCAGACAAAGACACAAAAAAAGGAAACTGCAGACCAATATGTCATACGAACATGAAAGCAAAAATCTTTGACTGAACACAACAGCATATTAAAACAGTATATTATAGAGGTACCTGGCTGGCTCAGTTGGTAGAGAATGCACCACTTGATCTTGGGGTTGTAAGTTTGAGCCCCATGTTAGGTGTAGAGATTACTTAAAAATAAAATCTTTTTTTAAAATAAATAAGATAAGCAAATAAAAGGACAATAAACCATGACCAAGTGGGAATGATTCCTGGAAAGCAAGGATGGTCCACCACATGAAAATTGATCAGTGTCATATACCATGAATGGAAAAAAAAAAAATTCAACTGATCATCTCAATTGATACAGAAAAAGCATTTGACAAAATGTGACATTCTTTCATGATTAAAAAAAAGAAACACTAAACAGAAATAGAAGGAAACTACTTCAACATAATAAAAGCCATATATGAAAACCCACATAAACATGATACTCACTGTTGAAAGACTGAAAGTTTTTCCTCTAAGATTAGAAACAGTAGTTAGCTAGTAGTTAGAAAGAATGACCACCTCTGTTCAACACAGTATTGCAAGTTCTGACCTGAGCAATTAAGCAAGAATTAAAAGCCATCCAAACTGGAAAGAAGGGAGTAAAATTATCTGTTGGCTGATCATATGTAGAAATTCTAAATGTAGAAATTCTAAATATTATACAAAAAATTGTTAGATTTAATAAATGACTCCAGCAAAGTAGCATGATATAAACTCAATACACAAAAATCAGTTGCATTTCTATAGACTAACAATGAAAAACCTGAAAAGGAAATTACAAAAACAGTTCTATTTACAGTAGCATCAAGCAGAATAAAAATTTAGGAACTAACCAAAGAAGCAAAAGACTTGTACAATGAAAACCAAAAGGTATTATTGAAAAAATTAAAGAAGACATGAATAAATGGAAACATCCCATGTTTATGAATTGAAACATCTAATATTGTTCAGACGTCAATACTACCCAAAGTGTCTGATAGATTTACTGCAATCCCTCTCTAAATCCCAATGACTTTTTTATAGAAATAGAAAACTTATCCTAAAATTCATCTGGAATCTCTAAGGGATCCTAAATAGCCAAAACAATTTTGGGGGGAAAAAAAGAAAAAAGCTACAATAATCAAAACAGTGTGGTACAGGCATGAAAGGAGACATAGAGACCAAAAGAACAGAATAGAGAGCCCAGAAATAAACCCTCATGTCTATGGTCAAATGATTTTTGACATGAGTGCTAAGGTGACTGATGGAGAAAGGACAGTCTTTTCAACAAATAATACTGAGAAAAGTGGACATCTACATGCAAAAGAATGAATTTAGACCCTTATTGAACACTATATCCAAAAACTAAGTCAAAATGGATCAAAAATTTAAATGTAAGACCTAAAACTATAAAAGTCTTAGAATAAAATTGGGAAAAACTTCACAACATTGGATTTGGCAATTATTTCTTGATATGACATCAGAAATACAGGCAACAAAAGTAGAAATAGAAAAATTGGACTTAATGAAGATTAAAACATTTTACACATCAAAAGATTATATGAACAGAATTTAAAAGCCCATAGAAGAGTACAAAATATTTGCAAATCATATATTTTACAAGGGATTAAAATGTACAGAACATATGGAGATCTTCTAAAACTCAAAAACAAAACAACTTGATTCAAAAATGAATAAAGGACTTGCAAAGACTTTTCTCCACAGAAGATATACAAATGGCCAATAAATACATGAAAATATTATCAGTATTATTATGAGGGAATAATTATTTTTATTAATTAATAAATTAATTAATTTCCCTCATTAATCATGAAGGAAATACAAATCAAACTACAATGAAATACCACCTCACAGCCATTAGGGTGATTATTAATAAAAAGAGAGAGAGAGAGAGAGAGAACAAGTTTGGCGAGGATGTAGAGAAGTTAGAACCCCTAAGCATTTTGTTGGTGGGGATATAAAATGGTACAATCTCTACGAAAAATATGGCCATTCCTCAAAAAATTAAAAATCAAATTACTATATGGTCCAACAATTCCACTTCTGGATATATACCCCAAATAATTGAAAGCAGTGTCTTAAAGAGATTCATGAATATCTTTACAAGGAGTAGAACCCATCTATTAATTTTTTTTTAAAGATTTTATTTGTTTGACAGAGAGGGTGAATACAAGCAGGAGAAGTTGCAGAGGCAGAGGGAGAAGCAGGCTCCCCGCTGAGCAGAGAGCCAGATGCAAGACTCAATCCCAGGACCCCGGGATCATGACCTGAGCTGAAGGCAGTTACTTAACCAACTGAGCCACCCAGGTGCCCCATCTATTAATATTTTAAATAGAATCCAAATAAACAGGTAAAAGTGGAAAAAGTTGATCTGATGGATGGAAGAATGTGGCCAAAACCCCCAGTTGTCCAGATTTCTACTACCCTAACTGTAGCAGTGACAAACTCCTCCCTCCCCCACCCCGCCAGCTTTATTAAGGTAAGATTGAAAATAAAAGTCTTGGGATGTCTGGGTGGCTCAGCAGGTTAAGTGGCCGCCTTCGGCTCAGGTCATGATCCTAAAGTCCTGGGATTAAGTCCTGAGTTTGGCTCCCTGCTGAGCGGGGAGCCTGCTTCTCCCTCTGCCTGCCACTCCCCTAGTTTGTGTTTATTCTCTCTCTCTGATTTAAAAAAAAAAAAAAGAAAGAAAAGAAGAAGAGAGAGAGAGAGAAAGGGAAAGAGAGAATGGGGGAGGGGAGGGGAGGGGAAGGGGAGGGGAGGGGAGAGGAGGGAAGGGGAGGGAAGGGAAGGAAGGAAGAAGAAAGAAAAAGTCTTCTTGAAGCCATCAGCCTTCACTCATTTTATGAAGAAGCCTCAGACTCGTTCACACTCTTAACAAATCACTTCTCTAATCCATTTTGCATTCTCTCTATCCCAAACATGCTAATTTTCATTTACAGGTATCCAAGACTTCAGAGGATCTGTAAATTCCCTGAAATTTGAGTAAAGTATAAATACACACATGTATATAATTTGTATAGGAAGAGGGATTATGAGCTTTCACTGAATTCTGAAGGTGGTCTGTTAGCCAAAAAAGATTGATGCCCTGTGTCTGGTTCATCTGGTTTCTGGCTCATCTGGTTTAATGACTTTAATTCACACCTCTGGACCAATTTTCCTGTTTTTTCCTTTGCTTTCCTCCTTGACCATTATTCAGTTTCTTCTATAAATACACATCACTCAGGGGATGAGCTTCCAACTCCTGATTTCAGCTCAGGTCATGATTTAAGTGTCCTGAGATCAAACCCCGCATTGGGCTCTGTGCTCAGCAGGGAGTCTGGTTCCTCCTTTTCCCTCTCTCTCTGCCCTTCCCTCCCCTCTAAAATAAATAAATCTTTATTTTTAAAAATACTTTATTTATTTTCCAGAGAGAGAGCAAGAGTGAGCCTAAGCAGAGGGAGGACCGAGCAGAGGAAGAAGTAGGATCCCCACTTAGCAAGGAGCCTGATGTGGGACTCGATCCCAGGACCTTGGGTTCATGACCTGAGCCAAAGGCAGAGACTTAACCCACTAAGTTATCCAGGAGTCCCAATAAATAAATCTTAAAAAAATATATATACATCATTCAGTCTAGCCCAGTCTCTGGAACTTTAAATCTCAATGCAGCTGTTGATGCTGTCTTACTGCAGCCTCTGGAGCTAAAACCAAATATGGCCCATACTGTCTTTGTTTTGTGTAATGAAAGTCATAGTATAACTTCAAAGTTCAAAACTTAAATGTGTGTGTGTGTATATGGCAATGCAAAAACATATAATTTAAACCCTCATTGGCTCTGTTGTTTTTATCTTCTGGGGAAAAGAGTATGTATACAGAGACCTACAACAATATTTATGGCTGGCCTGTGAATAGACACTGTTGGTTTACTTTTATCTTTTTTTATTTCTTTATATTGCATTAAAATGTCAATGAAAGTTATACAAAACTTAACCAAACAACACTCTCCAATATCCTAGAATATAGACAATGCCTGATTTATAATTGGTAATAAACAGTAATTCAGGTTGAATACGTGAACTCACACTGGGTTTAGTTGTTATACCAGATTGTCATTAAAGTCAGATGAAAAAAATGCATTGATCTTTGGTATATATACATACAATGAATTGTGTTATAGTGGGCTTTATATGTTTACTGTGATTACAAAAAGATTGCCTATAATTGGACTCTACTCTCATTATATTTCACAGTTTTCCTCTCAGTAGGTAGATGTAAAAAAGACTACTTCTACCCTGAATCCTAGAGAACAGAAGCAGAGATTATAAAACCAAACATAGTTTACATAAATTTTCATGTTATTTATCTGTCCTTTTAAGAGCAGTTAGATGTTTCATTATGTTTGGGATACAAAACTTAAATTTCTCTTACACTAATCACATGTAACAATACTACCCTTTGTGTTGAATTTTGTTATTTGGTTCTCTATACTGCTAGTTTGTTTGGCAAACAAACATACATTCAGACTTTTATGCTTCTATCAGTGTATACTTACATTGGATTACTTTTTCAGCTTCCACTAATTTTTTTCTAATTATTTCACTAAGGTGATAAACCTAAACATTGATGTTGGTTTACTGGATCACTAACAGCACAGAACTAATGTTTATGGTTTTTTAGGTTTACTGGATCACTAACAGCACAGAACTAATGTTTATGAACAAAATCAAGTTTCAAGTTGGTAAACCCCCTTATTACACTGACTATATACAGATATATAGAGACTTTCACAACCAGCATTTTCAAAATGTGTATCTGAAGATGAGTCTGTGAGAGCATGGAATGAGCAAAGCAAATCCATTTAAAGTACTAGACAAATAAGTTCATATGCTACTGATGAGGAGAAGAACTGCCATCTTGTTTTTGAAAGAACAAAGTCAGAGAAAGAACAAAATTGGCATTTGATGACTAGATTGTTTCTCTTCAGCTTATTTTAACCCGGACAATCTATATTCTTATTAAAATTTATTGAAACTACGTTTCTTGCTTGTAAGTACTTATTAGCAAGATTAATTAGTGTGTGATAATAAAATACATTTTTGTAGGCTGCCCATCACTAAATTTTAGACACATCTGGTATCTAGACTGACAATATGGTTAAAGACAGAAACAAAGCCAAGTACCTTTGCTTACACTTACCTAAATGGGGGTAGAACAGGAGTGGGTAATGGTAGTACTTGATTACTTGATTGTTTTGTGTAATGAAAGTCATAGTATAACTTCAAAGTTCAAAACTTAAATGTGTGTGTGTATATGGCAATGCAAATACATATAATTTAAACCTTCATTGGCTCTGTTGTTTGTATCTTCTGGGGAAAAGAGTATGTATACAGAGACCTATTTTCTTTTTTAAAAATTTTATCTTATTTGCATTACTTTCTAAAACTTAATTTATAAAATAATAATCTAGTAATTTTATGCCACAGCTTTTCTTACTAAGATCCCTTAGCATTTACATAACACATTTACAAGATGGGGTTGAAAGGGTCAGGCTCACTACCAGAAGCTGTATGAGTCTTGGTCTAAGTTAAATCAATCTAAAGTGCTAGAAGTTGCATTTAACTTCATACATATCATTTAAAAACATCTAGCCAGATAACTGTCCCTTCCATTCCACCACCACTCACTCCCCAAGACCTCCCTCAGATGTGGGAATTCATCCCCTGCCCAGGCTTCAGACTTCCAACCCGGCTTTGGGTCCCAAACCTCCCATGACCTACCCTCTCAGAGCCTCCACCCTCAAACTCAAAAACCTCCACCTTCAGACCCCAGTCACCTGCCCTCAGATCCCCAAACCTCCTGTTTCACCCACAATTCTGGTTTTCACACCTTCAAACCCCTGCCTTCAGATTATCTCCTCTACACAACCTTTACACAAATCTTAACTCCCGGTCCCCCAAATCCTTGCCCACAGACCCTTCATACCCTACTTACACCCCCAAAGTCCATTAAAATAAATACATAAAATAAAATAAAATAAAATAAAATAAAATAAAATAAAATAAAATAAAATAAAATAAAAAAATGTCTAGCCAAAGGTTTTCCATTCTTAGTAATTTTTTCTTAATGTTACTTTTGATGATTATGATCTAAGATAGTAGTTACTAAAAATAGTTAGAAAATATAATATTATTTTAAAGTATATGAAATACTGTTAAACTATGTTGGATCATTTTTACATAGATTACCTCAAATAAATTATTGCCATAATTTAGAACAGACTTTAACTATAAAATTAAAACTCTAGAAACATAACAATTATTGAAAATACTTAAAATGCAGAGAATTTTCAACTTACAAAATGACTATTTTCTAAATGGCTATTTTTTACTTTAAAGCAAAATTGATATAATGATATAAAATGACATTATTATATTTACAGGCCAACCACAAAAACATTTTATTGAAAATGTGTGATTTGTTTTACTTCCTTTGTTCCTACCTTCCTTTGTTCCTTTTTGTTTTTGTTTTGTTTGGTTCTGAAACTGGCATAATATAATTATTATTATTCTCAAATAAAATTAGGGTCATACTTTTTTATCCAAATGAGAAGGAATGAAAAAGAGTTCCTGAAGTAAATTAAAAACAGTTGGAAAGGAAAGCAAACTACGTTTTAAAAGATGTTCAGAACTTCCCACAAAGAAAAGCTCATGACCAGATGCCTTCACAGATGAATTCCATCAAGTATTTAAAGAATAATAATATATCAACTTTTCATAAATGCTTCTGAAAAAATAAGAAACATACCCCTATTTATGCAATGAAGACAGCACCATTTTTATACCAAAACAAACAAAGACATCCCAAGGAAACTACAGAACAATATCTCTTATGGATATATTTGCAAAAACCTTAAAAAAGCAACAAACAAAAACTAGCAAACTGAATCCCAGCAACACATAAAAAGAATTATACAGTATGATCAAGTGGGATGTATCCCAGGAATGCAAGGTTGGTTTAACATCCAAAAATCAATTAGAATAATATCTTATATTGACAGAATAAAGTACAGAAAACCCCATGATCATTTCAATAGATGCAGATAAAAGCTTTATAAAATCCAACATTCTTTCGAGATAGAAATGCTTTAAAAAATAGAAAGAGATGGAAACATCATGAACTTGATATTAGACTTCTTTGAAAAAAACCACAACTAACATCATACTTAATGGTGAAAAACTGAATATTTTCCCCCTAAAATCAAAAAGATACAAGGATGGGCACCTGGCTGGCTCAGTCCGTAGAGCATGTCACTCTTGATCTCAGGGTTGTGAATTCAAGCCCCAGGTTGGGTATGGAGGCTACTTAATTAAAAAAAAAAGAAAAGAAAGAAAGAAAAAGAAAAAGACAAGGATGTCTGTTCTCACCATTCCATTTAGTATTGTACTAGAGGTTCTAGTCAGGGCAAATAGAAAAGAAAAAGAAATTTAAAGTCTCCCAGATTGGAAAGAAAGAAGTAAAATTATCACTAGTCACTGGTCACAGATGACATGATCTTATGTAGAGAAAATCTTGGGCACCTGTGTGGCTCAGTCAGTTAAGCATCTGCCTTTGGCTCAGGTCATGATCACAGGGTCCTGGGATCAAGCCCCAGGTCAGGCTCCCTGCTGAGTGGGGAGTCTGCTTCTCTCTCTTCCTCTGCCCCCGCCCCTGCTAGTGCTCTCTCACTCTCTCTCTCAAATAAATAAATCTTTATAAAACAAAAAAGAAAATCTTAAGAAATGTACTATAAAACTATTAAAAACTAATAAACTAGCTCAGCATTTCAGGGTATGAGATCAATATACAAAACTCAATAGTATATTCTATTATACTATTATATATATATACTGTTATATATAATAATATATATATACTATTATAGTATATATACTACTATATATAATAGTATATATAAATAGTGTGTGTATATATATATATATATACTATTATAGAATTGATAATGTATCAATTCTATACATTAGCAATGCATAGAATCTGAAAATTACCAAAATTCCTTTTACAATATCATCAAAAAGAATATTTAGGAATAAATTTAACAAAAGCAACTACAAAACATTGCTGAAAGAAATTAAAAGAAGATCTAAGCATATGAAAGGCATTTCATGTTCATGAGCCAGAAGATACTGTATTGTTAAGATGGCAACGCTCCCTAAATTGATCTACAGATTCAATGCAATTCCTATCAGAAATCCCATCTGCCTTTTTTGCAGAAATTGGCAAACTGGTTCTAAAATTCATATAAAAATTCAAGGTCCATGGATGGCCATAGTAGTCTCAAAAAAGAATAAAACTGGAGGACTCATACTTCCTAATTTCAAAACCTGCCATAAAGCTGTAGTAGTCAAGGCTGTGTGGTACTAGCATAAGGATAAAACTAGAGAGCAAAGGAAGAGAATTGAGGTTCAAATACAAACTCTTATATTTATGGCCAATTGATTTTTGCCAAGTAATTCAATGGAGAAAGACCAGCATTTTAAATAAATGTTGGACAACTAGATACCCAAATGCAAAAGAATCAAGTTGGATTCTACCTCAAACCATATACAAAATTTAATTCAAAATAAAGACTTAAATATAAGAGCTAAAATCACAAAACTCCTATTAGAAAAGATAGGTATAAATCTCTATCATATTGAATTAGATAGTGGTTTTTGAGATAACAACAAAAACATACGCAACCAAATAAAAAATAAATAAATTGGATTTCATCAAAATTTAAAGCCTGTTTTTCAAAGGATCTCAAGATGGTGAAAAGAAATTCACAGAATGGGAGAAAATGTTTGTAAATTATAAGCAATTTGTATCCAGAGTACATAAAGAATTCTTACAACTCAATAATAAAAAGACAAACCCAATTTAAAAATGAACAAAGGATCAAAACAAACCATTCTTCAAAGAAGATATACAAATGGCCAGTAGGCACATGAAAAGATGCTCAACCTCATTAGCCATCAAAAAAAGACAAATCAAAGCCACAATGAAATACCATTTCACACCCACTAGAATGGCTATAATAAAAAGATCAACTGTAACAAGAATGAGTGAGGATGTGGAGAAACTGGAATTCAGAAAATGCCTGAATTATGTACTCCTTGCTGAATTATATACCTTGCCTATAGTGACAAAAATGTGAACATAAACCTTTTTTACAGGCAACCAGTAATTATTATAGTTATAATTAAAGTTACTATACACCAATATTTAAAATTTAGAAGTAAAAAAATATTCAGGTAATAAATTTCAGTTAATATAGTAGGAAATATTCAGAAAAAATATTGAGCTTGTAAGACTGCTTACAACATACTGAAGTAAAAAAATTTACTATAAAACAGCAATAATGGCTGATAGTTCCTAACATACCTTCTATGGGACAGATATTTGTTATATATATAGAATTTCATTTAATCCTACCTATAAACAACCTATGAAGAAAGTACTATAACTATCATCTTCCTCATTTAACACATAAAGAAACTGAGACTCAGAAACTTGCCCAGATCACACAATTAATAAACAAGTGGAGTTAGACTTAAATGCAAGCCAGATTCCAAGGTCTATGTTCTCAATCACTATGCTATATAGCTATCGAAATTATATATCCCACGATTATAATAAAGCTATATATGTATTTGTATATTCATATATTTTTAAATATGTACATATATTTAAAAACACAAGAACATGCAAAATGTCAGTGGTGGTGAATTATGGGGTTTTATTTCTTTGTGATTTTCTGTGTTTCCAGAACTCCCTACGTTGAGCATGTCTTGCTTTTATAATAGAAAAACACATAAATGCATCCCTGAGATCTTCAGTAAATAAATTAGGCAAAGCAAGGAAAAAAATATATATATATGTTTAAAGTTTTCTCAACATTTAAGCTTCACCCTGTAGAATAATAAATGTACTTGTGCATTGACTGAACATAAACATTTCCCCATTCAAAAACAGCCTGTATGCAAATTCAGTTCTAGCTAATAATACCCAAAAATTATTAACACCCATCTTCTAAAAAAGTTCTTTATTACTTGATGACTTCTCTATATCCTCATCAGTCATGAACAAGAGTAATTCCAATTAGAACTGTAGCACAGTGTTTTGAATCTGTTTTTCCTGCTTCTATCATGGGAGCTCTGGAGATTTCACTTTGTTTTAAATGCTATCATTGCCAGTAATGATGACAAACCGCAGGTCCTCAAAGATAACATCTAGCTTCTTAAATATACTGATTTCATTACATCCATTCTCAGTCAAATTGTTTAAAAATGTATGAAGAGACAAGGCAGCATGTATTTTAAAATATATTGGATAAAAGTCACCATTTTCCTGAAAGTTAAATTCCCCAAGGGAACTAGTTAATTTCCAAATCTTCTAACACCTTTTCAAATAAATTCTCATTACTGCAGTGGGATTGCTTCAAATACAGAAAAGCCTTTTTACTGTCCCTTGACAAGATCACACTGCTGCATGCATAAAATTCATCATTAACAAGGTAAATGAGTTCAATATTCTAACATATTGCCTCCAGTTTTATCAATTACAGTTCCCATCTTCTATTACAAATCTAGTTGAATTGCCAAGATTTGGACAGTTCTAATTCTTTTTAAATGATGCTTGCAGTTCATTTTCACTGCTAACAAATAATTTACCCTGACAGTATTGCTTCACAGATACCCACTATTCACTATGAAAAATGTACAGCTAATCATAATTTATTTTGTTATATGGTCATAAAATAAATTTTAAAAACTTGACTTGGACTTTTTGTTGTTCAAAAAAAAATCCCATTAATCACTGTTTAAGCCAAGATTAGGAGAACTAAGGTAATTTTCTCAGGTACAGCCTATCCTGTCCCCTGAGTTTAAAATTGCAACCACTCCCGGGGCACCTGGGTGGCTCAGTGGGTTAAGCCTCTGCCTTCAGCTCAGGTCATGATCTCGGGGCCTGGGATCGAGCCCCACATCAGGCTTTCTGTTCAGCAGGTAGCCTGCTTCCCCCTCTCTCTCTGCCTGCCTCTCTGCCTACTTGTGATCTCTCTCTCTGTCAAATAAATAAATAAAATCTTTAAAAAAAATTAAAAAATAAAATAAAATTGCAACCACTCCATCCCTCTTCTACCCCCAACACACATCTTCTTACCCTGGGCCAGACACTCTTTATCCTCTTTCTCCTGCTTTATTTTTCTCCTTATTAGCACTTACCACCTCCTAACATACTATATGAGTAATTTGTCTTAGGTTCTTATGAAGTTTTATGTATTTTGCTCCCACCTGACCTCTAGCACCTGGAATAGGGCCTGTGACATCGAAGGTGCTGTTACGTGAATGATAATTTTACTACTGGGTTAAAAGTGGGGGCTATTGCTCTTGTTTGAGCATATTTACACAAATAGGTGGGAAATGCTATGTTTAATTTTCCAATTAGAGTAAATCCTCATTTTTCACCATTTTTTTAAATTTTTAAAAAATATTTTATTTATTTGTCAGAGAGAGAGAGAGTGTACACAAGCAAGGGGAATGGCTGACAGAGGGAGAAGCAGACTCCCCGCTGAGCAAGGAGCCTTATACAGGACTCTATCCCAGGACCCCAGATCATGACCTGAGTCAAAGGTAGATTCTTAACTGACTGAGCCACTCAGGCATCCCTTTCACCCTGTTTATAAACAAGCAGGAAAACACTTTCTCCTGTAGCCTCAACTGAGACATACCAATGCATTCACAGTTGAAGAGAGGCTCATATCCCTAGTGGGATATGAGCCTTATATCCCTAGGGGGCAGTGGCTCAGAACAAGAAAATACAAAACAAACCCCAGCCAAGAAAATTCACAGGTAAGGGATCTTGCAGGAAAAGGGACCAGAGGCTGCTTTTCCTTTTTTATATTCTTTGGGACTCACATGACTCTTATTTATTAGTTGTATCAATATTTTTCCTCATTGTACTTACTATATATACTTCACAGGTATTTTCTTATTTAATCTTCACAACAACCCTATGAGGCAGATACTATTAACAAACCCACTTTACAAATAAAAGACATTGAAATTTAAGTAATTTTCCCAAACATCTGATAGGTGGTAGAGATCTCTGGCATTTAAAGTTTGCATTCTTAAACACAATGCAATACTCCTGAATTCATCATGACAAATTATGGTTAAAATATGGTCATGATGAATTCGAAGAATTCAGATTCCAACATCAGTATTATTACCTGACTAACCCTGCTCATGTTATACAAAGCAGAGACCAAATACAAAAGAGAGAGAGAGAGAGAGAGAGAGGGAATTTCTGTAAATGTTTTTGGTAAAAAGTTCTAGTAATTTGAAATTATTAACAGTATCTTTTGATAGACTAGTCATACCAAAGAAACTTTAAGCTAAAAAGTAATTAAGCCAATAATCAAAAGGGAAATAAATAACACAGATAAAAAACACCCAGAAGTTCACAATTTATCAACAAAAAACTGCAAAAAGTGTTACTTACTTGCCAGAAGTTCTTCTTAATTGAAATGGTCATTTATTGTGGAATTTGCATATATGGAAAAAATAAATATTACTTTGTAAAAAAAAAAAAAAAACTTTTTACGTATTCTCCCAAAGGCCTAACTCTGACAAAGCAACAAATTAAATACTAAAGCTAAATGACTTTCTGAGAACTACAGGAAAAGAAAAATATATTATGAGGCTTGTTTAAGTTTATAAGTTTACTTCTTATCCTAAGCCTGAAATGAGAAATGTAATATCATGCATGATCTCATAAGCACATCATCCCTACTGCTTTAGGATTTAGCACTTTCTAATGATGCTTATTTTTTTAAACTTTTTTTTATTTTTAAAAAAGATTTTATTTATTTATTTGACAGAAAGAGAGCATGCTAGAGAGCACAAGCAGTAGGAACACCAGACAGAGAGGGAGAAGCAGGCTCTCTGCTGAGCAGGGAGCCAAACTTAGGGCATGATCCCAGAACCCTGGAATTGTGACCTGAGTCAAAGACAGATGCTTAACCAATTGAGTCACACAGGTGTCCCAAATGATGCCTATTTTAAACATCCCAAAGACAAAGATAAAATTTTAAAAATCTTTTTTCCTACATGTATCTTACAGGTTATTTTTAGGCTTAACATGTTTTCTAATCAGAAATTAATATGATTAAAGTGAGAATTCATTAATTTACTATGCTTGAACGGGATATTAATATAGTTTCAAATTGCAAACTTACTCCTGCTTGGAAAATCTCATTAGTAGCAAGCAGTCTTAAGATAGCCCTGATTTGCTACAACTTTTCAAGTTCCCAACATGTTTGACACATTTACAAGTCACAGCTGGTGTTTTAAAATAAATACAGTAACTACACATCTAAATCTTTCCAAACATGAAATTAAGAAGAAAGTATCATTCCTCTAAGAATAAATAATTTCCAAAACTGAATGGCCTCATGAACACAAATTTAAAGTTTTATACACTTAAAATTGAGGGGTTATTTTTATGCCCATGATTTATGCAGATAGAAAGAACTGATAGAAATCAACAAAAATGTGTGCATTTGAAGTCCTTATTTTTTTTAACACACACCAAAAATCATATACAACTTGGTCAACCAACAGGTATCAATAATTCTATTCACTGGAAAATGGTTGATGTTCTTAGATGTTTTTGAACAAGTGTTTCTGTCAATTAATGCCTTCCATGTGTTGTCACTGCAAATAAGTTACCATTACTGTACTGAGCTGTAGTTATACCTTAAATGACTTCAAATGTATTGGAACTTCTTACTGGCTGTCTTTCAAACAGCCCTACATAGTTAAGCTTTTGGAGTTCTTCTATCTACATTTTATAGTGTTTTTGTATCATCAAATGTTTTTAGGCTATCAAATCTAATTTCTTATTCTCTCTGGGACTGCCCAGACTACCACCACCTGCTACTGCTAAAAGATTTGTGGTAGCGAAACCATTAAAATAGCCTTATTGGAATTTTGTACAAAAAAATGTAAATTGCCTCAGAGAGAGAGAGCCTTTAAAATAGGGATGTGGGTATACAGAGCATGTGCCGTCTACCTTAACAAATCAGAACTCTATTCTTACTTTTGAGATTTTAGTCATGGTCCAAACAAAGTTTATAAGGAAATGACTACTGAATAAGTGAATTGTTCTTATATTTGTGATTTGTATTTGGAGTGAAAGAACATCTAGAACAAGATCTGGAAAACAATAGGTCCTCAATTAATGTAGTACATATTGCCTGTGTGTGTGTGTGTGTGTGTGTGTGTGTGTGTGTGTGTGTGTGTGTGTTTAACAGACACAAAAAGGGCCTGAAGGATGCACACCAACTTAAGTCTGTTTAGGAAGTAGAATGTGAAGGGGATCGGTAATAAAAAAGACTGTTACTTTTGCTTCACCTCCTTCTGTGTGAATTTTTTTAGGTCACACTTGAATTATCCGTATGTATAATTTATATCCCAGTTTGATTCCCTAGACAATTCAAGCACAAGAGCTCATTTCCACACTATGTCCTTGGGATGACTGTCCTCACTGTACCTGCCAGTCACACTTGGAGTTCTCTCTTCTTGTCACAAGAAACGCTCACATGGAGCGGCTCCCACTTAAAGCTGTATAGCATGCTAACCAATGCTAATCAATGCTTTTTCACAGTCAAGTACCATGGTCTTCTATCATGCTTTAGAGTACACTGGTAGATTTTTCTATTTTCCTGCTTGCAGTTTTTCTCTTTTTGGTTCATGACATATTATGTAAGTGGATCCTAACACATATAGTACCAGTGAATTTATGATCCAGAGTTTGTAATGGACTGGCTGCATTCCTGGATCTCACCAGTGACTTTATTTTTCCCTTCATGTTCCAAAGGAAAAACTGTCTAAAAAGGTCAATCTTAGGCCGTCTATGGCCATAAAGTTCAGACAATGCCATTCTTCTATAGGTCTCTGGCTATTTCTTTTATTTTTTTTCTCCTTAAGTTTTATTTTTTTATTAACATATATTAATAATGTAATACATTAATATATTAAATGCATTATTTGCTTCAAGGGTACATGTCTGTGCATTATCAGTCTTACATAATTCACAGCACTCACCATAGCTCATACCCTCCCCAATACCCAACACCCTAACCCAGCCACCCTATCCCTGATCTCTGGCTATTTCTTAAGGG
This sequence comes from Procyon lotor, assembly GCA_028646535.1. Lineage (NCBI taxonomy): Eukaryota > Metazoa > Chordata > Mammalia > Carnivora > Procyonidae > Procyon > Procyon lotor. The sequence continues at coordinate 107,266,768 of CM053605.1, forward strand.
TTAGTTAACAACACATTTTCTGGCTCTCTTCCAGGCAGCAGACAGCATGACTTCTTGGACTCAGTTTTCACTTCTCTATTCCATGCATCCTGTCGCACACAGAATTGTGACTTTGTGACCTGTTGAACTTTTAAATTGTCTAAAAGTAACAAAAACCTTATCTATGTATAATACCTTCATGTTTAAATTGGTACACGACCTTGTTCTTCCTTAGGCTTTTCTCTTCAGCCATTATACCCACAATCATTCAACAAAATAGTTTATAAAGTGTCACATAACTTCTGGTTTCTTTATGCCTGTGTGAAGAACTCAGGATGCTGAGCACTGCTGAACTGCGTAAGTGTCTCCGCTCTGGCCCTAAGTTACAGCAAAGTCTCTTGTCAACATTTCTTATTAAAATGTTAAATGTGCTTAAAGACATGACTAAAACAGCTCGTTTTCAATCATGCTTTATGCTGTTTTTAATATATAAATTAAGAAGGAAATCAACTTTCATTTAAATGCCTTAAAAATCTTCATGAACTTCTCTGGGTTAGCCAACTTGGCAAATACCAAGGACTCAGACTTAAAGATGAACTATTAAAACATGATAAGCTGATATTACTCAGTATAAATACTGAGATTTTTGGTAAAGGAAAGAAATGACTAAAAGCCAGAAATTCTGGATGCTAGTTCTAGTAACTCCACTGAATTTAAGTGGTAAGTTATTTCACCTCTTTGGACCTCAATTTCTTCATCTACAAAATGTGAGTTTTTAGCTAGATGTCCTAAAAATCCCTTTTAGCCCTAATATCCCATATTTTAACATGTCAAAATGTTCTGCCAAATAGAAACCAGCAATATATTTAGTATTTTTTTGCAGAATCTCAAGTACACCATAAATAGCACCACATTAATATTCACAGTATTTATAAGAAAACAAGAGGTATCATCTCTCTCTCTTTTTTTAAAGATTTATGTATTTTAGAGAGAAAAGAACACGAGTAGGAGGGACAGAGAGAGAGAGAGAGAGAATCTCAAGCAGACTCCATGCTGCGTATGGAGTCTGACACTGGGCTCAATCACACAACTGAGATCCTGACCTGAGCCAAAATCAAGAGTCAGATACTCAACCGACTGTGCCACCCAGTGCCTCAAAAGGGTTATTATCTTTATATGTAATATTTGATTCATGAACTCGGACAGTAATTTGTAAACTATAGTGTAATGAGAACAATAGTTCTCATTTCCTGATTGTAGTATTCTATTCACTGTACCATCTTTCCTGCTGTTTTGTTATACTTAGAAAGCAGTATGTTTTACCTTCAATCAGCCTTCAATCTCACCTTTAATCAGCCAATCTGCTCTCTAATGTTCTCAAAACTACCCTGCTCAATTCTTTACTGCTTGAAGTCTCCACAGCATTCTCTTTCCTCTTCAAATTCTTTCACTGGAATAATTACCAATGATACTTTCTACCTGTTTCCTATGGACATGACACAGAATTCTCAGTGCATTATTTGTCTAATTTTCTATAAAATTTCCATTAATTTTCTAATAAATTTCAACCATATACAGAAAGATCTGTCACTACCATCTCTACATTCACCAGTATCTGCTTGGAGCTTGTACCTTTATACAGACCCAATACATTCTCAGTATCATCACGGTTGAAAAGGACACCAGAGATGTTTTGTACTGTTTGCTTCAGTGGTTTGGGACCTTCTTCTTTCAGTGGCCTTTCTCATATTCCCTTCTAGGACTCCCAAGCTCTTGGTCCTTGAAATCAATTTAGGAAATTAGTTTTCCAAAGATTTGGCTTGAATGCCCCTTCTGCATCACTCCCAGCATCCCTGAGCAAAATATCCCTACCTAGCTGAGGTCTCCAAAACGTAAGCTCTTTTGCCCACCTGTCTGACCCGAACCTCAACCAAGTCCATTTGCTCTCAACCTCCTACACAAGTTTTCAGACTTGTCCTAAAACTAGCAAACACAGAGACACTGTTAATTCAGCACGTAAAAGTGAGAGGCGCACTCTACTCCATGGATCCAGGAAAGAGAGGCAAGGAGGCCAATTCTAACTTCCAATCAATTCCCACCAATAGAAGAGATGGAGGAGGTTTTATTCACCTAATTTCAGGCACTCTCACCTCATAAGTCTCTCTAGGACACCACTATCCCAGAAAAGAATTAGAAGAAAACTGGAGAAACTATACAATTTTCTTATGCATATAAAAACTGCCATGGATACCCAAGAGTTCACAACTCTCAGACCTTAAAGGGCCACAATAATGTGGCCAACATAATTTGTTAAAATACTTAAATTCTTCTCCACCATTTAGTATATAATTATCCTGGGCTCCTAATTTGCAGCCCAGCCCCTTCTCTAGGAATCTCACTGATTCACTAATAGGTTAGTGGCTGGCACCACAAAGGGTCATAGGTTTCCTCCCTAGCACAGTAACCAGACTCAATTATGACCAGTTGGTGCCCACGCAATCAATCCCCAAAAATCTTGCCTCCTGGACATTCTATTGGCTCCCTTCAGGGACAGACCTGCAAGGGCAAACCTGTGTTTCACCTGCCTTTTCCACCCATTCCTGGGGAAACTCTAGTGGGTCTTGATGAGGAACAGACCTGTCACTAGCAATCAGCCAGCCAGATCCTATTCTTTCATGTCCCCTCTGCTAGAGCTGGCCTGGAAGACAGTGGGAGACGAGGTACCAGTGGTAGTACCACTGGCACCCCAGCAAGCCCTTTTGGCCCCCTGACCAACAGGCTGTTACTACTCACCATTGAGTTGCCTTTATGTGGTTACTTAGAGGAACTGCAGCTTCCCCAGAATTTTGACTGAGATAGCCAGAAAGAGAGCAGATGTGCAAGCTGGCCAACTGGCTGACCACACCATTAAATAATTGGAACATTACCTCTGCAAAAACACAAATGCAATCAAGCTAGTCTGGGTTTTGACCACCCTTTCAACATACTTGAGACTCACCCTAGGTGAGGAAGACAAAGACACTTACTGACTGTGCTAAGGGGTGGGTCAGTTAGCTGAAAAGCCACCAGATTCCAAATTCTGACTGCCTACTCAAGAGCCATCTTGCAATGACGTCCTCACTCAGAGTGTATGCCATCAATAAGAACTCTCAAATCTTATCAGCTGCCTTAAGAATTTGGGTTCTGACCTAGCACCTTCTATTTCTGCCCAAGACTTGACCCATCAGCTCGAGTCAGGGTGTGCAGGTTTAGGTAGGGGTGTGGTGAGGAGTCCATACAAATGGAAGTGGACTTGTGCTTATCAAAGACAAACAGGCCTTTTTCAAACAACTAAAAAACGTTTGATTAAACAACATACTTGGTGATCCCACATCTCTGTCAGATGGTTATATTCACTTCCAGAGGGCAGTTCAGGTCCTTCAGAACACAGAGGGAAACATAACATGGGTTCAGGAAGAGCTCATCTTCCTCTGTTAATTGCTAGTGCTTTTAGTAGGGGAACAAGAACAAAAACAGAAAAATCAGGAACACTGGCTCTACCAGGACAAGGGTAGCCTTCATGCACTAACTATGCAGAAAGGTTCATCATTCCACTCATCTTTAATTTTAGTCAATTCAGAAGGACCCCCTTGCTCCAAAGTTTTGTTTTTTATAACCTATATATGGGACAGTTAAAATAGCCCAGGTGATTTTCCACCACATGAGCTGGAAAACCAGGCAACAACAAAGGTCATTCTACCATGTTCCACCCAAATCCTTTTTAACCCTCTGGTGACCACTGAAACTAAAACAAATAGTCAAATTTTACCAACCAAAAGACGGTTAAACATAAACTATGCTTGACCAAGTTCAGGGATACCCTGAAGTGGCTCCCCAACAGCAGAAGGCTGAGGAAATCAAGACCACACACAATCAGAATGGCTACTAGTACTTAGCAGCAGTGTAAGCCCCACCACAAGTTGTTTGCCTCTCTCAAACCACTGCCTTGAGAGGCTGCCTCAGGCCACTCTACATATTCATCAAAAGTGACAAAATGTTTGGTGGCTTTCCAACTAACTGGTAAGTTAGTAAGTAGTCCATAGATATTTCTTTTTTTCTATTACTACTCTGTCAAGTATAATCCATTCCAAACAGTGCTACTCAAAAGTATTATCCACATTGATGCCAATCCATAAGCAGTTTGCTACTAGTCCACAACTACAGAAATTGAGAGTAAGTTTTTTAAAAACTTTAATAGCAATCTGGATTTTTATATCTGTTGAATTTAATAAAATATTTAAATTTTTTTTGTAATTCACTTTACCAAGGTAGCAGACTGTGATAGATTAGAAATTTTTAAATACTAACCTTTTACCAGTTTGAAAGGTGCTTATCTAAAACAAATGCCACTATGCCATATTTCTGCTGAAATCTCTTTAGTGATACCCATTATCTGCATGACAAAGTCTTAGTTCATTAACACTGTCAGGATGTCCTTGATCTGACCCTTTAATCAGACTACCTCTTTAGAGTAGAACTTCCCAAAAGTGTGCTTGGCAATGTCTCAAACGGGTGAAAGGTAAGACCACTGAATGCAGCTTGTGCAAGGTGGAATTTCCAAGCCTTAGGACCAGTAGCCTTTGGAAGAGTAGCCTGGTCCATTTACTCCAGCAAATCCCACAAATTTTGTTTTCATAATGCAGAAAAGACTGAGAACTGATGCCTGATATTATCTCCTACTATATTTACACCAAATTTTATGCTCCAACAATGAAAAGCCTGCTTTCCAACCCAACCCCAAATTTGTATTGCTAACAAAGACCTCTCACCTGAACATACTACATATTCTACATCTCCATAAAGATGCATTCCTTAGGTGGCATCTCAAACTTAATACGTCCAGAAGTGAGCATCTCTTTTCCTTTTCAAACGTGCTCTCCTACAATATGTTATTTCCCAGTAAACTTTTTCTCTTTTGTGCCCATTATTTGATCTATTCAGCCAATCCTGCCCACTCAGCTTCAGAAACTCTCACCAACACCTTGACCCCGTGGTTGAAGTCACGGTCATCTCTCATTTGGATTATGACAAGAGCCCTGCTTCCACTCTTGCCTAAAACTGATTCTTAAGACAGCAACCAGAACTGACTTCTGTAACTTGAAACACCAATTCTGAGTATAACTCAAAACTCTCGATACTTTCCTGTCTCAAGGGAAATAAAGGCCTATGTTCCTTCAATAATTCACAAAACCCAGGTTATTTGGTTGCTTCTTCCTCTTTGACTCTCTTCTACTATTTTGCCCTATGACCACTTGGCTCCAGGCAAATGGATCTCCAGCTAGTTCTTAACCACACCAAGCTGTCTCACCTCATCTGGGCCCCCACTTGCAGGATCCATTGTTTGGAATCCTCTTCCTACACTGCTATCCTTGCTAATTTACTCTTTTCAAGTCTCTGCTCAAATGTTACCTCTTCAGTTAGGCCTTTATGATGACTGCAGGTAAAGGAGCACCCATTCCCCTAAGCCCCACCTTCCCTGTCCCACTTATGCTGCTTCCCATGTTTCCCATAGCACTTATCACTTACTTATTGGTGTAGGGTCTGCTTCCCTACACTGACTCTAGAACAGCAGAGGATTTTTTTTTTTTTTTTAAGATTTTTATTTGACAGAGAGAAACACAGCGAGAGAGGGAACACAACCAGAGGGAATGGTAGCGGGAGAAGCAGGCTTCCTGCTGAGCAAGGAGCCCGATACGGGGCTTGGTCCCAGGACTCTAGGATCATGACCTGAGCCGAAGGCAGACGCTTAACGACTGAGCCACCCAGGCACCCCAACAGCAGAGGATTTGTCTATTTTGTTCACCACTGTATCT
>CM053605.1:107273098-107293745 GCA_028646535.1 Procyon lotor
AATTGTGTAGATTTAAGTATGAAGTTATATTTGAAATCTGAAACCTTTTTAAGAGCTCCTTTGCTGTTGCTTGCAATATATTTACTTACCTGTAAATTTTTATTTACCTGTAAATATTTAGTAAGTACCAGAGATTCATTTAATAACTTTTCCTGTGTGGCTTATCTTTGATGGTTATAGATTTTATAAATGGCACCTTATGATTTCTTTCATTAACAGAATTCTGCTTGGTCAGAGTCGTGATGGCATTGTGTTCAGCACTGATGACTATTTTCACCATCAAGATGGGTACAGGTATAATGTTAATCAACTTGGTGATGCCCATGACTGGAACCAGAACAGAGGTTTGTTTTGGGCCAAGTCTTCGGGATGGAATATTTGGCTAGGAGTCAGAATTCTTGAGTTTTTATTCACAACTTGACTTACCAGCTGAATGATTTTGGCAAGCCATTTAAATAGCTTTGAGACCAATTTGTTCATCTATTAGAAGCCGTGATATTTATACTTGCCTTACTTGATCAAGGTTGTTGTTAAATTAGAGGAATTAGATAGGTATATTTTGTGAATTGTAAATAGTGTACCAATATAAGCTGGTAAAATAGAGGTGTGGGATATTTTGATAGTCTTTATTTTATTCCTCATGAATAAATTCAAAGAACTCTTCATACTGTTGTATATTCTCAAAAGGTTATTACCCTATGGGTAATGCTAATATTTTCTAAGGCTTAATATAATGCCTGTGAATATTAAAGTTTTTCCCATTGACGTTACAAAAGTCCACTTAATACATTTTTTAGAAGCATATCACTCAGTTTTTTTCTCATTCTGGAATTGACTGCACATTTGAGTCACCTGGGGACCTTTTAAAAAAAACTTATGCCTGAATCTTAGCCCCAGAGATTCTGGTTTAGTTGGTCTGGAGTGGATCTATACACTGGTATTTTTTGGGAAAGTTACTCAGATATTCTAATGTTGTGGTCAGGATTGAACACTTTTGATCTAGAACTAAATAGGTAAGTTGATTTCTTTTTTAAAAGATGAAGAATATATTGATTAAACAAATTGTTTTTATTGTGAAAAAATTTAAATCTAACTTAGGTTACAGTGACTCATATGGGAGTCACTCCCAACACTCAGTTATCAGTTATCAAGGTTTTGCCTTATTGGCTTTATCTTTTTTGTTTTAACCCCCCCTTTTTTTATTTGGTAAGGTTTTTAAAGCAGATTCTAGACATCAGACATCATGCATTTCAAATTAACCTTTTTTTACTTAATGGCATCTTAATTGCAGTACCATCATCATACCTAAAAAAAAAGCTCCAAAAAACCCAGTTCCTTGACATCATATAATACCTAGCCTGTAATGAAATTTCCCCTTTTCTTAAATATTTCTTTACAATTGTTCTCTTTGAATCAGGATACATGCCAGGTCCTGGTAGTACATTTAATTTTATGTTTCTTTTAAGTTTATTAATCTCTTTCCTCTTTTCATCCCCTTTTCGCCTTTTTAACATTAATTTATTGCAGAAGTTGGTTGTTTTGTCCTATAGAATGTCCCATAGTTTTTAGTTTTCTGTTTGCTTCCTTGTAGTAACTATTTAACCTGTTCTTCTCATGTATTTCCTTAAATAGAAGTTAGTTCTAGACAGGAGGATTTCTTAGGGTTAGCTTATTTTTTTGGTAAGCATATTTCTGGTTGTCCCAGTTTTTGTGATACTAAGCTTAATAGGCTCAAAGAAACAGCCTGCTCCTTCCATTATCAAATTCCTGATCAATCTTATGTCTAATGGTTTTATCCAATAGTGAACTGTTTCCTGAATGAGAGTTTTCATTAAAGGTAGCTAAATGATGATTTTCTAGGTCTAACATTCCTTCCATGCTAGAATTCTTCTGTGATGAAGACTTTCACCTAGAAATAGCAACTAGGGTTGTCCTAAAGTACAGTATATACAGGAAAAACAGATGAATGCTTTTCTTTTTAATTGTCAATTTTCACAGTAAGGAATTTCAGTGAGGGTATTTTTGAGTAAAAAATTTAATGTGAAATAAGTTTGTTATAAGATCGCTTTGTAGTATTGATTCTGTAACACTTTGGGATTCTCCACAGAACATTATACAACAAAACATTACTGCATAAAGTAATCATAGTATTGTAATTCTAAAAAATGCTTGGAGTTATGGACTAAGCATTTATGGACTTAACCTTATGGACTAAGGTTAAGAAGAATAGTAGTAGGTGATAAATGGAATGAATAGAGGCAGTGGGCAGAGACAGTATATCTTTGGTGGACTGTGAAATTTGTATGGGACATTTTTTCTCTTTGTAATTCCAATATAGAATGTTAAAATGTTCATGCTATGTGATTTATACTTGCTGACTAAAAAACTGTGTTTAGATACACTGCTGGTTTTATTATCAGTATACATAAATATTTTCAAGGTAATGATAACTAGCAGTCATTGGACATTTTGAAAATTATAAATATGACTTACTTAGAACTAAATTTCTCTTTTTAACATGTTTATTGAGCACTTTTATTTTTTTTATTTATTTTTTTTAATTTTTTTTTTTAAGATTTTATTTATTTATTTGACAGAGAGAGAGAAAGATCACAAGTAGGCAGAGAGGCAGGCAGAGAGAGAGGGGGATGCAGGCTCCCTGCTGAGCAGAGAGCCTGATGCGGGGCTTGATCCCAGGACCCTGAGATCATGATCTGAGCCGAAGGCAGAGGCCTTAATCCACTGAGCCACCCAGGCGCCCCTATTGAGCACTTTTAAATGCCATTTACCATTCTGGGAATCTCTGCTTCATGTGTATTAGAAGAACCACCTATAAATTAAAAACCTCCCCAAGATGTTGATCTATTTCTTAAAGGCATGGTGGTTATTTTAAAAAATGACTCTTGTTCCTGGGGCAAATAATACGTTATATGTTAATAAAAAAAATGACTCTTGTTATTAGAGTATTCAAACATTATTTACTTAGGAACTCTTTCCTCCTGGAATACACTGGAATGTGATATTGCATGATGGTTTTTCATGGAAAGAGGATAATAATCTCCCCATTCCTCCAAATCAGAGATTTAACTTGATTATTAAGCTTCTCTTCTAGAATATAACTCCTTGGAGGTGCCAGCCTAACTATTAGACATTAAGAGGATTAGCTTAGTAAGTTGTTTTTTTTTAAAGAACGATTCGATCACTGTTTATGATTGGGGAGAGAGCGATATAAGATGATAGCATCTCAAAAAAAAAAAAAAGATGATAGCATCTCGATATCCTATGTATGACCCAAATTCTAAATTTCTTTTGGTATTTAGAGACATCTTCTCCCAAATATATATTCTACCATAGTCATTATTACTTAACTAACCATTAGAATTCTGTCTGCCCTTAGACATCTGTATAAGTGTTTTCATTATGTAGAACTTAGTGTTTTGAATTCTAAGTCCCAACAAAACTTCCATATCATTGCCTTTTGCCTCAGTCTTTTAAATTTTATTGTAGGTTCTTAATTATGTTTCTTGTCTATTTACATTTAGGGGTACATACACTCCTGTTGTTAACAGTGGCTCACTGTGACAGTGATTCTTACCTTATGGGGGAAGAGATAGCAAAGAGAGAGAAGATGTAGTTTAGAAATTTCCATGTGATCCCAGCTCCTAATTTGAGAACTCTAGTCCAAAAAAATACTTAGAAAGTCATTTGAACTGTGGTACTTAGCTATGTGGTATATAAGTTTCTTATTTGAAGCATTATTTGTAGTTGTAGAACATTGGAAAATACAGATAAGCATAGATGGCTGATATTCCCGTTACCCTCACATGACCACTTTTAATATTTAGTAACTGTTCCTGGATCTCTATGTTTTGACCAAAATAAGGTCATACTTAGATACTGTGTTATAATTTATCATTTTCAGTTAACAGCCTTTATTTCCATGTCAATAAATGCTCATCTCTTTTCATACTCAGACTGTATTCAGAGTAACTTGTTCTTGTATTTCCTGTAAATCAAAGTTAGCTCTAGACTGAAGGCTTCCTTAGTTGTGAATTCAAGAAAATGTTTTCCCCCAAATGTCATTATCAAAACCAGCATCTGATCCAGACAATACACATTGCCTGTGATTATGTCTCTTAATTCTCTTTTAATCTAGTGGGGTCCTTTTTTTTCTTTCACCCTACTAACCCAAGAGATTGCATAGTTTTGGTTTTAAGTACAGAGATGTAGCAAATTTCTTTTTTTTTTTTTTTTTAGCAAATTTCTTAATAATGAATGTTTAAGCTTTATCTTATATATTTTAATCTAATATTTCTCTGGTTTTTGTTTTTTAAATATATTTTTTATTTCAGCAAAGCAAGCTATCAATCAGGGGAGATCTCCAGTTATAATAGACAACACTAATACACAAGCTTGGGAAATGAAACCATATGTGGAAATGGTAAATACGTAATATGAGAGAGTTTTTAATATTTTATCCCTACCAGTTTTTTCATACTCTGAAACTTTGTTTACTTTGATTCTAATTACAAAAACATTTGTCCTTGTTTTTCTAAAGAGGTATGTTTGTTAACCTAGTTTCTAAAAAACTGGGAATGGTACTTACTAAGAAATATGCTCATCTTGTTAGTTTTGCCTGGACTTGAAGACAGTAATTCGAAATTGTCCTGTTATGTGGTCTTAACATATTTGTGAACCATATTATTTAAAAGTAAAATGTTTCTTGGTCGAACAAATTTAGAAGTATTGTCTAAATGAAACTTCTGTTTATCTGCCTTCTTTTTTACTTTAAGAAGTATTCTCTGGGTTTTTGTTTTCTTCCTTTCCTTTGTGTAGGCCATAGGAAAAGGATACAGAGTAGAGTTTCATGAACCTGAAACTTGGTGGAAATTTGATCCTGAAGAATTAGAAAAGTAAGGCACTCAAATTTTTTTTGAATCCTTATCTTTGAAAAGTTTTTTCGAGTCTTTATTTTTTTCTTTCTCTTCTCCTTTACACAGTGTTTACTATTTATTAGCTTTTGCTTGTCGTACATTTGCTCTTTGTGAAAGGGGACTACTACTCACTTTGTGTCAAGAGGAACATTGACTTAAAATCAGAGTTTCTTGGGGTACTTTGCCGTGGTCAGTTTTATTAAATTTTACTTGTTAAGTGTGTGTGTTATTTTTTTCCTCTGTAAATTCCTACTTTTTTTCATAGTTTATTGAATGCTAGTGGAGATCCAGAACACTTTGAGGGAAAAGTTAGAACTTTTCCGTCTGGTTTTGAGTAGACCACTTATCTGCAATTCAAACTTTTCTTCCCATTTTAAGTACCATCACCTATTCACCTGGGCTTTCATCTTCTTTCTCTTTTTCATCTTTACTACTACAGATTCATAATCTGTAGATTCATAATCCAAGACCTTGTTATCAGTGTCTTTTAGAATTCAGGGTTTGTTTTTGTTTGTTTAATAGAAAGGTAATATGATACATATACATAATCATAATACCCCCTAGCAGAGCTTGGGGCAGTATGCTATAATCACACATCCTATTTTTTCTGAGGCAAGTTACTACTAATCCTCTAATTAAATAAGATAGATTCTGCATAATGTAATATTCGTTCTGAGTAGATTGTGCTGCCAATTAATGAGTACAGGTTTGGTTAGATTTCATGCCACATGAGTCAACAAAATACTGAGTTTTCAGACCATTTTAGATTTCAAACTTTGTGGTGAGGGGTTGTGGGCTTTTATACTTTCAACCCTGGCTTTCTGTTTTTATCTACCTTTATCCCTTTCCTCTCATGTCACTGGTTTTCCTATGACTCTTTTTCTTTCTTTGTTTTTATTCCCCTCTCTGCTTTTTCATAACAATTTTGAAATGTAATTCACATACCTTACATTTTATGCATTAAAAGTGTACAATTCATGGTTTTCAGTGCAGTTGACTCTTGAACAATGCTGAGGTTAGGAGTGCTGACCTTTGGGATAGTAAAAACTCCATAGATAAAGGATTTTTGAGTCCATTTTTTATGATGACTTTTGATTTCCCCAAAATCTTAACTACTAATAGCCTACTATTGACTATACTGATATCATAAACAGTTGAGTAACATCTGTTTTGAATGTTACCTGTATTATATACTGTATTCTTATAATCAAATAAGCTAGAGAAAAGAAAATGTTATTAGGAAAATCATAAGGAAGATAAAGTACATTCATAGTACTATACTATATTTACTTCTTATTTTTTTATTTAAATTCAATCAGTTAACATATAATGTTTTATTAGTTTCAGAGGCAGAGTGTAGTGATTCATTAGTTATGTATAATACCCAGTGATCATTACATCAAGTGCCCTCCTAGGTCCACTTACATGTGGGTTTTTTACTGTTCTATGTTTATTGAAAAAAGCCATATGTAAGTGGACCTGCCACCATTTGAACCTATGTTCAACGGTCAACCTTACATACACAGAGTTGTGCAGCCATCACTTCCTTTTTTTAAAACCCAGTTTTTTTCCCCCATCTCAGCTTGCCCTCTTTCAGCCTAAATGTTATTCTGTGTGTGATGTTCAACTATTTTCTTTTCCCCTTGCCTTTTATTCATTTAGTTACCCGTTTTTCCCTTTCTGATTCGCATACCATGTATTAATATGTGAGTAATATGGATAGATTTATTAATAACTAGTATTATTCATCTTCTTTATAATACACCTCAGGTAGAAGAGATGGAAGTTTAAAAACTAAAGTTGTTTGGGTTATGCAGAATAAATGAACTGATGAAATGCAGTTAGGTTTCATTAACATTTAAGGAACTGTTGAAATTTATTAGAATTCTTAAATATAATTGACTTTACAATATAAAGTCAGTTTAACTGATAGGTAGAATAGTTTGACAGATTTTTTTTTTTTTTTTGATAAATTGATGGAATTACCAATTTTGACATCTTGTGGATTTAGTCATATCTTGCCAATTTCAAAGATCCCTCTTTTTTTTTCTTTTTTTGTCTTCTAGTCCTTTTGCTTTTTCTTCTCATCATGAACATAAACATAAATAGTTTTAAAAAGTAAACATTTCCTTTGTATCTCTTTTCTGGGAGAAAGATTAATTAGCATTAGTAAATCTGGAACTATAACATTAAATGTAAAATATGTTCCTATGTGTTCTACTATGTCCAAGTCAAGTTATAGAAAACAAGGGCAAAGTAAATTGTAAAACGTTTTTTGAGTGTCAAGAATAATTTTTAAGGGACGCCTGGGTGGCTCAGTTGGTTAAGCAGCTGCCTTCAGCTCAGGCCATGATCCCAGGGTCCTGGGATCGAGTCCCACATCGGGCTCCTTGCTCAGCAGGGAGTCTGCCTCACCCTCTGCCTCTGCCTGCCTCTCTGCCTGCTTGTGTTCTCTCTCTCTCTGACAAATAAAAAAATAAATAAATCTTTAAAAAAAAAAAGAATAATTTTTAAACCACTTTTTGTTGTTATACTTAAACTCACAGAAAATTACATAAAATATAAATACCCAGCTTAACAAATTTCTTATAAAGGCAAATATTCATTTAACCATTATATATAAGAGCATTATCAACACCTCAGAAGTTATTTTAATTCCTTTTCCCAGTAATAATTCCCTGATAATTACTTCCTTCTCTTTAATGTATCTTTTTTCTTTCCTTTTTTTAATGTGTCTTTTTTTCTAAAACATATTTTGCCTAACACCATAGTTTTTTCAAACCTTACATAAATAAATACAGTATGTGCACTGTGTCTAGTTTCTGTCACTCAACATTATGTTTGCGAAATATGTCCAAGTTGTTATATCTCTAATAATAATTTGGTATTGGTAATAAATTTTAAAAATGCAATAGAAAGTGTCCTAAAATAACTTTGAAAAGTGATAAATATTTTATACTGATTTTTGTAATCCTAGAAGTCCACTCAATTCTATAATCCCCAAAACATTGTCTCATAATTTTTGATTTTGTTATTAAAAGAGGGTGAAAGATTAACTCCATGGTTCAATGAATTGGTATTTAGTTTTATATGAGGAAGATATTATCAGTTAACAATTTGCTGTCATTTATGGTATCTTTAAAATATTGTTAAAATTTTTGAGAGCCTAGTGTAAATTTTTTTGTCTAAAATGTGGGTGAATGAGATGTATCTTTTAGTATTTATTTGTAAAATATAATTTAGAATCTGTACTCTGTTATTCTAAAACAGCTTAATCTCTAAGCCTAAACATTCTAAAGAATTAAAATCCTTTTCTTTTTTGGTAGGAGGAATAAACATGGTGTATCTCGAAAGAAGATTGCTCAGATGTTGGATCGTTATGAATACGAAATGTCCATCTCTATTGTAATGAATTCAGTGGAACCGCCACACAAAAGCACACAAAGACCTCCTCCTTCACAGGGGACACAGAGGTGGGGAGGCTCTCTAGGCTCACATAATCAAGTCTCTGTTACAAATAATCATTAAACTGGCTATTTTCAGCTAACACATTTGTTGCTTGCCCTTGAAAAAAATTAGTGAGCCTATCTTGAAGTTTAAATAGTTTCAAATTTTAAAAAAAGACTATTTTGCCTCACAAAGGATGTTCCCTGCAAGTTGTTTAATCCTAAAGTGTAAATAAAAATTATATAAAATTGTTTTTTAAATGTTTTTATAATTTTTTGTTGTAATTCCCTTGGGTTATTATGAAAACACCTAGTGGAGTGGGTAGGACCTAGAATAATTTTCTACAACTGAATTTTAAACTAATTGTATCTATTTTGTAAATAATGTTGAATAGTTTTATAGCTCATACCTAAATCTAACTTTTCATAAAAACATTAGTATTTTTTCTTAACTACCTTAAAAACATAAATACTTGATACAAGCACCTCAGTTGATTTTTCTATTCATTATACAGGTAAGGTGATGTTTCTGCAAATTCATCTGTATGAGAAAAATATTTCTAAGTTATAATTAGCATATCTCTTAGTTAAATTCTCCATCAGATGCTATACAGCAGTAGGTGTATCAACCACCTGGATGGTTTTTTCTGTAATATACATATTCATAATATATAATATATCCATATTCATCACCCTTCTCAAACCATCCCCCATCCCTCCACCCTCCCTAGTTCTGGAATGGATAAATAGGGAAATCACCGTATACTTAGAAAAAGCTTTTCAGGTTATTCTGATAATATGTCACATTTCTCTATTTAACACTGTATAATTCTAACATAAAAACTATTTTGGACAGGTCCTTAGCATTAATGGTAAGGTTTGTCTTGTAGGATATTTTATTTCTCCTCATTTCAGTTTTTTTGTAGACCAACTGTATGTCTCATTGGATAGTTTTCTTTATTAGATTGTGTTTTGTCACTTAAAATTTAAAAATTGAGATGGAATTCCTTTCTGAGATTTTATAATTCATCCTCATCTTTGATTTGCTCTTTTTAAGGAAGAAGCCCCAGCTAGTTACATGCTATTAAAAAAAAATGTTATGATCCTTCAGATGTTTTACATGATAATATTTTGTGGTCCATTAACTTTCTCCTAACCCAGCCCATCCTAAATCTAGTAATCTTTCTTCATAAGTTGTTTAAACCTTTTGCTATTCTTTTCAACCTTACATTAAATGTTCTCCCACATTTATATATTATTTTTTAAGAAATTCTAAGTGCAAATCTCAGAACTAAATACAGTACTCTCAACAAGGTCTGTTTTACATTGCCTTTAGTGAGATAAGAATATGATTTTATTTATTTGTACTATTCGCTGCTGTTTACATTTGAATGGATATTAGTTTGCTTTATTTTGTTTAACATGTCTGTTTGTATGTATTCATCTTAACTAAATATGATATACTAAATATGCTAACTCATGTTTTGTGTGTAAATGTATATATATTTATACATATACACATTTTCTTCATCCGCTATTTTCATGTATTTTGTTTCAGAGTAATACTTCTTGGTATTTAGGCTTGTGTTTTCCAGTATTTTATCATGTACATTAGCACATTTTGAAAATGCTACAGAAGGATTTAATTTGGGGACAGGTGAAACAACTGTTAAATACATACTGTGTGTTCCTTTCCCTCTGTCTTTATAAAACTGTTGGGAGTAATAGTGCTATGAATCTATAGTTTATGATTAATAGATGCTTAATTAGCCAAGTTTATTTTATGGAAGTAGAGAATTGCCTTTGAAAGTTACAAATTATAAAGAAATATATTTATGTTAGACAGTAAGTCTGAAATAAATTTTCAGATTTTATTATGGATCAACTTCATCTTTTAGTACTTCTGAGTACTTAAATAATCGTGCAGAGATCATTACTCATTGCTGATTTATTTTAATATAAATCCATACTGAGGCAGGGAAATTAACATTCTGAAAAACTTTGAAGGTCGTCTTTTTTAAGGACAGAAAATTAGTAGTTCCTCTAAGCTTATTAGATTAAAAGTTCCCCCATTAGCATTCTGGTTAATTTTATTTTATTTTTTGACAATAACAATGAATCATGAATATGTAATAAAAGATAGTAAAATCACTGTTATAAGTCATTGCTTTAAGTATAAAAATCTTTAACAAATCAAAGAAATTTACTGATTAAAGATATTTCATCAGAATTTTTCTTGTTTTCAGATATTCTTGGGTTTCCCCACCTAGTTATATTCTTAATGGAATAGCCCCCAGTTGCTATGCCCCATTCTAAGTTGGTCTCCATCCCAAAGAATAAATGCCGCATTAGTCATCATATTTAACTAAGATAAAAGACATTTAGTTAAGCAGAATGCAGCTTCACCTAAGTTGTTTTTTCGTAGGCTTGGCATAAAAATCAGTTCCTTTTTGATAAGCAAATTTATAGTTTTCTATATGTTGTAATCCTGCTAGCAGAAATACTTCATGTGGTGCTTAAGTTGAACTGTTGGTACTGCTTTTTAAATAGGTAATCTTTATTTTCAGTATTCACCTTTTCAGAAGAAAATGTTAACTTTTTAAAATTTTATGTCTGTTTTAAAGTAAGATTGTTTATAAAAGATTGGGTTGTATTTTGTTGTTGGAGCAATAGGGTAGATTTAAGTATTTGAAGTTTGGTTATTTCTTATCTAATTAATATAGAGTGGAATTTTCTAGTTTTATGTATAGGTAACTTTTTAAAAGTTCATGATTTCAGAGAATATGAAATACTTTGACCACATCTGAGTTTTTGTTGCAGAAATGTCTAGTTTTCTGAGACTGGTTTTTTAAGTATTTATAAAGAAAATTGGTGGTGTTCTCTTTGGAAAATGTAAAGAAATGTTGTTTATATATTAGTGCCTTGATTAGATAGGTTTGCTAGTCTTCATTGAAATTTTATGTAGTATTCACATGAGTGCAGTAACTGAGAATTTGTTATTAGGGCTGAATGTGTGTGTGTGTGTGTGATTGTTTTAACATTTGCAACCCATTAAATAGAGTAACACCTTAGTCTAGAATCATAACAAAGTATTGTTTAATTTTGTTACAGTAACCACTCAGAGTAAATATTTGGTGGTAGCAGGAAAAGAAGATTGAGTTAATGGTTTTAAAGTTAAATTTTATAGGTTACAATTTATAAATAAAAATTTTTGCCATTAAAATTGTTAGATGTAATTGTGAATTTACAGAGGAAGGGGGGATTATGTTAAGAGATTAATGAATATCTCCTTTGTGATAGTTTTCTTTCTCTTTACTAATTAAGGTTGGCATACCAATTTTTATTTTATTTTTTAAGATTAAGGTATTATTAAAATAATTGGTCTTATTATTAAGACCAATATTGGTCATATTATACTATATGTATATCAGATTTCTTCTTAAAATGTCCTTAGGATGGTAAAAGATTTATAGAATGAAATAAGTTCTGAAAGAGGAGTAATTAGTGATTTTCTCTTGTGTCTTTGTGATTCCTTTTTTCATATTTAAAACAACATTTTACTTAATTCAGTTGACTCAAATTGCTAAGTATCTTAAGTCTAAAAAATTATCACTTTTTGCATGGTTTGTAAGTTGTAAAGCAAACTTTGAAAAGTTTATAATTACGATGTTTGTAGCTAGGTTGAGAACACTTGTAATAGATTGGTTATCATTTACATTCAGTACCTTTATATTTAGACTACACTAAAAGGCATAAGTTTTATAATAGAATGCATTTGTAAGCTTAATTTATAATCTGTGGAAATTCTTAGCCCATTGTCACTGTCATATTATGCACAGAAACGAGGGGGAAAGAGTAGCACAAATAACTTTTTGAAAAGAGCCGCAAGCTAAGCCTGTGTCTGTTGGAAAATTTGACTTTTGGGTGCATTTAATAGAAGTTTATTTTAGTAATTTAGATTAGAAATAATCTCTTCTTTCCCCTTTTTCCTGGAAAAATTTGTTCTCTGAATGATAACCCTGTTGTGTTCCAGGTGTGATAATGGCAGTAATCACATATTATAATACACTTCCCAGTGTAGGACCTGTTAATATCAATATGCTGTCTTAAATTTAAGTATGAATAAAGTAGATTCTTTCATTTAACATGGACACAGTTACAGTTTGTCTCCTAATCATAGAACAAGGCACAATCACATTAACAAGCATTACCCCTACTTTGGTAAGTAACCGAAGACTTCATCTGGGAATATCTTCCAGTTGTAAATATTTCAATTTTTTTTTAATTGAATTTTTTGTAACTTAGTGGGAAGACTGAGAGATTTTTAAGATGACCTAGGGGCTTTTTGCCATTCAAATTATTAGTTACTAAGGGAAAAAAAGAATAATCTGTTCATTCATGTATAAAATTGTGCTCATGTTCAATAGAGTCCTTTGAAATACACTTTATTTGGATTATTTTCTTGTTTTGCAGTTTTAACTGCCTTCTCAGACAGGACATCTAAAATCAAAGTTTTACCCTTGGGGTTAGTTCATCTACAACTGTTAGTTACAGTTGTACAACTCCATAGTGTCTCTTCAATTATAATCCTGAACTCTTTAAGTTTTTTTAGTATAATAAAATGAAACTTGATTTTGGGAAGGGATTGTGGGTTCTTCTTCTGCCTTTATTATTTTTTCTTTCCGTTTTTTGTCTTTCTTAATAGTATTAAAAATTGTGTTTCTTGTTTCTTTCATACTATTTCCTGTACACATTTTCTTTTTCTTCTGTCCATTTTCTGCTCAGCCATCCTTGTGTAACTGCATAACATTTTTAATGAAGATGGTGGGATGGTAAGTAGCTGACAAATATGGAGGTAACTTTTTCCCTCCTATGTTTCAGTGAACTCACTGTTCTTTAGGAACATTATTTAATTAACCATATTATATTTATAGACCAGCAGCTTTGTGGTTGGTTTACTGACCCTGCTATTTAATTAGAACTTAGATATGAAAATACTTGGAAAGATTTATAAAAGTCTAACAAAATGTTACTCATTAGTTAAGAATCCTATAAACATGGCATAGTACTTGGATTTGTGACCAAAGAAATTTAAAATTTATTTTATAATGCTTAAGCATCATGATGATAGTCTTGTTGGTAAGTAGTAGTTGGATTGTAGTAATTGTAACTGTAGTAATACTACAATTCAGTATTGTAGAATTCAGTGTTCATCATGATTCTCCAATCCACCCTTATTAAAGAACAGAGTGATTTTGAAGGAAAGCTAGTAGCTTGTTTTGAGGTTAACTTCTACAAGTGCTTCATATTGTGCAATGCTGCTACAGTTAGCAATAAGAATTTAACAGCAACAAGCATTAATATAGTAATGTTCATTTAAGTAGGTGCCATTTATTTAATTCCTGTCAGTGCCAGGCTCTTTGGTAATTGTGATTGTTAACAGGTTCCAGGTTTTCATAGCAGTCCTACAAGGGTTTTATAAAGAGGAAACAAACTTAACAGAGGTTAAGCAAAGTTCTCCAGCAAATTTCTCTGGGGAAGATAAGTAACTGGGAGTCAACTCTAGGGCAGACATATTCCTCACTATAGCCCAGTTTATCTTTTAAACATAGTCATCATTTTAGAAAGTATTACCAATATCGCCTTTTTTTTTAAGGTAGGAAAGAAATTCCAGTGAAGATTTGAGTGTGTCTTTAATGGTTCCTTTGTTTTGTTTTTTTCATTTTTTTTAAATTTAAATTCAGTGAATTAGCATATAAGGTATTACTGGTTTCTGAGGTAAAGATCCCTGATTCATCAGTCTTAAGGGGACCTTTGAATTTATAGGGTTGAATGTATGTTAATTTAGTAACAAAATTGAATGTAGAAACCTTTAAGTGACCATTTATTTAGAGTCCTGTTTTTAAAAGTCAAGACTGAAAGTAGATATACCATTTAGTATTTCATGTTTTCTACAAAATATACATTGATATAATCGATAGTAGTTTTTCAACATCTTTTCAATTGAAGTTTTACATACGCTGTTGTGCCCTAATGTTTAAAATTTATTTTAATTTTTGATTTTAATTAGCTTTTGAAATGTGTAGTATTAAATAAATGGGTTAAGTTACATAAGCTGTTTGTTTTGCTGATTTTGAGGCAGTATTTCCTAGACTAGATCAGCACTGTGTGTAAGTGGTCTTTATCTTTCTTTTAATGTTCACATATTCCTTAAGTGTGCTCTAGTAGTAGATGTTATGGAAATTACATCAGTTTTCTGAATTTCTGAAGAATTAAGCATTTCTTTCTTTTATAATAGCATCGTTTTCTTCTGTGTTGTTTAACTTCCCCAAATTAAAGAACAATAATAGAACAATAATAATTCCCAAAATTAAAGAACAAAAATATATAGCAGTTTATATATTACTTAAGTTTAATATATAAATAATATATTGAGTTAATTAGATTTTGCAAGGAAAACCTTTAAATGCAGAATGAAGAATTCTTACTGTTGAGTATAGGCCAATACAATTTCATTTTAGTTAACCTAAAAAATAGAAGGCCTGGATCTTGTTTGATTTTTTTGTAATCCGTAGATTGTGATTTTTTTTTTTAATTGTTTCTAAATATGAAGTCAGAAATAGGTTTTTGTTGGAATAGGAAAGATTTCTTGAAAAGAGAAATAGCATTAGTTTCATCAGTAGATTAAAATAGTTTTCAGTTCAGGACCTAGAAAGCAGCACATTATTGAATTGAGGTTATTGGAATATAGTACAATGTAACACTGGCAAAGGTGTGATTAAAACATTTTAATTCAAATATAAGTAAATTGAAGTATGTACAGGAAATGTGTTAGGAGGCCTGGCCTGGGCTAGATAATTTGAATTAATTTAAAATTAATGAGAACCCATTTTTAAAAATATTCTGGGGAATGATAGAGAAGAGATTGCTAAGGCTAGAGAGAGAGTGGTCAAAAGTGGTATTTCTCCCTCCCTATTTTGCCTTTACTTTTCAAAAACCAGTAGAGCCTGAGTTACTAAAAAAGATTGATTATCTTGTATCCTAAGTGCCATAAAACAGGGTCTTCCTTTTCACCCTTGGTTACCACTGGGTCTTCATATCTTTGTCCTTTAAAAGGGTCAGTAAAATATTTGTGGAATGGTAGGCATAGTCTCCCTAAAACAATCAACGACCTTTTGATATTAAGGACACAATTGATCTAAGTAGAGCAACCTCTGTTTTTAATTTTAGCTTTCACCATGAGATTTCATCATTTCTCACTTGGGCATGGTAGTCTCCCCACTTTTCTTTGTCACCCTATAATTTTATTCACAGAGCAACTAATCTATAATTTAAAAACATTTTTTTTAATGTAAATAATATCACTCCTCACTTAAACTCTACTTCTTCCCTGACCCAGACTTGTACACCTCTCCCCTTCCCTTACTACATTACATCTTTATTGGTCTTTTTGTCTGTTTTTCAAACATGCTAAGCTTGATTGTGTTTTAAGCACTAGCTCTTTTCCTAGAGTGCTGTCCTTTTACTCCTCTGCCTAGCGTTGTTTCAGCATTCAGGTCTCACCTCAAATGTCACCTTTGCAAAGAGGCCTTCCCTGATTATTTCAGTCTTAAGTAAAATAGACCTTTTCCTATCACTCTTAATACATTGTCGCATTTTGTTTTCATCATGGTACTTATTAGTAGTTGAAGTTAACTTATTTAATACTGAGTTGTTGGGGGTGTGCCTGAACAAAATATACATCCCATGAGAATTTGTTTATTTTTGTTGGAGCTGTATCCACAGAATCTATAAACTGTAATTTTGTAGGAGCTCATTAAATATTGGCTGAAGGATTTGGTACTTACTGCTTGTGTTATTAGTAGTATTGATCCTCAAATGTATTTTCTGCTTAGACCTGGTGTTTGAGCTTCAGCCTTTTTACTTATCTGCCTACCTAATATTTCTACAGTTAAGACTGGAAAATTAAACAATGACCTTCTCTCCCATCTCTGGATTTCTGTGATTTCCTTATGTAGTGAGTGGATCTACCATCCATTTCTGCAAGCCAGAAACTTGGGAGTTGTCTTTGAGGCCTCCTATCCCCCTTCATACTCAATCTACCAACCAGGGCCTATGGATTTTGCCACTCAAATATCTCTCTCTTTTTTTTTTTTTAAATATCTCTTGAATCTATCCATTTTTGACTGTCATCTCTGTAGTTTGAATTATCTCTGAGACTTGAGTCCCCACATCAATTCTTGTGTAACCCTCTGCACAGTCTAACCAGACTGAAGTGTAATGGACATATGGGAAAGTGCTGTGATCTTTATAAAATGAAAATATAACCACATGTAAAACTTTTTAGGTGTTTCCCATTGCTTTTACGCTAAAGACAAAAAACCATACAGTGATATTTAAGACCCTGGTTGATGTGTCCCCTACCTTCCTATCCAATCTCATGTTTTATTATTATTCTTACTTCCTGTATTCCATCCCCTCTGGCTACCTCTCCGTTCCTTGACTGTGCTGTTTGGTTTTCCTTCCTGGGAAGTTCTGTGTGTATACACCCCTTCCATACTCATCCTTCAGATTTGAGCTCTTCAGAGAATCCTTTTGGACATAGTGTGCTTGACAAGGTCCAAAATACATGGTATAAGTTCTCATGTACTTTTTATTTGTTAATTTGTATGATTATATGATTGTTTTCCCTCATTATTTTTAAGTCAGAGATTTTGAGTCAGATATTGTATCTATTTTGTTGGCCATTGCATACATGGTCATCAGCTAGCACAGTGGCTAGGAAAGAGTGATATTCCGTATTTATACAAGAAGTGAATGTGAGTATTCTCAGCCTGTTGTGGGCTGAATTGTGTCACCTCAAAGTTCATGTGTTGAAATAGAATGTGACTATTTTGGGATATAGGGCCTTTAAAGGTAATTAAGATAAAATGAGACCAAGTGATTGGGCCCATAGCAAATATGACTAGTGTCCTTTAAGAAGTGATTAGGATAGACACACATAAATGGGAGACCTTGTGAAGACACTGGAGAAAGACTGCTATCTAAAAGCCAAGGAGAGCTTTGAAGAAACCAATCCTGCTGACACCTTGATCGTGGACTTCTGACCTCCAGAATTGTGAGAAAGTTAATTTCTGTTGTTTAAGTCAACCAACCTGTGGTACTTTGTAGATTTGGCAAACTAACATAGATTTTGGTACTGAGAAGTGGGATGCAGCTCTAATAAATACCTGGAAATGAAGTGACTTTGGGACTGGTATGGTGGATATTTGAAGAACTTTGAGGTGCATGTTAAAAAAAAACCACAGGGTTGCCTTTGGAGGTCTGTCAGTAGATAGGTGGACTTTAACAGTGATTCTGGTAAGGGCTGTGAAAGGAGAGATGATTTCTGTTGTCTTGGAGAGAGAGACATATGATCACAGATAGAGTCTTGGTAGAAATGAGAAAGATGCTTTGATGAAGCTTTAGATGGAAATGTTATTGGAGAATGAAGAAAAGATGATCTTGTTAGAAAATGGCAAAAAACTGGCCAAATTGTATTCCAGTGTTTTGTGGAAAATAGAACATGTGTAATAAACTTGAATATTTAGCTGAGAGTTCTAAACAAAATGTTAAGATCCACAGCTTCATTTCCTCTTGCTTGTAGTAAAATGCAAGAGGAGAAAGGACTTAAGGAAAGAATTGTTAAGGAAAAAAGAACCAAACTTGAAGATGTGGAAAATTCTCAGCCTATGCTTATTGTGAAAAATTAGAAAGTATGTGTTCTGGAGATAACATCATCGTTGTTGCTAGAAAATGGTTTGCTAAAGAGATTACGGGCATGTAATTTAGGCATCCAGTAAGCCGCCTCAGCAGAAATAGAGATGGCGTTATGCTAGCAGAAACCCTAACAGCTTGGACTGAGAGGGATAAAACAGGATGAAATGAAGGGAGGCCCTCATATTTCTGGGATTCCATAAGACACGTCAGTAGAGCCAGCTGTCTGTGATCATGTGTTGCCCTTCAGGAACAGGATGGCCCTGAACAAGGTTCAGAAGCTGGCAGGGCTGCCATAGCCACCTTGGAGTCAGACCCCCAAGCGTGAGGGGGTAGGGCGACCACACTGGTGGGCCTGGAAGGCAGGGCCTCCACCTAGAGTATAGAGCATGGAGCCAAAGAGGGATTATCCTTTAGCCTTCAAATCTAGTGCAATTTGCCTTTTTAGTTTTGAATTGTTTGTGACCCATCACTCTTTTCTTCTTTGTGATTTTTCCCTTTTGGAATGAGAATGTCTATTCTATGCCTGTCCCATTATTGCATTAGGAAAGCAGGTAACTTACCTAGATTCATAGTTCACAGTTGAAGAGAAATTTTGCCTCAGGATGAATCCTAACTGAAGTCCACCCGTAGCTGATTTAAATAATATTTAAATGAGGTATTGAATTTAGAGTTGATGCTGGAGTGAGTTAAGACTTTAGGAGTTGTTGGGATGCAGTGAATGTGTTTTGCTTGTGAGAAGGGCATGAATTGTGGGGACGGGAAGGTAGAGTGTTACAGACTGAATTATGTTACCTCAATATTTATATGCTGAAGTCCTAACCCCCAGTACCCCAGAAGGTAACTGTTTTGGAAGATAGAGAATAAGGTCATATGGATGGGCTCTTAATTTAATATGACTGGTATCCTTATAAAAAGAGGATGTTAGGACACAGACACATACAAAAGGAAGACCATATGAAGATGTTGGAAGAAGATAGCCACCTATCAGCCAAGGAGGGAGGCCTTAGAAGAAACCAACCCTGCTGACATTTCAGTCTCAAGACTTGAAACCTCCAAAATTCTGAGAAAATAAATTTCTATTGATTAAGCCACCCACCCAGTCTGTGGTACTTTGTCACAGCCTTACCAAACTAATACACAACTATTACTAGCTAATTGAGAGACATTTGTGGGACATTTCTTTTTTTCTTCTGCAGCTCCTTCACATGTAAAATAAGTATAGTTGACTGAATCAGTGGTTCTTAATTTTTAATTCAAAGCTTTCTAAAAATGGCAGGTGTTTCATTCAGAAGTGGACACGACGCTAGAGATGTTCACAGTATAATTGAGTTCTGTGTTTCAGACTGTTCTTTCAAGGCACCTTAGGGATTGTTGTGAAGGACAGAAATCTCCACTTATAGTAGAACACAGAATTCAAAATTGCATCATTAGAAGATAACAGTAGCTGTTCTGACTATAGCTTGCGCAAGCCACTTAACGTTCTGAAACTTGCCCTCATAAATAAGAACAATACTTTCTCACTCTGTAATATAGGGTTAGTGGCTGGATTAAATGAGATGTGTGTTAGAGTTTCAGCTGAAATAGCTCTTCTGGTGTTAGCCTTGAAATTCTGTGATTTTTTTGTTTGCTTTTTGGTTATTTTACCTCTTTTAGTGAATAGGCATAGAAGGAAACATACCAATTGATTTTTATACTAGTTAGAAATGCCGGGATATATCTGGAAGGATAAAGTTTGATTTTTTTGGTTATTAAATTTGTCAAAGATCTTCATAGTCCTTCCTTATCAGCATAGGCACTTGAGTTAAGCTGTAGAACAGCCCAAAGCAATTTATGATAATGCACGTGCCCTTCTAGCGTGCATATTAGCACTATTCATCTGTGTTGTATGGACTATTGGTATGATCCAATCAATTTTATATTCCCATTTTTACTGACAAATTTGGTATGATTAGTTTCACAGAGCATGTACTGGCAAGACCACACAAACACATTTCTTTAAAAGAGGGAAGAAGGATTTTTGTTTTGTTTTGTTTTAATGCCAAGCATAATGAGACTCGCCCCGCCCCCTTCCAGTCTTCATGGAGACAATTTTCCCCTTGTTTTTCATATATGAGCTTTTATGTAAAGTATATGTCATGGTGTGATATCAGCTTACCTGTAGTTGTATGGAACAGTTAATTACAGCCTAGGCTTCTATGAAATGAGTTATTCAAAATGGGAACATCAATTTGAGTGTGTGTCAGTTTTCAATTTTTATAACACACAGAAGTGATAAGAGTTGTCACAAGATTCATTAGACAAAGTAAAAGATAAGCATTTTGTAGTATCTTGAGATAGAATTAGTAATATCATTTTATTTTTTTTTCTTTATGTTTGAAGATTAATTTATTTGACAGAGAGAAAGGGCGTATGTGCCGGTGGGGGTTGGAGGGGAAAGGATAAGAATCTCAAGCAGACTCCCTGCTGAGCATGGAGCCCAACACAGGATTCATCTTGTGACCTGAGCCA
>CM053605.1:107294245-107325533 GCA_028646535.1 Procyon lotor
TTGTCTTTCTCTGACTGACTTATTTCGCTTAGCATAATGCCCTCCAGTTCCATCCACGTCGTTGCAAATGGCCAGATTTCGTTTCCCAAGAGAACTTCTTTGAATATCAGAGTTAATGTTCTCAAACTCTGCCACTGCTTTAGCAACTAAGTTTAAGGAATATTCTTATTCTTTTGTTGTCATTTCAACAATCTTTACAGCATCTTCACTAGTGGACTTCGTCTCAAGAAACCACTTTCTTGGCTATCCATAATGAACTCCTCATCTGTTCAAGTTTGATCATGAGATTGCAGTAATGCAGTCCCACCTTCAGGCTCCACTTCTAATTCCAGTTCTCTTGCTATTTCCACCACATCTGCAGTGGTCTCCTCCACTGAAGTCTTGAACCCTTCAAAGTCATCCATGAAGTGGCATCAATCTCTAAACTCCTCTTCATATTAATATTGTGCCCTCATCCTATGAATCCATGAATACTCTTAAGGGCATTTAGAATGGTGAATCCTTTTCAGAAAGTTTTCAATTTACTTTGCCCAGATACATCGAAGAATCACTATGTATGGCAGCTATAGCCTTACAAAATGTATTTCTTAATAGTAAGACTTGAAATTCAAAATTACTCCTTGTTTCATGGGCTGAAGAATGAATGCTGTGGTAGCAGGCATGAAAACAACATTATTTTTGTTCTACATCTCCACCAGAGCTTTTGGGTGACCAGGTGCATTGTCTGTGAGCAGTAATATTTTGAAAGGAATCTTTTTCTGAGCCATAGGTCTCAACAGTGGGCTTCCAATATTCGATGAACTGTGCTGTAACAAATATGCTGTCATTAGGCCTTGTTGTTCCATTCGTAGAGCACAGGCAGAGTACATTTAGCATAAATAATTCTTAAGAACCCTAGGGTTTTCAGAATGGTAAATGAACACTGGCTTCAACTTAGCCACCAGCTGCATCAGCCCCTGAGAAGAGTCTGCCTCTATAGAAGCTAAAGCATTGACTTCTCCACTCTAGCTATGAAAATCCTACATAGCAACTTACTTTCTGAAGCCATTTGTCTACATTGAAAATCGGTCACTTAATGTAGCCACTTTGTTGATTATCTCAGCTAGATCTTGCTGCAGCTTCTAGATCATGTTTAAACACTTGCTGTTTTTCCTTGTACTTTTATGTTATGGAGACAGCTTCTTTCCTTAAACCTCATGAACCAACCTCTGGGAGCTTCAGACTTTTCGGTAGCTTCCTCACCTCTCTCAGCCTTCGGAGAACTGTAGAGTTGGGCTCGGAATTGGGCTTTGGCTTAAGAGAATGCTGTAGTGGGTTTGATCTACTATCCAGGCTATTACAACTTTCTCCATACTAAGTAAGGCTCTTTTGCTTTCCTATCATCTGTGTGCTCCTAGAGTAGCACTTTTAATTTCCTTGAAGAACCTTTCCTTGCACTCACAACTCAGCTGCCTGTTTGGCTCAAGAAGCCTATCCTGATTTTGGCATGCCTTCCTCACTAACCTTAATCACTTCCAGCCTGTGATTTAAAGTGAGAGATGTGCAACTCTCCCTTTCACTTGAACACTTTGAGGCCATTTTAGGGTTATTTATTGGGCTAATTTCAAAATTGTTCTGTCTCAAGGAATAGGTAGGCCTGAAAATAGGGAGAGATGGTAGAACAGGAGGAGGTTGGTGGAGCAGTCAGAATACACATAATGCTTATCAATTAAGTTTGCCATCTTATTGTATGGGTGCAGTTCATGGCATCCCAGAACAACTATAATAGTAACATGAAAGATGACTGATCATGGATCACTATAACAAATATAATAAAAATGTTTGAAATATTGTGACAATAACCAACTGACATAAGCACACTAAATGCAAATGCAATTGAGCAAATGCAATTGGAAGAAAGGAGCCAAAAACTTGCTCGACACAGGGTTACCACAAACCTTCAATTTGTAAAAAGTGTACTATCTATGAAGTGCAATTTAAAAAGTTATGCCTATATATTTTATAATAAAAATAAAATTTCATATTCAAAAATAAAAAGATTTAAACATGCATTTCCACTTACAGAATTACAGTTCAAATTATTTCAAGGAAACCAAATGAAATTAAATGGTTAGGTTGTTTGTTTGCAAGGCTAGAGTTGGATTTCTCTCTTAAGCAGCCATAATTTTCCAAAATATGCCACCTAACATATTTGGCACCATATTTGTTTATATAGATAACCTAGAATATAAAACTGCTACAATATGAGGCACCTGGATGGGTCAGTCAGTTAAGCGTTTGACTCTTGATCTCAGCTCAGGTCTTGATCTCAGGGTTGTGAGTTCAAGCCTTGCATTTAAAAAAAAAAAAGGTACAATATTAGCATTCGAGATCAAAGCTCAATTACCTAAAATGATTCTGATCATAATCAACCTTATGATACCTAATTATATTAACAGTACCAGAAAACTGATACCATCTTTCTTAGATACCGTTTCATTCTTTCCATTCTATTACTTTATTAGCTATGATTTTTCAGATGTTAGTAATATACCATACTACAAGAGTATAGTAGCTTTTGTATCCAAGGAATGTTTTAACCTCAGAAAAGGTGGGGATGGAGGCGGCATGGAGCAAGAGGAAGGGAAAAAGCACATCAATTTACATCATTAAACCAAGTAAACATCAAACATGAATAAACCTCTATGAAGAACATCTTAAAATATATATATATCTATATAAATACATCATATATAAAATCAGATATGGGCCCACTCGCTACTTGATTTGTACTTTTTCAGAATGTCTATCTTTTTGAAAATTTACTATATGACAAGCACTTTATATATATTTATGACCCCATTTAATATTCATAACCTTGCTAATTTGATATTTACAAATCCAGAAAAAAGAAATGATTTCAGAAATCAAGCCACCAGAGTCATACAGCTGCGTGGGAGAGCCAAAAACAATGACTTACAATGATCCTTGCCTCCTGGTTTTCACATCCTTAAATAATCCCTTCCCCTTGAGTGTGGGTAGGAGTCAGTGAAGTGACTAGTTTCTAAATAATAGAATACGGCAGTTGACAGAATGTCACTTCTGAGATTAGATTACAGGGAAAAAAGTGGCTTCTGTCTTGGGCTCAGAGCTGGCTCACTTTGGTCTCATCACACTGTGTGCAAGGAGCAAAGAACCAAGGGAGGTCTCTAGCCTATATATAGCCAGCAACTAACTGAGGCCCTCGACCTAATAGTTCACAAGGAGCTCAGTCTTGTCGACAACCTCAAGAGAGATCTTCCAAGCAGATCCACCCCAAAATAAACCTTCAGACCAGAACACAGCCCGAGACTACACCTTAATCACATCACTGTTAAAGATCTTGACCCAGGGGCACCCAGATAATTGCAGGCAGACGCCTGTCCTTCAGAAACTGTGAGATGATAAATGTTTTTGCTTTAAGTCAGTTTTTAATAAGGTAATTTGTTACACAGCCAGATAACTAATGCAGTCTTGTGCTTATAATTCTTCACTGAAGAAACAAGTGAATCCTGTTCCTACCCTGTTTTGAGAACCCTATTTCCCTAAATGGCCTATTACAAGAATTAATTTTCAGTTTATTTTTATTTTTTCATACGTTATTTTTACAATTTCTAAGAACTGTACATTATTTTAATGCATCTATGTGCAGTTACAAAGAGAAGTGATTTTCCCCAAAAAAATCTGACAGGAACTGACACTTCATGAACCCTTTACCTCCTTATTTACTGAATGGCCCTGCAAACCCCATCCCAAAACCACTTTACTGGGACACTTCACTCTAAACATTTCTTAAATTAAGAACAGAGATCTACATAAGGAAAGGTCAATCTATCCTCTGGAGTTAAACTGAGATCTTCTCCAAAAGCAGGGAGGGAAAAAAAATCTCTATCTCTCTTTAAACTGTAATTTCTTAAAGTTGCTATAACAAATTACCACAAATTTGGTGGCTTAAAACATGCATTTATTGCATTATAGTTCTGAAGGTCAGAAGTCTAAAATCAGTTCCACTGCACTAAAATCAAGGTATGGGTAGGCTGGCATTCCTTCTGGAAGCTCCAAAGGAGAATCTCTTTCCTTGCCAAATTTTCCAGCTTCTAAAAGCCACCTGACTATCTGGGCTCATGGTCCCTTCCTCCATCTTCAAAACCAGCAGTGTTAACATCTTCTCTCCTCTCTGAAAGTGCTTCTAATCAACTCTCAACATTTCCCTAATATAATAATGAAATTAGTGGCTTGTTTCTGAAAATACATTCACTCATTGATGAAATCAGTACAGTGGAAGAAATGCATATTAACTGAAATATTTTAGGTTCACCCTTTCTTCTCATATGAACAAGGTATATGAATCTAGCAAAATCATCCCCTAGGAATGACACCCAAGGCTTGATCCCTGTATGGTCCTGTGTCCAATCACAGACTCAAAGGATTCTGTTTATCTGATGCCAATTACAAATGGTAACAAAATTCCACAGCTAGAAATTGTTGAATTCTGCCTGAAATGAACCTTTCATCAAAGCACTGTTTGCCTAAAAGGACAAAGAGCTAGCACTTTCACATACCTCCAAAGTGTATGAACTGCTTTGCATTAGCTTACTCATAAATATTTAAAGTCTGTACTTGTGTTAGAATTTAACCTAAAACTTATTTCATTAAAATCTGTTGGCAAATTTGTGGGTAAACAATTAAGTAAAAACTTAGTAATGACAAGTACTATATGAGTTCAGAAGGATTACAGAGGACTGAGGTGATACACCAAAACCTCAAAAAGCAGAGGCATTTGAGAGAACCTTTGAACAAATCAAGTCCTGAGAACAATGAGTGAACAAATGTTATGTCTCCTGCAGGGGAGGATAGGTGCTAGTCCAAGTGCAGAAGGACATGAAGACAAAGAGGGGGGTAAGGACTAAATTAAGGAAGAAGAGGACTAGAATGCTACCCCCAAAGAATTTGAACTTTAACCTCCTATACTCATTACCACACAGCAATACTAAACAATGCTATCTTTTAATTTAGTGCCCCAAATCAGCCCAACTTCGATCTACCAAATCTTTACTCCTTTCTTTCTTCAAAGCTCATTCTGAAAGCTAACTCCTATTTAAAACCATTCCCCACCACAGAATATCTGGCTTTCTATCCAGTCCCGACCAACCAATCTTACTTCATTCAAAATGTGGTGACTTAAACAGGTACTCCTGCTTCTTTAAATAAGCTCCTGAAAGTCAGGAGACAGGTATAGGACCATGCATGCGACAGATAGTAAAGTGAAGGAGCAGAGAAGAAACATGCTATCATTTATATCTCTAGCTTGACCTCCTACCACTTAGTGTAACTTCTCCCAAGTCCTTTAGCCCAAACTTACTCTCTTAAGCCCATGCTCCTTCTATGAAATGAAAATAACACAACCCATCTTACAAGATTTGTATACATGAAAGTACTCTGTAAACTGAAATCATGATACAAATGGTAGTTACAACTATAGCTTTCATTCTTATACATTTGATTCCTCAAACATACGTATTATATCAAATCACCTCTATCATCTCCCACTACAATTATGCCTCCTTGAAATTCTATTGCAATACCACTACTTTATTCATCTTCAGTTTCAATATACCCCAATGTTGTTCCAAATCTAATCTTTCTTTCTCACATTTATTCTATACCCACGCACAGTCAGATGACCCTAGCTAGGAGATTCCTCCACACAATTTCCAAATTTCAACTATTTCTTTCTTCTGATATTATATTCTAAATCTAGGAGACTGCCCATGTTTGTGAGACTTCACTCTTAATTTCCATCCTCTCTAAAGAGCTGAAATTTCACCTCTACAAAATCTTCATTAAAATATTAAGAATAGGGTGCCTGGGCAGCTTGGTTGGTTAACCGTCTGCCTTCAACTCAGGTCATGATGAGGGCACCCCCCACCTTGTCAAGCTCCCTGGTCAGCTGGGAGTCTGCTTCTCCCTACCCCTGCTCCTGCTCTCTTGCTCACTCTCTAACTAAACAAAAAATATTCTGTAAGGTTTTATTTGTCAGGAAGAGAGAGTGAGTACACACACAGGCAAGGAGAGCAGCAGGCAGAGGGAGAAGCAGACTTCCGGATGAGCAAAGAGTCCCAAGTGGGACTTGATCTCACATCCCTGGATCATGAGTGGAAGGCACACAGCTTAACAGACTGAGCCACTCAGGTGTCCCAATAAAAAAAAAAAAAATCTTAAAAAAAAAATAGTAAGAATCAAAATGCAAAGACCTAAATTTAAATCTTAAAGACCTAAAAAAAATCTTAAAAAAAAATAGTCAGAATCAAAATGCAAAGACCTAAATTTAAATTCATTTACAAAGATCACAGCTTACAATCTAGCTTGAAATGTATCGTAAATTTAATCTTTCTTTAATTTATTGCTTCTGAAGAAACTTGTTTAGACTGTTTTGCAAGTAAATATAAAACATTTACATAATGGTTCTTTGGACTTTTGTATTCTCCCTGGAAAACATCAAGCAATTTTCTTTTTCTCCTGATCTGGCATAAATCTTGAGTCATCTTACAAAAATTGCAAGGAATCCGTATTGCTTTTCTTTGTGCTATTTTTCACAACCGCACAAATGAATTCAAGGGCATCAATATTCTTTTTTAAAAAATGCAAACAAAAATAGGAATTTTAAACATTCTGTCATACAATAAAACATAACAAGTTCTAACTCCATTTAACTCAGGTACTGCTCATTTCAGACTCCTTAAATAAAAAAAGTTTCCTCTGCCAATCAAAGGTATGAACACAGCACAGCGCTGAAAACAGACACCTCCTTTTCAAAACTTGGTTTATCTCATTTGCTTCTCTTAATTATTCCAGAACAATAAGTATTACCCTTTCTATTAACAGCAAAATTTGTCCAAGTCCATAAAGTTTGAAATAACTGGGTCAAAAGCCCAAATCTTCCAACCCTGAATCCAGATCTTCTTGGATAGCTGATTTAAAAAGGGAAGGTCAGTACAGTTCTAAAATAGCATTTACTTACATCACTGTCATAATTATACCTGGTGTATCTATTTTTAAAACCCTTAGCAGAATCTTTATATGCCAACTCTCCCTTCCTCCATCAGAAAATATCTTTTTAAATATTTACTGTCAGATGTCATTCTCAAGTATAACAAATTAAAGATTTTCTACTAGAAACATGAAAGCATTTGTCACTGATTACTACTATCATCTATGATTTTTAAGTAATGAATTACCAAGCATTCACTTGGTATCCTTTACTCACCGAGACAACGTTGTTTTCCCAGAACCAGGCAAACCTCTTAAAAGAATAAGTAACTTCTGCAACTTATTTAACTCTTCTTCTTGAAACTGCTGGTTCTTAAACCTGTCTGTTCCATTATGCTTGTCCACAAAAGAATCTTTCCAGCATCCTTCCCTGGTTTCACAGAAACCATTACTCACATAACCATCTTGCACACTGTAGCCATTAGTAGAGGAATGAGCTCTACTGGTATTTTCACTACAGTCAATATAGTCATTGTTCCGATCAAAAGTCAAACAATTCCAGTTAATGTGACAACTATTTACATAATACCCATTTTGATGCTGAGACCCAGCTGGAGCATGGAAAATATTTGATGGTAGATTTGGTGGAGCACTGAATCTTTGCATGTTTAAATGATAGTTAAAACTGGGAGGAGGAGGACCTTGTGGTACTATAAAAGAATGCATTGGTTGCCATTCAGGCCTGAAGGAAGTTAAGAAATCGTCACAAAATGCAGGTATTACTTGTCCATTACAAGGATATTTGCCTGGCTCGTTCTCCACATGCTGTTGGTAACTACAAGGCGACTGAAGAACATTACTAGTATCTCTTTCCTTCACATCTTCAGATTTTAACAGCTCATTATGGTCCTGATAATACGTAGTAAGTTTTTCTTCAGAGGACTCAGGTTCTTTACAACTGCCTTCCAAATCATCTTTTTCATTTTCAAGCTCTTCAATTTCCTTGTAAAACTGGAATAATTCATTGTCAAGCTCTGATTTTCTGGACTTGAATTTCTGTTTCTGTTCTCGTCCTCCTTTGCCATCTATACCACTGATTGCATCTGAGTGATTTCTCCTTTCACTGTATTTCTTCTTCTCAGGGGGTTTGTAAATGGGTCCTATAAAAGCTTTACTTGTGCTATATATCTCATCATCTGTGGATACCAATGCAGGACTTGCATCCTGTAAAATTTGTGGATCAATGGATTCAATAACATCTGACCTGTTATTCCCAGGCATCTCATCATGCACAGGTTTCACTGAGTTTGTAGTTTTGGTTTTGTCCTCCTGAGGATAACTATGTTCTTTTACATCAACAATTGTCACAGAGGCCCAATCATTCCCAGCTTTCTCTTGGATTCTCTGAAAATTAGCACTACCATGATGAGAAAAAACATAAACCTCTTCAGCTGACTTCAATTTTTTATAGCACGGTTCACCTGTTAGTTCTTCACCATGATCCAAGGATTTCGCTTCAATTTTACCATAAGGCATCTGAGGAGCAAATAAATCATGCAATTAATAGCTAGTACTTTAAAAATCTAAACAAAAGTTTTTCAGGAACAAGAAAACAGAAAAGATATTTAAATGGTAAATTTTCCCAAAATACAAAAATTACAAAATTGTAATTTTATAACCACTTACTATTTAAGTATTGTTATAATGATTTAGGGGCGTGACCTCACTGAAGGTAAGTAAATATATATTTTTTTAAAAAGACGTATCTCACATTTAATCCAAATGATGCTTTTTTTTTTTTTTTTTACAGATTTTATTTATTTGTCAGAGAGACCACAAGCAGGAGGAGCAGCAGGCAGAGGGAGAAGCAGACTCCTTTCTGAGCAAGGAGCCCCTGCTGGACTAGACCCCAAGACCTGATCATGACCTCAGCGGAAGGCATACACTTAACCGACTGGGCCACCCAGGCATCCCTAAATGATGCATTTCTGGAACTTGAAGACTTTAAGTAAGTTTGGAAAATTGAATCAATAATATATACTTTGATGATATAGATACACAACCAAACTGATACCTTATCCAAGCTGGTTGTGATGTCTTCATAAACTCTTCTTGTTTAAAACCACTATATCCTTCTGAGTAAATGCATCCAGCTCCCAAACCTAGCATCTACTTAGCAATCAAACGTTAGATACTGAAATGTCAAACTTTACAAACCCTATGCCTGTGAATACAGTAAAAGTGGTTTCCAAATGGGTGTACTGAATTAATTTAAAAGGAAAAAAATAACTTCAGTTGCACTAAGAATGACTCAAATATATCATATTATGTTTAGAAATCTGGCAACTCCCTGAATCAACGAGTTCATCTTTTCCACAAGCTTGGCCAATCTCGAAGATAAATTCTGCTTCCCTTTAAATTTCTTAGCGGCCCTCAAAAGTGCAATCCCAAACGCTGTTTTAGTCATTACTTCACATTGCTCGCTCCCTGGTATTCCTCCAACATGACAGAACAAGAAAAGAGCAAAAAGGCGAACCAGACAACGATACAGGTAGGCCCACACAAACTGAAAAAATATATATACAACTGTAAAGAACACCGCCCTGTGGAAATGCCCCGCCCTTCTCCACCCCGCCTCCGACCACCTCTCAGCTTCTAATTTCCTCAGTCGAAATACGATAAAGTCTCAAGGAAGAGCAAGACGGCTGCATATACAGAGCGTGGCCTATACATAACCTGAGTCCCCTGGCCTCCTGACCTCCAAAGGTGCCCCGGGGAAAAGTGCGTCACCCAGCTTCTTTCTCCCAACATAGACATGTTCAGGTTCTGTCTAGGAATTCAAGAGATACCCTAGACTCAAAGGTTCACTCCAGGATTCCACGTTTACGGCCGATCAAAAGGGTCCACCCAAGAGCAGATGAGATGCCAAAAAACCCGAAAAACATCAGCACCACTACCCCGCCCTTACTTAAAATGGGGTGTGTACTCACCTTACACTACATTGACTTTTACCTCCCAATAAAATCGTGGTCTAGAAAGACACGAACATCTAAAAAGGTGAAAGCAAAGCGCAAACACCACCCCAAAGCACAGAGGAACTAAAACCCAAGCCCTCAGCATCTGGAAAACTGCGCCGCCGTACGCAAGATGGCTGCCACCTCGCGGTTACCCCGGCAGGAATTACAGATTTGCGCTCGGCATTGTGGGAACTGAAGTCCAGCGTTCACACTGGGCCTGGTAACCTCCGCGCTGGGAGACTGGGTCTCCCAGAATCCATTTCGTGAAAGACGCAGTAGCGATAACCAACGTAAACCGTAACTAGTTCCCAGATTTGGAGCTGGGAAGTTATTTAGGACTGTCAACTTTGGCTAAGAAAGGCAGCGATCTACTCTGGGATTCATCCGTAAAGGAAATGAGAACGTGAGTGCCTGGCACCCTAAAGACAAAAGCCGCTGTCAGTGCATGCTTTTAAGACTTTCTAGGATACAAAGAATCGGGCTTTTCAAGGGGGTCTCAGCTTTTGGTATCACCACGTAGGGTTGCTGGCGTTTCTACGAAAAACCACTCAGTAATTTCAGGCTCTTTTATCCATGGAAACAATCACTGCAGCAGAGCCGTAAATACTTAGGAGAAAGTTATTTCGTATCGTATTTGTGTTGTGTTGTGTTTTGAGAAACAAGGACCAATTACTGAGCTTTCCCACTTAAAGAGTCAATTAGTGACAAGCACTTAGAACAGCAGCTGGTAAAAAAAAAAAAAAAAAGAAAAGAAAAGAAAAAAGAAAAAGAAAAAAAAGAACAACTTGGCAGTCCTCACCTCAGAGTCCCATCTTTCTTTCCACCACCTCCCCATAGTCTCTAAGCCCGCTTTCTCCCCTGCATTCTTTCTTGCCACTACAAGTAAACTGCTAACGTCTTGGTATTGGAATAAATCTTTCTGTTGAGGTAGTTTCTAATTTATAAATATAACAGTGGAATCACATGGAATATTTGCATTTGATTATTTAACAGCTTTATGACCAAGGTTTTAGGCTTATGACCAAAGCAATCAATCCATCCCCTTGCAAAGAAAGACTTTTCCTCAAATACAAATTCCCACATCAACCTTTGATGTCTCCTCGTGCTTAGATCCAAGTTATGCATCCTCGGTGGAAACAACGACGTAAGTGAAGTTGTGTCTTTCTCAGGGTATTATATTTGGAGGTTCAGGATGTCTGTCCACTATAAGGTGATATTAATCTTTATCACCTTATCAAAGTGTTTTCCAGGTTCTCACTGTTTATTTTATCCCTTGCAACTAATAATCTATGAAGAGCTACTTTGAGACCAAGCAATTACCTTGCTCCTAATCAAACTCTACTTTGTCGTTCAACCGCCATTGGATGATCCTTGCTGCAACCAATCTTTACAGT
Source organism: Procyon lotor (assembly GCA_028646535.1). NCBI lineage: Eukaryota > Metazoa > Chordata > Mammalia > Carnivora > Procyonidae > Procyon > Procyon lotor. The sequence goes on from CM053605.1 coordinate 107,305,665, forward strand.
GAGGGTTACAAACTAGCTTTCTCCCCCCCATTTCCGTCAAGCCCTCCACATTTATTAGTGGTAATGCTTCTATAAAGAAGAGCTCTTCTTATTTACTATCAGCATGGAATTTGTTTTCCTCTTTGTTCAAGATGTCCATCAAAAAATCCATTACTGTCTTTTATTATTTATTTACTTATTTAATTAGTTATATTAGACTATTTTGAGGATAGTTTCAGATTCACAGAAAAAATGAGTAGACATAGTACACAGTTCCCATTTACCACACCTGCCTGACCACAGGTTTCCCCTATTATTAACCTCTTTATTATGATACACTGTTATAGTGAGCCAAATATTGATATATTCACATGAATTACAGTCCATAGTTATTTAGATTTTTAAAATTTTTACCTAATCTCCCTTCTGTTCCAGTATCCCTTCCAGGATACCGTATTACATGTAGTTGGCATTTCTCTTTAGGCTCTTCTTGGCTGTGACAGTTTTTCAGATTCTGCTTGTTTTTGATGACCTTGACAATTTGGGAGAAAACTGGTGGATATCTTGTAGGATGCCCTTCTACTATAATTTATCTGATGTTTTCCCATGATGAAACTGGGATTATATGGTTTTGAGGGGAAGACCACAAAGATAAAGTGTCACTTTCATCATATAATAGCAGGAGTACATACTATCAACCTAATTTATGACTTTTTATGTAAAACTTGATTACCTAGCTAAAGCAATTTTTCAGATTTCTCCAATGTAAAGTGACTCTTTTTTCCCCCTTTCCAAACTGTACCCCTTGGAAGGAAGTCACTGTACACAGTGCACATTTCTGGTTGTTACTCTCTCCTTCCCTCAGAGTATTTATATTATTTATTTGGAATTCTTCCACATGGGATATTGTTCTCTTCTTCCCTATCTTATTTTGTTGCTCAAATCATCAGATTTGGCCGGCTTAAGGTTGGTTCCCTTTGACCTGCATGTTGAACACTTTCTTACCTTTGTGGCACAGTAATTTTCCAGACTTACATTGTATGTTTGTTACTCCTCTCCTGGAGTCACAGTTTCTCCAAAAGCTTTGGTTTCTTTTGTTTTTTTACTGGAGAATGGTGTTTAGAAGCTAAGACCTTAAAACTAAGTGCTTTTTGATACTGGGGTGTTATGGCTTTTAGGCCCACTCAGTAGACAAAGGTGAGGGAAAAGGGAATATATATATATATTTCCATTTAAGAAATCATGGATATTGATACTTACAGTCCAATGCAATTCCCCACTATTCTGTTGTCTCCCCCATTTCATATTTGTATTTGCCTTCATTAACAGTGAGATCCTTGTTTCCTAATAGCAATGTTTACATATTTGCCTAATCCTACATTGCACATAAAATAGTTTCAGAATTGTTACATTCATATTATTACAAAAGCAAACATACTAGAAGGGGTTCAAGCCTTGTTTGTAGTTTTTCCCCCCAGATTGGGGGTTGAAAGTCAAAGTACTATGTGCAAAAATGACTTGAATTAGTTCTCTCACCCTACACTATCGGACTTCAGTGAGTTTCTCTTAGTCATTTGAAATACACATGAATTCACTTGTTTCTATTTTTAGTTTTAGTTTATTTTTCCTTCCATTATTGATAATTTCATTTTACTTTTGGAAGATGTAGGATAATGTGCTTCTAAAAAATCTAAATCATACAAAAAAAGTATAATCAGAAAAATATCACACTCTCCTGTATCTCTTGAACCCTTCTTGCTGCCACCCTTTATATGTATACAATTTTATTGTTTTTTTGATGTAGCTTCCTGTGTTTCTTTTTGTAAAAATAAGTGGATAAATGTATGTTTTCTTCTTTCTTGTTTCTTACTCCAAAGTGATCATCCATATATGCTGTTTTGCATTTTGCTTTTTTCAATGAACAGTATGTTCTGGAGATCACTTTGCATTAATTTATAGAGAGCATCTTCATTTTTTTTAACAGCTGCATAGCACTCCCTTATGTAGATGTACTATAGTTATTTACTTAAAATCTGTGATGCTTTGAATGTTTAGGTAGTATCCAACATTTTACAAATATAAATAATGCTTCAATAAGTAACCCTGTGTATTTATATTTTAAGAGAACTATCTTTAGAGTAAACTCCCAAAAGTGGGATTGTTAGAGCAAAAGGTGAATCAATATGTACTACATATTGTCAAATTCTCTTCCATAGAGATTATATCGTTTTGCATGTCCACCAGCAGTTTATAAAAGTGCCAGTTTACCTGAACTTTTGACAACATAATGAGTAAAAAATGGTGTGTCAGTGTAGTTTTAATTTACATTTTTCTTATTATAAGTTAGGGAGATTTTTGTATCTTTTCTATGGATTATTGGCTTGGGTTCATGTTTTAGTGGATTTTTTAGTCTTTTTTTTACTCAATTTAAAAATGTCTTTACATATTAGGTATATTAGCCCTTTGGCATATTTCTCACAGTAATTTCTCCTGATTTCTGTGTGTATTCACATATGCCTGGGTTCCCCCAACCCCCATCATGTAATTTTTTTTTTTTTTTTTTGGCAAAACTCATCATGCCTTTATTACATCTGGACTTTAAGTCATAGCCAGAAAACCTTTACAGTCAATTGGAAATTTACTTATGCTTCTTGCTAGATCTCCAATCCATTTGGAGTTTATAGTTATATATGGTATAGGAAATGAATTTCTAATTTTTCCCTAACATGATTTATTAAATAGTCCATCCTTGTTTCAATGGTTTGAGATGCTACTTTTATCATATATTAAATGTCCACACAAGCATGAATTTTCTGCTTTTTTCAGTTAGTCTTTTGGTCTATTCATGTACCAGTACTAAACTTTTAACTGTATATTGTAGAGTTTATCCACCCCACTTCCCAAGCTCTTTTTAGTAATTTCCTAGCTATTCTTAAGTGTTTGTTTTTCCATGTAAACTTATGATATCAACTAACCTAGTTCTAAGAAAAAGCCTTTTGGTATTTTTTAAGTTGGGATTGTACTCTATTTATAAATTAGCTTAAAGAACTGATATATGGATAATATTGACACATCCTGAGAATGGCTATCTCTCTATTTGTTCAAGTCAATTTTTGTGTCAGGAATTTAGAGTTTCCTTCGCATAGATTTTGAACATTTATTAAGTTTATTCCCAAGTATTTTATCTTTTTAGTTACTATTACAAATGATACGTTCTTTTTTCTTTCATGAGATCTTCTAACTGGTTATTATTTGTGTAAGTTAAGGTTGTTATTTTTCATATTTAAATTTCATATCCTGCTACCTTACTGAATTATTTTGTTATTTGAGATAGTTTAGTATTGGTTCCTAGGATTTAATAGGTGTGATATCATGTTATCTGTAACCAGAGGTCGTTTTTTTCTTCTTCTTTTTCAATTCTTATACCTCTAATCAATTTCTTTTATCTAATTACATAGGCTAATACTTCTAGCACAATATGGTAATAGAGATAGTAATCATCTTTGCCTTATTCCTGACTTTAGTGGAAATGTCTTTAAGATTTCTCCATTAAAGGGACGCCTGGATGGCTCAGTTGGTTAAGCAGCTGCCTTTGGCTCAGGTCATGATCCCAGGATCCTGGGATCGAGTCCCATGTTGGGCTCCTTGCTCAGCAGGGAGCCTCCTTCTCCCTCTGCCTCTGTCTGCCTCTTTGCCTGCTTGTGATCTCTCTCTCTGTCAAATAAATAAATAAAATCTTAAAAAAGAAAAAAAGATTTCTCCATTAAATAATATATATGTGTGTGTGTGTATGTGTGTGTGTGTGTGTGTGTGTGTATGTCTGTATTTATTTATTTATAGTCATATTAGAAAGTATCCATCCAGGGCGCCTGGGTGGCTCAGTCCATTAAGTGTCTGCCTTTGGCTCAGACTGTGGTCTCAGGGTCCTGGAATTGAGCCCCACATCAGGCTCCCCACTCAATGGGGATTCTGCTTCTTCCTTTCCCTCTGTCACTCCCCCTGCTTGTGCTTTCTCTCTCAAATAAGTAATATCTTCAAAGAAAAAAAAGTCTTCAACTGTTTCTATTTTCTCAGGAGTTTTAAATTAGGAACAAGTGTTGAATTTTGTTAGTGTTTTTCAGCAACTGGACATATTAATATGGTGAATTATATTAATATTTCCTAATATCAAACCATACTTTCATACTTGATATAAGTCCCACTTGGTCATAATACATTATTTTCTTAGTGTATTACTGGAGGTTATTCACCATATTTAGGATTTTTGCATTGGTATTTGTAAGTAATTTGGGTTTGTAATTTTTTTTTGTTATATCATAATCAGGCTTAGGTATCAAAGACTAGCCACTGATGGAGAAATTAGAAACAAAATAGACAAAATAGTAGAGAGTTCTACTTTCCCAATGTCCTTTGATCTTTCTCTGAACATCCTTTAATAAGCCATATTTTGTTGTCTTCATATTTTTTGGTTCTTGTGGGCCTTCAGCTTTCCTATTAATATTTTTATGAGTGAGAACTACCCTTGGTGTGCACCATCTTTGAACTTTTGCATGTAGCCACATTGTTTATGCTGAATTATTTAAAAATAAACTACAGACAACTTACAACAGGTCACAAGCCGGGTCCCAGTTCATTTGTCCTGCCTTTCTCCCTTGTATTGCTTTGCTCCCAAAATGACAATAGGAGGCATTTTGTAAATAAGAAAACAATACATTTATTTACTTATTGTGCTCAGTGCACTTGTCCCTGAAAGTGACAATGTGAGTAAATCCTAAACAGAGGAGCAAGGGAGAGCGTTTTTTCCCTAGCAGTGGTGATAGCAAGGAAGGTGGTAATAACACAGGTGTAATGAAGCCAAAGCAGGGGCCAGCTAGCTTCTCAAGTTGGTCTAGGCCTTACAATGCCCACCATTCAGACTTCTAACAAGTATGTTCTCTGGTGATGGGCATTATTACCCCCACTCATCTTTCAGTCTGTCCTCACAGAAAAACCAAATTTTACAAAGTATATGCTGTTCCAGACTTCACACAAATAAGTTGATACAAAGAAATGGAAGAAGAAATAAGCAAGTCTTTTCAAATGAACTCTAAGGAAGCTCTTCTTAAAACTATCTTTCAACAAAACTACATAAATTTTTATCCAATTCATAAAAAAATCTGCATTTGACAGTTTCTATACCTACAACAGGAAATTTCAGAGGGTTGGGTAAAAAAAATTTATGCAATAAAATATTTTATAGTTTTATTTCATGGAATATAATCAATTCTCCACAAATTTTTATTGATCTGGACATGAAACCATTTATGTTTCTAATCAGGAGTTGCAGAAATAACATTTTTCTTGGCTGTTTAGTGACAAGGTCATTGGAAAGTATACCTTGTAGGCAATTTTTCAGAGCAACTAGTCAATATATTTGCTTTTTAAAAAAAATATGCAGCTTCAATAAAATCTCATATATGACTTCTAGGGCTTCACTAGTTTTCCATCAGTGGTGTAATTTATTGATTTTTCCATTATAAATATTTGCAGTTATTATGCAGTAAAATTTATTTTTGAAAATAATGACATTTCATTACATAAGGATGATATTATTTTTAGAACCTAAAAATGGAGAGGCCAAATTTATTTTTTAACTCAATCATTGTTTAAGACTGCTGAGAGGAGAGTGATTGGGGGATGGGTTGGTGGTGTTTTTCCTATTTAATTTTTAATTTTTCTATTTAGGAATAGGAAATAGGAATAGAAATAAGAAATAGGAATATTTAAATTTTCCTATTTAATTTTCCCTCTATGTTGTTAAAGTGATGCATTGCTATCATAGAAAATGTGGAATACTGAAAGGATAAAGAAGTTATATTATTTGGTGCTAGTCATAGATACCAACTCTGACTAGATTAAGCAGAAGAAAATTTAGGGGAAAGCTATCAGAGGATAAAGAGCCCAGGATCAGCTGGGCACCCAGCGTGGAGATGAATGAACAGCTACAAGGGTTTTCAAGAATGGCTCACTAGGAGAACCATGTCAGCAGTAAGTATATCTGCAGAAAAGTCTTGTCAGCACTATAGTGAACATTGCTTATCATCAATCTCCATACTCCTTTTTTAAAAAATTTAGATTTATGTACTTGAGAAGGAGAGAGTGAGCACATGAGCAGGGGGGAGGAGCAAAGGGAGAGGGTTAGAATCTCAAGCAGACTTCCCCCTGCGCATGGAATCCTCCCTCACACCCCAACATGGGGCTCAATCTTGGGACCCCGATATCATGATCTGAGCCAAAATCAAGAGTCAGATGCTTAACCAACTGAGCCATCCAGATGCCCCTCCCTACTGTTTTAACATTAGTTTAAGATTCAAAATCCCAGGAGAAACATTTGACTATCCAAATCCTAGGTCATGTGCCCATGTACTAACTGTACCAGAAGAGGGGAAATGTCCCAAAGGCTGCACCTACTAATATCATCACATTAGGGATTATGATTTCCACATATGAATTCTAGGGGGACAGAGACATTCAGTGCATGACAGTGTGCAACCAATGTGGCTATACTGAGCAAGTGGTCAGAATGGCACCCCACATAGGATTTAGTACTCTGTGGTTGCCATCCTGAAATTCTTTCTTTTTTTTTTTTTTTTTTTTGCCATATTGAAATTCTTAATAAGTAAATCTTTGAATTTGTGTTTTGTAAGGCAAATGGGATATGGAACATGCTTCAGAAGGTTGGAGCATCCTGCCAACTCCCCTCCCTGTAGGATGAGTTCTTGGCTGCTTACTTCCACCTTCAGCACCTGTAGCAACCCCCATCTCACTATGACCACAAATACTGTCTACCTGGGGTGGTGACCCAGTCACACTGAAGGGGAAAGGCCTACATTCCACTGATACCCTCTGACCCCAGAGGGGTCCTAGGTGAGTTTATAGGAAAGATGGGAGATGGGCCTTGGTGCCCCTCCAGTGTTATCACTAGATGGGGCATGGTGGCAGTTGTCTCCATCCTGGGCTGGTAGTACCACAGCATGTTTGGCAGGCAACTCAACAGGAAGGAGCCTCTTGTCCATCCTTAATCCAGGTATATGAATGAGCATAGGAAATGGAATCCTTTCGAGGTTGCCTATCTGTGGCAGGATGGGGAGATGAGCCTTTGGGAAGGGGAGACTGACTTCCCTGATCCTGAGCTGGGATACAAAGCTTCCTTCTGAGGCTGGCAGGAGGAGGAGCCCAGCATGAATGCACAGACATATTAAGGCAAGGGGAAGTGTACCTGGCACCTGTGAGGGTCTACACTTACCCCATGAGTATCCCCACATCCAAGAGAGCATGACATTAAATGGCAAATAAAAACCACCAAGACAAGAAAAAGTTTTCTATCTTTGTACCTTTAATGATGCATTTTTGCTGCATTTTGAACAAGGGATCTGCATTTTCATTTTACACAGGGACCTGAAATTATTAGCCAGTCCTGACCAAATTCCAAATACTTTGACCTAAATTGGAACCAGATTTTCCAGATTTCTCTGACTCCTCCCACATCCCCAAATATGTGATTTATTCATTAGCATTCATCCTCCAGACTATGCTGAAATTGTTGCCTTTTCATAGAGACTTTCCTGACCTTTTTATTTATACTGTGTTTCTTTGTTATTCTCTATCATAGCATGTCCTTTAGTTTTTTTATTGCACAAGTTACAATATGTAATTATTTATTTGTTTACTTAGTCATTTTCTCTTTCCCTCTATGAATTGTATATGTGCTGCCGAAGCGAGTACTCCCTCTATGAATTGTAGTCCCCATGAGGAAAATGGCTTGGTAGGTCTTGTTAACTGCTTCATATCTAGCAACTGGCAAATATGCTGGAACATAATAGGTGTTCAATAAATATTTGTTGAATGAATGAAACATAGGACATTATTTTATTGCTTACCAAGGAAGTTGACAGGAAGAGGAAAAAATAATTGGGGAAGTTACACGAAACACTAAGACTTAAAAAAGGCCAGGTGACCAGACGATTGAAAGAAGATAGACCTGGTTATGTGAAATAGTGTGCAAGTCAAATCAGCATACATTTATGAAAGGTCTGCTTTGTTCAAATCATGAGGTCATGTGGTATTTTATTCTAGGGTCTTCTAATCTGGTCAGAAAGAAGGAAAATTAGCATCAAATAAGAAATAAAAGCAAAATATGGTGAAGCAAACTTTTTTTTTTAAGTAAGCTTTCCACAATGTGTGATTTGAACTCACAACCCTGAGATCAGGAGTCTCATGTTCTACCGACTGAGTGAGCCAGGCACCCCATGGGGCAACATCTTTAAATTAATGGAAAAAAAAGCAGTCAATTTAGAATTCTATACCCAATGAAACTATACATCAAAACAAAAGTTCAGTTATATAAATACTGAACAAATATATCACTGATGGTGCTAAAACAATTGGGTATCCATAGTTTTTTTAAAAAGAAAACTAAGATCCATAATTTGTATCATATACAAAATAGCACAAAATCTATATAGGCCTTTAAAAAAAAAATCTCCAAAATACAAAACTTCTCAAAGAAAACTTAGGAAAAATTATTTTTTGCCTTGGTTTAGGCAGATTTCTTAGATTCAACATCAAAAGCATGATCCATAAAAGAAAACAATAGAAGTGGTTGACAAATTATAATTGCCAAGAAAATTGAGAGCTTGTGTTCTTTGAAAGGCACTATTAACAGAGTAAAAAGACTAGCCATAGACTGGCACAAAATATTTGCAAATCACATATCTGCCAAGAGATGTATATCCAGAATATAAATAATTCTCTAAACACCAAAATAATAAAACCCACATTTTTTTTAAACGAGCAAAAATTTGAATAGACACTCTACCAAAGAAGATAAATGGGTGGCAAATAAGCACATGAAAAGTTGCTCGACATCATTAGTCAGGAGAGAAGTGAAAATTATGTCAATTATATATATAACTACACATCTATTAAAAATATCCAAAATTTAAAAACAACGTCTGGAATTCTCCTACATTGCTAGTGGTATGAAATGATACTACCACTTGGAAAACATTTTTGTAGTTCCTTTGAAGTTAAATATCCACCACCATATGGTCTAGCCATTCCAATCTTAGGAATTTACCCAGGAAATGGTAAATAATAATGGTCCATAATTGAAAACAATGAATACTGGAAATATTCATATCCATTGACCATTCTATAGTATGATTCCCTTCATCCAAAGTTCTAGAAAATGTAAATTAATATATAGTGACAGAAAGCAAATTAACATAGGGATGAGGGGAGGGTGAGATGGGTTAGGAGTTGAGAGGTAGAAGGGAGGGAACTCAAAACGGCACAAAAACTTTCAGGAGTAGTGGATATGTTCTTTGGGTTGTTGCTTTCATGGGTGAATATGTCAAAACACCAAAATTGTGTGCTTCAAATATATGCATTTTATTGTATCGGGTTTTGTTTTTTAACTCTGGTCAATGTTATCAACATTATATCTTCCAAAAAAGTCCTTAAAATGTCTGGTTTATTTGTGGCATTCTTTCTGGGCTTCTGTTTTACACTGGAAACATTTTAAACCAGCTAGACTCTGGTTTTTATATTCAACTAAGCCATAGACATTCCAAGACAGGATTCTCTTCAGAAACTGACATCTTCACCAAATGATGAAAAGGTAAGAGATAGAAAATTAGATATCCACTTATAAATGTAGGCATATCTATAAAACTTAAAAAAAACTTTAGGCTCCCAGTACTCTCTCCTGTCCCACATCTTGCTGCTTTCATGTGACTCCTACATCTATAGTTACCTTCCCTGTTTACTTTGGGAAGTGTTTCTATGCTGCTTTGATGTTTCCCCTTGGTAAGATGCTACCAGTGCCTCTGCTTCATTGCACTGTAGGGTTCTTGCACTGGTTTACTTTCTTGTAATATGCCATTGGAATGACTGCCATCTCCTCTCTGAACAAGCATTCTCTTCATTTCATAGGGCTAGAGGGAAGAGAGAGAGAGCCGTGCCACTACACATCACAGGTGTCATGCCTTAGACCTAAAGACAAGGAGCTTTCTCCCTGTTCTTATGAGATGGTCTTATGTTACATGAGCAAGCTGTTTCAGTTTCAGAAACCCCACCCTTTGTTACCAGTTGACTTTGATTCCTCTCAGATTGGCTAAAAGGTCTCTAAAACTAAAGAAAATGAAAGACAAACTTACTGAAATGAAACTTAACGCTTTCTGAAGGTTTTCAGTGACGAGATGGGGGTATAGCTCAAATGTCATTTCAAGATCAGGTACTCACCCATTCAATCTGGTGGTCTCTTGGACATCTCCATCTAGCTATGCAACCATTCAACTCTGGTTTCTCTGTTTCTGTGATGGTAATTGGTTGTGCACTGAATAATAGAACACCACAAACATGATGATAGCAGCATGGATGTGTGGGGATAAATGAGTGGAATTATGAATAAATGCCATGTATCTCGGGTAAAATTAACACAGCAGGATAGGTGGAAGGAGAAGATTATTCTCTATTTTAGATACGCTTAGTTTGAGGGAGTGGATTCTTCTAAAGAAGATTCCTAGTAGGCAGTTGGGATTGTGTGACTTAATTTCACTAGAAAAACAACAACAACAACAACCACCCCACAAACCAGAGTAGGAGATAACTTGGTTGTCAGCTGCCTAGTCACCTGCCTAGTGACAATTAGCCAACTGCCTAGTGTCAACTAGCCAACTGCCTAGTGTCAACTGCCTAGTGACTGCCTAGTCAGTAAAGCCATAACTGAATGAGATGCTTCAGGGGGGAAAGTATAGAATAAGAAAACAAGAAGTTCAGAACTGGATCTTTTTTTTTTTTTTTTAAGATTTTATTTATTTATTTGACAGAGAGAGAGAGAGATCACAAGTAGGCAGAGGGAGAGGGGGAAGCAGGCTCCCCTCTGAGCAGAGAGCCCGATGCGGGGCTCGATCCCAGGACCCTGAGACCATGACCTGAGCCAAAGGCAGAGGCTTTAACCCACGGAGCCACCCAGGTGCCCCCCAGAACTGGATCTTGACATTAAGAAGAAAAGATTGGAAACAGCTTAATGTCCATCAATAGAGGACTAATTAAACAATTATGGTACGTTCTTACAATGGAATACTACGTAGCCGAAAAAAGATGAGAAAGTTTTTTCTGTATTTATATAGAATGATCTTTGAATTAAATTGTTATTTGAGGAAAGCAAAATGCTTAAGAGTAGGTACTGCATGATGCTATGTATAAAAATGTGAAAATATGGGCACACACATACATGTATATATAATGTCTCTGGAAGGAACACATGAAACACATTGGTTGCTTTTGGAGAGGGGCTGGGGCATGAGAAGAGATATTTCACAGAATACCTTTTTGTAACTTTGAGTTTTAAATGATGTGAATGTGTATTTATTTTACTATTAAATAAATCAACATTTGAAAGAAAAGATTAAGCTTCTGTGTGCCTCTATTCAGAGATTTAGAATCCAAAGAGCTACTGCATTGTATAAGGAATAGAGGGGAAAGTATACTGAAGTGCCCCAGAACGGAGCATTAGGGTGGGGGATGACGGAGTCTGACACTGTTGTTGAGAATGATGAATGTCCTGGAGAGTCAGGCATGGGGTAGATGGAGAGAAGGTCATTGAAGAAGAAGAAAGAGAAGAAGAGTGAAGAAGAAGAGAAGTGAAAAAGAGAAAAGCCCTGTTCCTTAGGACATTATCCAAAATGGAGAAGACTTATTTACTTACGGAAGAAAGACAGTCTACAGGCAATGTCTCTTGCCTGGTTGTGCGTAAGGCCTGTTTCTACCCTTCCTGCTGTGAAAAGTCTGGCGAAGTGTTCTACAAGGTAGCACCAAGCCTATCTACTACTGTGTCCTCAGTACATCCACATCTGGGCACTCACTAAGGTCCTCCCACAGCCCAGCTCACAGTGCTGGGTCATTTTTCAATCCTTAAGCACCCATTGATGTTTTCTTAGATTGGATTTTCTTTTCTTTTCTTTTTTTTAAAATTTTAGTTATTTATTTGAGAGAGAGAGAGCAAAAGAGAGAGCACAAGAGGGGTAAAGTCAGAGGGAGAAGCAGACTCCCCACTGAGTAGGGAGTCCAATGCGGGACTCGATCCTTAGACTCCAGGATCATGACCTGAGCCGAAGGCAGTCACTTAACACACTGAGCCACCCAGGCACCCTGGATTGGATTTTCATGTAGAAGTGTTCTTGCTGCCTCCTTTACTCTGTTTATTATTCATATCGTTTAACCTGAGCAACTTCTTCTGTTATACTTTAAACATCCTAGTAAATAGAACATCTTAGTGTAGTTGTTATAGATAGCATATTACCTAAAATTCATAGTGCATGGCAGTTTTACTTGCATTTGCCAAAATATATTATTACTACTGTGGCAATAAAAACTACTTTATTTCAAAAGCCTCAGCTTCTATAATCTACATTCATAAATGATGGGTTCTCAACCCAGAGAGATTTAAAGTAAGTAACAAATAGTGCCACTCTTCTAAATGCATTACATATTTGAATCATTGAATGTCCTGAATAGTCCTATGAAGTAGATACTGTTATGATTCCTATTTTACAAACCAAGAACCCGAGGCTTAGAAGGGTTTTGTAACTGGAACTTGCTTAAGGTCACAGAGCTGCTAAGAGGCAGAACCAGAATTTGAAATTCTGCAATCCGCCTTCTTGGTCCACACTCTTAGCCATAACTATGTTGACTTTAAACTTAAAGTAGAAATTATATCTTGTGGAAAAGAAATGTAACTTTAGGAGAATTTGAATGTGTTCCTGTTTAAATTATTACAAAAATTTTAAGTTTGATCTATGAAAGACTGTTATGGGGGTGCCTGGGTGGCTCAGTGGGTTAAAGCCTCTGCCTTCAGCTCAGGTCATGATCTCAGGGTCCTGGGATTGAGCCCCGCATTGGGCTCTCTGCTCAGCAGGGAGCCTGCTTCCCCCTCTCTCTCTGCCTGCCTCTCTGCCTACTTGTGATCTCTCTCTCTCTCTCTCTGTCCAATAAATAAATAAAAATCTTTTTAAAAATACTTATGAAATGTCACTGAACTTATAAAAATGTACATAATGTATGCTCATAATCACAAGTCAAAAATACATGTACGTAAAGGGAAAAATAATCATCTCCCTACCAGTCCTCACTCCACCCAACTCCTCTGAGGTAACCAGTGGTAACATCATGGCATGTCTCTTTCCACATCATTCTCCATGTTTATACAAATATATGCACACATATATCAGGTTTCCTCCTTGCTTCTTCTCTTTTCTCTTTTCTTTTCACAAAATGGATTCTTCCCTCCACATGTTCTTACAACTTGCTTTTTTCTATCCTTTGCTGGGAAACATTTCACTTTGGTATCATACCCCATTACTCTGTGGAAATTCTCTCTTCTGATAACTGTGTTGGGCAGAAGGACCTTTGGAGAAAAACGAGTCCTGCCCAACTAACAGCCTGGGCCTTCGAGTGGAATTCTGACAAGGCTGAGATGATCCTGTGGCCATTGTAAAAGGATACTGTAACTGAACACAACAAGGGACATCATTGTGACACTGTGTTACTGTAAAGTCTTTGGAATTGTTCCTTTGGTAATTGTGTTCTCCTTACAATTGTCAATAGGCAACTCCATAAAACAAAGGCATTTCTGTATTTTCCTGGGAGATAGGGGTACCTGGGGAGTTCCCCATTCTGATGCCAAGGGATAGACTGGGTCAGTTGGCACTGGTTGACATTAATCAGTCCTTGGCAGGACCCAAATGAAGCCTAGGACAGCCAAGTGGATAGAGATTTAACTACAGGAAGCTCATGGGCAGACCAGTGACGTATATTGTGGGGTCTTTTGTTCAAGAATGATTAAGAATTCAGGATAGTGACAGCAGAGCATTAAACCAAATTCTGGCCCTTCTCAGTGTCGTGCCCTGTTCCACTGCCCAGGTATCATGTATGCAGCTAGTACACTACTTGTAATATCTAATAGTAGGGTGGAAGGAAACTTTCATTAGCTTGTTTTTTGGTCAAGTGATAAATACTTCCCTTTTGATTTTTAAAAGAAGACTGATTTTAAAAAATTTTCATTCTGATCCCATTCAAGGGCAAGGTGAAATTTTTATTCTTCAGTGTAATTCATGCAAAATCCCCTCTGAAAGCATTATGTCTTATTCACTGCTAGAGGTCAGAATGGATTACATCCTGGGAACATCAAATGCAGTGAAACATCAGAGGGGAGACCTCAAAACAGTGAAATTCCATTGCCTCAAAAATGGTGAAATTCCAAGATTTCCTAGATCTGGAAGCTACATTCCCTTATTTGGAAAAGTTAATGGAGGAACGGGACAAAATATAAGCAAAAAAAAAAGTCTAATGTCTCTGCAGCAATATTTTTCTGGTACTTTTATATAAGAATAATTCAATCCCACTTTTTGCATTTAATTTCTTACAAAGAATATATTTTTTCTATCCAGGAACCTGAAAATCTCTATTTTTTTCTACTACTCAGTCTCCCTGTAGCTATCATGATTTTCATTATGGCAAAATAAAACAATAATATTGATCATTTAAACCATTTGTAGGTATAAAATGCAGCTATCACTCTCACTTTTTAACTCTTAGGATCTCTTCCTTGGAGGAATAAGTCACAGAATTTTTATTAGGTTTGCTACCTAAGCAGTGAGAAAATCAATCATCTATCTCCTGTAGAACATCATGCCTTTGAGAATGGTGAGGCCACTACAGTTTTGTTTTGTCTTTGTAAGAGAGAGAGAGAGCAAGTGTGCATGAGCTGGGGTGGGGATGGGGTGGGCACTGGTGCAGAGGGCAGAGGGAAAGGGAGAAGGAGAGAAGCAGACTCCCCACTGAGCCTGGAGCCCATGGGGCTCACTCTCACGATCCTGAGATCATGACCCTAAGATCATGACCCGAGCTGAAATCAAGAGTGGACAGAGAACACTCTCAAAGCTCTCCGTCCCTCTTTTAGGGGTCCCCATTTTTCTTTTTTATTTCTATTTTGAGCTGACCTCAGCACATTTAGTAATACCCAATTCCTAGCTTCTTTTTTGATAGGTAATAGTTGCCTTCAATATTTAGAATTGAGTAAGGGTTACCTTCTGCACCCTTGCCCCATCACCTTGAAGGCAAGTTTCTGTTTTACTTAACAGACATTTACTTACAAACATTCGTGTTTAAACAGTGAACACAAAAGAGTTCATAGAGCCTTTATTGTAGTTTGTTCTTTGTTCCTTTGGTGATCTGACCACCACCTTGCATGAAAGGTCCTCTTGAAGCAGATAGAATAGTATTTCAAAGAAAAATTCTGTTACTCTTCATGGTTGGCATTAGCGAATTAGAATCCCTCCTGACTTATGGTTGAATACCATCCCAAAGGGTAGAGACGACAGGTCTCTATGTTTATCACTTGTTCATGTACAGGTCGGCAGCATCCCCTGAATATTTTAGTTGGAATACTTTTATTTATTTAATTTTTTTTAGTTTTTTTTTTTTTAGTTTGAATACTTTTAACCTCACTAGTGAAAATCCATTTTTAATATCTTTTATGATATTTATAAGTCATTAGTTGTGAAAACTCATTTCTGACTTTCGTAAGCCAAGTGGTGTTGATGGAGATAAGACCAGCCAAAGGGGGGTGATGACACCCTCTGGGACATGGCCTTTTGGATATAGGGCTAGTTGACTCACTTCCCTTATCATATGAATGACTAATTAGAATACTAGCTGCATCTCGAGTGTAGCTTGAACACACACATTTATATCACATTGTCTATGGGAAGTATTTTAAAGTAAATTACAGATGTCATAACAATCTCATAGTTATGCTTAAAAAGAAAACATTCTCACTTCCCATACAGAGTTCAGCCCTGCTGCAACCTCACTTCCATCTCCCACTGTGCCATGAAAATTGCCAGCACTAATACCTCCCATGAGATCCTAATTTCCAGATCCATGGATTCTTTTTTGTCCTTCTCTCCCTTGTGGCATTTGACATCATTGACCGTGATTTTCTTTTTGATATGTGCTCTTCCTAGCTCTCTGCTCTGCTTTAGCGGGCTCCTCTTTCTTCTTGCTTATCCAATATCAATGATCTTGAAGATTTTGACCTCAGCCTCTTATTTCACTATTAATCTTCATATTCTCTTTAAATGAGTTCATCCAAGTCCTAGTATTACAACTAGTTCTCGCTTACTGAAAATTCCCCTTATCTTTATCTCTAACCTCTCTCCTGAAGCCAGCCAAATGTATCAATTCAACACCACTGTCTGGAGATCTTCCAGGCAAACCAAAAGTGCTATGTTTAAATTCATTGTTACCTATTCCCTGCTACAAGGCCCATTCTTCTTGCAAGTTTTTTTTAAACCAATTTCATAACACCATTGTTCAACTAATTCCCCAAGCTGCAAACTTGAATGTCTTGACTTTCTCCCTGTGCTTACTCTCTACACCTAATCTGTTGCTTTTTAAATAGCTCTTAATTCTCTTCCCTCTTCTTTGCTACTATGGCCACTCACCGTCATCATATCTCCCCTGGATTATTGGAATAGCTTCCTAAATAGACCATTTGTTGCGATTCTTTTTTTCTATAGCCCATTCTCCACAACGTGACAAGTTTTTTCTAAAAAGTAAATCTGACCGTAATTTATGGAAATCTTTACAGGAGGCACCTAACTCAGACTTGATGGGTCAGAGGGCAACATCTCAATTCAGACTGGTGAGAAGATGTCATGTCAAGAAAGCCATTGGCATTAGTTGACAGTAACTGGCAAGTGTCCTGGCCTTTCAAAGGACTCAAAGCCCCATCAGGGCTTAGGGAGAAATATGAGGCTGTGCCACTTAGCAGGAGTTAAATGGTTAAGGATCTTGTAGTGATTTTAAGAGGGACTTTGTCCTAATGGCAGTGAGATGCCATTACATCCATGAAGTCACTTGGTCCGAATGTGCTCAGTGTACAGAGATATGATAGAGGTCTGTAGTGGAGGGTTATAAAACATTTCACAAGTGAGAAAATGTGAGGTTCAAAAAGGTTAAGTATATCTCCCAAGATCATATAGCTAGCTACTGAGACTGGAGTCCAGTTGCTTACTCAGTTTTGCCTAGCTTCTGTTTTTCTGCCTCTGATTGTTCCTCCAGCACACAAATATCACCGTGGTCATCTTTAATATTCCAAAGCCATTAATATTCGTTCATGCAACATATAGGAAGCCCTCTCTGGTCTAACAGTTGAGAAAACAAACATAAATTATGGTTTTCTCCAAGAAGCTTATGGTCTCGTAGGGGATTTAGATATATAAACAACAGAAATACAAAGTAATTAAAGTGAGAATAAAGTTAGACTGGGCAGGGACAGTGAAGAAGATGGCTAAAGGACTGCCCAAATCTACCTGGGCATTATGATGGGCTTCTCAGGATGAGCAAAGTTAAGTTGTCCCCCCCAGAGGGACTTTTCCGGGGGGAAAAAAAAGGAACAAAGCATTCAAACTCAAGGAGGCAAGACAGAGAACCTTCCAAATAATTGTGTACAGCTAGAGCTAATACCCTAATTACTAATACACTGTGTATTGTATTAGAAAGAGAAGCCGGAGGAAGGGTCATAAAGAACTCTGTATAACATACAAAGAATTTTGGCTATAATTGTAGGGAAGGGAAGCAGGGAAATGACAAGATTAGAATTGCTTTGCAGAACTCTGTGAGGGTTTGGTTATGAAAAGGACAGGAGTAAAAGAGGAGACTGTTGCAATGACGAGGGCGGGAGGCAAACCCATAGAAGTAGGGGTCTTCTGGAAAGTAGATTGTGCACTTGACTTTCCCCCTGGTGCCTAGCCTCTGACTCACTCATCTCTCCTTTCCGCTGACAGTCAATTCATCTCTTTTTTCAGCAACTGACAATTAAGCTATTTGCTGACTTAAACTTGGCCTCCTCATCCCCAGCATCCCCTCTACTGCAAACTTTGCGTTTTTAAAGGAAATGCCTTTGACATGCTTGCAGCGCTGTCAGCAGCCTGGTAATGCTCCCAAGTCATAAAAAAGAACATCAGTGTCCCTGCCAAGGAACTGAATGGTGAAGATTTGCCACACCATCTTTGAAAGGTTACCAACTCTTGTTCTTTATCATGTTTATAAAATATATGAAAAAAATATAGCAGTACTCCAATCTTAATTTAAGAAGTATCTCATAGAACATAAAATTACTTACCTGTAGAATTTAACAATTTCCACTTATTAAGTAAATACAATATCCCAAGAATTTTATTTGCAGTTTCATATACAATATTTTCAATTATGACAACATCTCTGAAAGGTGGCTGATATTATTATTGAGATTTTCCAAATCATATAATTGAGTGTTTGAAAGGTTAAATAACTTGCCCAAAATTCACAGTGTGGGTTTGGGATCTAACTTAGTTTCTTTTTCTTTTTTTCAAAGATTATTTATTTATTTGACAGAGAGAGAAAGAGAGATCACAAGTAGGCAGAGAGGCAGGCAGAGAGGGGGAAGCAGGCTCCCTGCTGGGCAGAGAGCCCTATGTGGGGCTTCATCCCAGGACCCTGAGATCATGACCTGAGCTGAAGGCAGAGGCTTTAACCCACTGAGCCACCTAGGCGCCCCCTAACTTAATTTCATTGGACAGCAAAATCCACTCTCTTCACACAGCCTTATGATGCCTTTCTGTGCAGATGTGTTGTGTCTGTACTTATATACTTTAGGTAGGTTTCATTTTGAGGAATTAACTCGTTTTTAATTAGGCTTCTTTATAATTTATTTCAGGCTGTCACTTAACCAACTTTAAGCGACACAGGCACCCTTCCTCTTACCATTTTTTATTTGTTTGCTATTGGGTTGTATAGGTTCCTTCAGATGTTAACTCCTTATCAGAGATGATTTGCAAATATTTTTTTTTCCCATTTAGTAGGTTGCCTTTTCATTTTATTGATTGTTCCCTTTGCTGTGTAGTTTTTTAGTTTGATGTAGTCCCACTTATTTTTGCTTTTGTTTCTTTTGCTTTTGGTGTCTACCTGTGGAATTTAATTTAGAAACCAGGATATGTTTCTCTATATTTCTTGAAAATTGGTACATGCATCTAGAGGCCTGATCAGGTTTAGTCTAGATTTTTATGGCACTATTACCGCCATGGGTGCTGCTATGTTCTTCCATCAGAAAGCATCCTGGTGGAAATATATATATATATGAAATATATATTTTATATATTTTAAATATATAAAATTTTATATAAAGTTATATAAAATTTATATATAAATTGTAATATTTATAATTATTTATTTATTACTTATTATTCCTTATTATTTATTACCTTCTTCATTCCTTCTTTATTGAGCAGACTTTTTCTGCTCAAGGAAAACTATATGATTATCCACTGGCACAGTTTGTATGGACAGGTAGGATAAATGATCTTTAGCCATCAGGGAGATTCAAATCAAAACCACACTGACATACCACCTTATACCAGTTAGAATGGCCAAAATCAGCAGGACAGTAAGCAACAAATGTTGGAGAGGGTGTGGAGAAAGGGGAACCCTCTTCCACTGTTGGTGGGATTGCAAGCTGGTGCAGCCACTTTGGAAAACAGTGCGGAGATTCCTCAAGAAATTAAAAATAGAGCTACCCTATGACCCTGCCATCACACTACTGGGTACTTACCCCAAAGAAGCAGATGCATTACAAAGAAGGGCCACATGTACCCCAATGTTCGTAGCAGCAATGGCCACAATCGCCAAACTGTGGAAAGAACAAAAATGCCCTTCAACAGATGAATGGATAAAGAAGATATGGTACATATATACAATGGAATATTATGCCTCCATCAGAAAGGATGAATATCCAACTTTTGTATC
>CM053605.1:107325633-107341248 GCA_028646535.1 Procyon lotor
CATGGAGGGCATTGTGAGAAGGAATAGAAGGGGGAATGGGGGGAAATCAGAGGGGGCGATGAACCACGAGAGACTATGGACTCTGAGCAACAAACTGAGGGTTTGGAGGGGAGGGGGTGAGGGGTTGGTCGAGCCTGGTGGTGGGTATTGAGGAGGGCACGTATTGCATGGAGCACTGGGTGTGCTGCATGAACAATTAATCTTGTAACACTGAAAAAAATAAACATATCTGGGGAAAAATAAAATTATATAAAGATTTATATATAAAGTATAATATTTATAATACTTATTATTGATAATTATTATTCTTTATTTATTATTATTTATTAGCTTCTTTATTCCTTCTTTATTGAGTAGACTTCTTTTGCTCAAGGAAAACTATATGATTATCCACTGGCACAGTTTGTATAGACCGGTAAGATAAATGATGGATTCTTTCCCTTTATTTGCCAGATTTCAAAATAATGAGTTGGTTCATGAGCAATCTCCTACAGGACTAAGTGCTTTTATTTAAAAAATATATCATGAACTTAAGGATTTGAACATTTTATTTTACAATTCATTACTGAACTGTAAACACAATGAGGGTTTGTTAAATAAATTATATATAGATATGATAGATTGGTAGTATATAGTCACTAAAAATAATGATATAAGTGTATATTTATTCACCTGAAAGTTATTTACGATATTTTATTCAAAAATTATTTTCAATGTTAAATATATAATCATGGTACCAAAGGTGAAAATTTTCTCTTCTACGACTGTTTCCAAGCTACCCAGATCCCCTCCTAGGAGTCCACTGAGTTTGTGTATCCTTATAAATACTTTCAGATGGTTTAGAGCCTATAGTTCAGCTGCTATGCATTGGTGTGACTGCATTAGTTGTTAAAATAATGAAGGAATTCCATAAGGCTGTTACATAGTTGCTTCCCTCATCTCTTGAGTACCCTCCTTTCTCCTCCGGCACTCCAGCCCCTTTCTTTCACCACCCCCCCCAGACCTTGCTCACCATCCATCAACTAAAGGATGAATTCCTGGCACACCAGGCAACATTCAGCATCCTGCTCAAGCTGTAGCCAATATCCATTCTGATTTGTCCTTGCCTATTCTGTATAGTTGAAAATATTTTAAATATTATTCCTGGAGATTTCCATATAAGCAAATACATCTTATATTTTTAAGAAGAGGAGGCAAATTATAAAACATTATAAATATGTATTTAATATATATCCTATTAATATCATAAAGCATATAAAACATTACATTTCTATAAAATGTAAATGTATGGATATGATATATTCTGGGCCGACATACAACAAAGCATTAAAAGTAACTATCTATAGTGGCATGATTATGATAGATATTTTTCCTTTTTTAAAAATATATTTATGTATTTATCTGAGAGAAAAAGAGTGTGTGTGCACATGCACACACAGGAGGAAGGGCAGAGGGAGAGAATCTTCAAGCAGACTCTCAGATGAGTTCAGAGCCCTATGTGGGGCTAGATCCCAGGACCCATGAGATGATGACCTGAGCCACAACCAAGAGTAGGATGCTCAACCTAGTGAGTCACCCAGGCGCCCCTTTCCCTTTTAACCTTAACCGCATCTCCAGATTTCTCTACAATAAACACCATATTTACATATCAAAAAATAGAATATACCTAAATTGGTTTTATTTCAGCAAACTAAAAAAAAAAAAAGTATTTTTAAAGTAATGTCAACATTTTTCAATAGCTCCATCTGCTGGTTGCTGAATAAAGTTAATTTTCAAATATTACCGTATTAATTTCAAATATTACCGTAGTAAATATTTCAAATATTTACTACAGCCTGAAGAAGAAATGCAATAGGATGCTTCTTACAAAATCTTTGAAGAGTGAGGATCAGGAATTAAGTTAATTTACCTGCAATGAAAAGTGATACAAACTTAGGTAGTTGTAGAGTGGGCTCTTTCCTCAACCACAGACATAGTCCTGTTTGCCTAGAATAGAAACACGACATTGAAAAATTGGTTTGGTGTTTTAGTTATCTTACACTGGAATGCTGATTTTGATGATTGTGCAAAATAAAAACACTGATTAGATATTGAATATATATGTATATGAAATATATCATGCTGTACGAATTATTCTGCCTTTGCTTAAATATTCAGAGCTGCAGTCTAAATTCTCCCGTGTTGTTCTTACCACTTTTCAAGAGAGATTGCTCTTGGTTCCATATCTCTTTATTATCTCCTGAAATTGAACTGATGATAAATGCTTTCTTAAACACAAACTTCTCTTTAGATGGTAGTGAGAGATAAGATGTTTTGTATAAAAATCTCTCAGTTATCTAACTTTGGAACTCTTAAAAAGTAAGATTTATCATTATGCTAAGTAAAATAAGCTAGTCACGAAAAGATGGATACTGTATGATTCCACTCACATGAGGTATTTAAAGTAGTCAAATCCATAGAAACCGAAACTAGGATGGTGGTTACGAGGGACTGGGGCAAAGGGGTCAAGGGGTGTTGTTATCTGATGGGTATAGAGTTTTGGTATTTATTTATTTATTTATTTATTTATTCATTCATTCATTCATTCATTCATTCATTCATTCATTCATTTATTTGACAGAGAAATCACAAGTAGGCAGAGAGGCAGGCAGAGAGCCTCTCTGCTGAGCAGAGAGCCCAATACTTAGTAACCACTTCTCAGCTGAAGACCATTTTCTGAGGGGGTTCGAGCTGGCAGACACCCCCTCAGGAAGCATGGCCCGGGTGAGGGAGGGACAGGCAGGCCGTCTCAATGCTGCGGAATGCGGATGACTGGGCTGTTCGCTCCGGGGCAGGGCTGGCGGGGCTAGGCCTGGGGCTGGGGCCCCATCTTCCACCATTTGAAGGCAAAAGGCACCCGGCAGATGTTGGCACAGGAGCAGAAGTCCCCGATTTTGGTCAGGTAGCAGTGGAAGTCCTTGATGAAGGTGCACTGGAAGCCCAGGGGCTCTAGCAGCTGGCGGATCTTTTCTTCCAGGCAGCAGATTCTCTTGATCTGGGGCCCAAAAGGTTTGAGGATGCCCAGATTCTTGTCCATCACGGTCATCTGCAGCAGGCTCGATCCCAGGACCCTGAGATCATGACCTGAGCCGAAGGTAGAGGCTTTAACTCGCTGAGCCACCCAGGCGCCTCTAGTTGTTGTTGTTTTTTTAAGATTTATTTTATTTTATTTATTTGAGAGAAAGAGAGAGAACATGAGATGGGAGAAGTCAGAGGGAGAAGCAGAGTCCCCGCTGGGCAGGGAGCCCGATGTGGGACTCCATCTCAGGACTCTAGGATCATGACTTGAGCCGAAGGTAGTTGCTTAATCAATTGAGCCACCCAAGCGCCCCTAGAGTTTTAGTTTTGAAAAGAAAAAGTTCTGGAGATATGTTTCACAACAATGTAAATAATACTTAACATTATCGAACAGTGCCCTTAAAAGTGGTTAAGAGGTAAATCTTACCATACTTTTTTTACCACAATAAAAAAAAATATATATATATATATATATATAATGTTAATGTTGTATATTATATAACGCATAATATGTACATGTATATAATAAAAAGAACATCTTGAAGCAAACATGCACTACACTTAAGATTCCATTTTTCTTTTCTTCTCACAAGCCAATCAATATCTCCATAAATTCATAGCATTTGCTTGTGGCGTACATTTTAAAAAGATGCTCAAACATGTTTTTGAGAAGGAGTGAATCCCATTGAAATTACTTGCTAAATTAATTGGAAGATGTTGACATTCACTTAAAATTTCTCCTGGACTGCACTTAAAATTTCCTGGACAAATCATTTAGCTATTTGGATCTCAGCTTCTTTACATAAAATGAATCTAAAGAGGTGATCATTTCTACGGTTTGTGAACCTTAAAATTCTTGAAATGTTTTCACATCTTTCTGATGCCCTTCTCTAGCCAGCTCTAAAGCAATTATATCTGTAAGCACATTGGTAATAAATTTTAAAAAGGCGCCATCGAGTAATTAAAGGTTTATTAGGTGCATTTTATACAAGAAATTACACATAGTTTGAGCCTATTAAGAAAGAAGTCTCCCCTCTACATTGATAAAAGTGACATGAGATAAAGAACACACTTGTTAAGTATACATACATAGGTAGAATTAACATAGTATCCACACCTTTTTGGGAGGGATGATTGAGGTCCTGGACAAGAGTAAGGAATGTAGTATTTTTGCCCTTATTCAAAAAAGTGAGGCAAAATTTTTTTGTGGTTGTAAACAGCATTGGCAGTAGACTATGGAGAGAAAAAGAAAATTAAGAGGAAGAGTAAACCTACAGGCATAAAAAAGTCATGGGGCAAAGCAGCATGGGTGTGGAAAGTGAGAAAGAAGTAAAGAGTAATAATAAATAAAAGTGGCTAAGTAAAGGAATCAGGTTGAAGTAGGGGTGGGCCCTTGTATAGCTTCAGACTTACCTAATTGACACTAGTAGGAGCTGCCTTGGATGTGAAACAGTTAAAATCAAAATATAAATAAGAGGTTTGGGAGAAAGTCCTCATTTTTATTTCATTCAGTCATCTGGCCAGATTGTCCCATTACTCATTATGTCTAACAACATGTAAAGAAATCTATTCTAAACAAAAATATGGTTTAAATAAGCTCATGTATTACTATAGGTATGCTTCGGGTATGAAGTTTAACTGCTTGCTGTGATTATGGTTAGCTCTAGTGGCTAATCTTAATATTTCTTAAATTAATTCTCATTTGCTTTCTTACAGAACTAAACCAGTGATATACTTGATACAAATATGAAAATATGAAATTTAGAGTAAGTCATTATTCTACATTAAAAAACATATACATATATACTATATATGTTAAGTATATATGTTTGTATACCATATATATTGAAATATATGCCCTTCAGTTGGTATTAACATAATTCACAACAAGCTTCAACAGTTGGGAAGACAATATAGTGAAACAATGTTTGCTATTTATTACAAGTTGTTAAAAAGTGGCATTTTTGATTCCAGGGTCTATTGGCTGTGCTGTGGACAGTAAGAAGTCACTTGCCGCATGTGCTTACAGAGCACTTGAAATACCACTAGCAGGAATTGAGATGTGCTTGAAATACCACTAGCAGGAATTTTGAGATGTCACAAAAGACTGAGATCTTTTGTATCATCAATTAGCAGTAATTGATGATACAAAAGAATGTAAAATATCTCATAAAATATATTTATATTGGTTGCATGTAGAAGTGACAGTCTGTTGGATATGTTATATAAAATACTATTAAATTTAATATCACTGGTTTCTTTCTACTTTTTAAAATTGGAAGATTTTAAATTACACATATGGTTAACATCTTATTTCAGTTGTACAGCATGGATTTACAGCGTAAATAAATGCAATTTCTTCCCATTAATCAAGCTCGGGCCCATGTATTGCACAAACGACTGAGTGCTGACTATGGGTAAGAGTGAATGGTCTTTACTTTGGCTGTTCTGCCTTAAACATTCAGGAATACTCAGTCAGCAGTTCAGACCTCAATCACAATGGTAACCTATGCTATTTGACTCCCAAGAAACCAAGACGACTCTGCCAAGTGTGTATATTTACCCAAATGATATCTGATAACACACACATGCACACATTTCTTCAAAGATGCCAGAGAATTTTTCAGAAAAAAATAATTTTAGTATAATGTCTGCATAGGAGATCAGGTGTACCAGTAGTTATTAGGTAGGTAAAAAGATGGTCTAGAATTCTTTAAGGAACAAAATGTACTTAACAACTTGTAAGACAATTGACCTTTAAGATGATATTCAAAAGACAGCATTTTCTTTTCTTTAAGAAGAAAGTCAGAAAGGAACTGCCTTGGCTTATGTTTGCTAACTCAGGTATTACGAAGTAGGCAAAGGTCACCTTCCCCTAATTTTCCCCTGTGGCATCCTTCCTCTTCTATCTCTTCTCCCTGTTTGGAAATCCCAGCACCATTCTCAGCTCTGTCTTTCTTATCTGTCTCTCTCCATAGAAAAGAAAATAATTTGTTATTGTAAGGCAGTAGAAGAGTGGACTTGGAGGCTCAGGAGGTTTGCAGAAGTTTCCCAGGTGATTTTGGGATGCTTTCACTCCACTCCAGTTGAGAACCACTCCCCTCAGACCAGATGAAGATGGCATTCTTCCAGAAATATTTGCATTTTAAAGAGGGTCACAGAAGGGGCACCTGGCTGGCTCAGTCAGTAGAGCATGTCACTCATGATCTCAGGGTCTTGAGTTCAAGCCTCACACTGGGCATACAGCTTAGTCTTAAAAAATTAAATAAAGAAGTAAAAATAAAGGAATGAGCAAAAACAGAACAATGTTTAAGGGGTGCCTGGCTGGCTTATTTGGTAGAACATGGGACTCTCGATCTCAGGGTTGTGAGTTTGAGCCCCAGGTTGGGGGTAGAATTTACTCAAAAAAATAAAAATAAAG
The DNA here is from genome assembly GCA_028646535.1 of Procyon lotor. Classification (NCBI taxonomy): domain Eukaryota; kingdom Metazoa; phylum Chordata; class Mammalia; order Carnivora; family Procyonidae; genus Procyon; species Procyon lotor. The sequence continues at coordinate 107,332,112 of CM053605.1, forward strand.
AGGGTCACAGAATGGGCACAGAGCTTGATACAGGGAATTAATCATGGAGGGAGGAATTCTAGGCACCAGGAGCTGAGTTTTGGATGAGGGTGGAGGAGAAGAGGCTCTATGCTATTTTTCCATGATGGCTGCATCATGAATAAGGGTCTGACTTCAGAGTTTTGGAGAAGATTGCTTCCGTCCATCACCTGATTGTCTAATGCCTAAACATCACAGTTAATTTCTACATGGCTTATTCTCTGCTAATAGATGCTAATGGGCTAGCAGGTTACCTTTTTCGAGTAACATAACCGTGTCTCAACATGTTTTCTGGAGATCCAATTCACTAAAACAAAGAATTAGTCTGATGGGAATTTTAGCACTGTTGTAGGCTGGCAGGGGTCAGGTTTTCAGCTCGACTGGCCTTTGGGATGTACTTCAAATTACACAGAATAAATAATGGCTTATATCTAGGTAGAGCTCAGTCTCCTCATTTACTAAGTAGCTATCTAGCATGCTGTTGTATGATACATATTTTATTGCTTTTGGAATGAAATGATAAATGTGAAAGTAGAATGGTATTCTGATCAGACAAGGCCTTTCAGAAATTCTCTTCTGCTTTTTTTTCTTTTGACATACTCACACAGTTTCTTATAGCTCAGCATACTTCCAGTGCATTTTGAAAGTGATTCTGACTTGCATTATTTTTGTTATTCATATATTTCAATAAATATAATTGCCAACACTGAGTACTATATTTCTAGAGGAGTACATTCATATAGCATTCTATTTTTTTTCTATTTTCTTTTTAACCCGGAAATTGTTTTATTTCAAATGGCATTCATTGAAATTCGAGACTCTCGAGAGATAATTTTTCAGCATACATCTACTGCCATACTTCCTACCACATCCTGCAAGGTTCAAGTGTCCCCCAGATAGGGTAGGGTGGATAGTCAAGACTATATGATTTCTGGCTTCAGGAGGAGAATAACAGAGATTTCAGAAACCCATGTTCTAGTGTAGTGAGGCTAATCTAGTAGTGTAGCAGAGTATGCTAGAGGAGTATTCAAAATGTACTGGGGCAATGTAGGTGTTTTTAGGGTTGTTCATATTAACTATGTGAATTCTTATGTTTCAACTTCCTAACCCCCTTAACCTTAGCTTTATATCCTACCAAAAAAACCCCCCAAAGGTCCACATAACCCAAATATGAGTAACATGGTAGGCAGAATAATAGCCCCCAAAGATCTTTCTGTCATCTTCCTTGGAACCTGTGAATATATTAGTTTATATGGCAAAAGGGAATTAAGATTGCAAACCAAATTAAGGCTGTCAATTATATGACCTTAAATTAGGCAGTTATCCTGTATTACTCAGGTGGGCCCAATATAATCACAAGAGTCCTTAAAAATGAATGGAAGCAGAAGGGAGTCAGAGAAAGAGATGTAGCAAAGAAAACAGGGTCAGAGGGTTGCTGCCATGCTGACTCTGAAGACGGAGGAAGTGGGAAATGAGCTAAGGAATCTGATCAACCTCTAGTAGGTAGAAAGGCAAGAAAATGGATTCTTCCCTAGACCCTCCAGAAAGGAACACAGCTGAGCCAACATCTTGATTTTAGCCCAGTTAAACCCTTGCCGCTCCTCAGAACTACAGAACTGTAAGGCAATATATTTGTATTGTTTTAAGTCACTGACTTTGTGATAATTTGTTACAGCAGCAGTACAAAACTAGTACAACTTGTACCTGGATTTATGGTTCTTTATAGTCAAAGATAATTCTCCTAAGTCTATATAAAATCAGCATTTTTTTACATCATTCCCACATAATTCCTCTTTCTTTCTTTTTTTAAAGATTTTATTTATTTATTTGACAGAGAGCGAGATCACAAGTAGGCAGAGAGGCAGGCAGAGAGAGAGGGGGAAGCAGGCTCCCTGCTGAGCAGAGAGCCCGATGCGGGGCTCGATCCCAGGACCCTGAGATCATGACCTGAGCCAAAGGCAGAGGCTTTAACCCACTGAGCCACCCAGGTGCCCCATAATTCCTCTTTCTTCAAGTAGACAGCAGTCACAGCTAATTTTTGGGTGGTTTATAATCTTAACGATTTTAAATTATGCCACATCCGGTTGTATTTCTCCTGATGAATTACAACTTGGCTAGTTTTTGGACTTTATTTTGATTAGATCAGTCTTAAGTTCACAGCAAAATTCAGAGGAAGGTACAGAGATTTACTGCATACACCTTGTCCCCACACTTGGCTATTTTTTAAAGCCCGAAACACAGAAGTTTATTTTTGTTTGAAGACCAATTTGAGATTCCAGTTTTCCTAAATAGTGTTGCTGTAAATAAAGATTTATGTTACTAATTTCTGTAAATCCACTTGCTGTTGTATAAAATATGGTTTCTTTTGTTAGAAACTAAGCTTCTTTGAGGCCTTAACGATTTTTCCCTTTCTGTCCTAATAGTAATCGCCAGATCAACTCTTAATACAATCCCCTGAAGCTGCAGGAGGGAGGAGCGGCCCCTACTGGGGGGTTAAGGGGTTTAGAAACCTAACTCCTGGAAGGCGTCTTCGCGGTATTCGGATTATTTCTCCCTCTAATAAGGACAACGGTGATAGCAAGACAAATGAGTGAAATGCTTTGTTACAGGGTTGTCCCCCTCCCTACCCGCCGCTTAGTTTCTTAGAGTGGGAAAGCTGTGGATTAAGTACAGAGGTAATACACATTGCGTAGAAAAAACCCCGTTTTATGGTATTTTGAGATGACTAGGTAAGAGTTACCAAATAAAGTGCAAAGTAGTTAATATCAATTTCATGTACATGGCACATCAGTACTCAATTTCAGCGTCTTAAAAAATACCCAACTTCTATCTCCAAAGTTAGGGATATTAGAGTTATGTAACAATTTATGCGGTTTTCGGCCAAAGTCAAGGAAGCCGCAGAGACAGGGAAAGCATTGACAGCTGCGAGTCTCGCGGCCACAGCGGCCACCGCGGCCACCGCGGCGGCGTGCCCGCGTGGCTGTGTGCGCGCGCGATGGGGCGGGGCGGAGCTGGGCGCGCGCGTGGGGACGGAGCGGGGCGGGGGGAGCCCAGCGGGCTGGCGGGCGCGCGCCCGGGGCTGTCTGGTCGGCAGGGGGCGCTGCGCACCCACGCCGCGCACTGCCTGCCCCCGGGTGCTGTCCGCGGCGGTTCGATTGGAGCAGCCGCCGAAGAGCGCTTGGCGCCATTTTGAAGCGGAGAGGAGGAGGAACGGCCGGGCTGGCTGCGGAAGGGGAGGGGGGGAGGAGGCGATTGGATGCGGCGGCGGCGGCGGATCCCGGAGAGCAGCGGAGTGAGAGGAGTAGCGAGTCGGGCACCCGGAGGTAGGAAACAATTCAGTTAACGGAAAGAAAATGTCTCTCTTCTCTGGTCGCCGTGCTCCATTTTTCAGCGCCCGCCACCGCGGCTGTGTGTGTGGCGGGGCTCAAGCGCCGCCCGCCTGCCAGCCGAGACTCGCCTCCCGGCATCGGGGGCTGCAGCCGCCGGCTGCCTGGCGGCGGCCCGGGCCGGGAGTAGTGGGGCGCGGGCCGGGGGCGTGGGCCGGGCTGCGTGGTGGGGGTGGGGAGGGCTCCGCGGCCGGGCGCGCTCCCTCCACGCCGTGGGCTCAGTCGCAGCCTCGGGAAATTAAACTTGCCGCCCTGGCCCCAGCCGGGGCGCCCGCGGCGACGGCGGCGGCGGGCGGTGACCTTGCGCTCGGGTGGGGGTCCGCGCCCCGCAGCCCGGCCGCCCGCGCCCCGCCGCCGCCCCTCCCCCCGCGTCCCGGCCGGCCGGCGGCTGTTTCCCGGGCGGCAGGCGGGCGGCGCGGTGCTCCTGTTGAATCCTCCCGCTGGCGGGTTTTCCCCCTTCCGGGCGAGGGGTGGGGAGCGTGGGTCGGGGCTGCACCCCGGGCGGCGTGCGGGCCTCGGGCGCCCTCGCCCCTCCGCCGCGCCGCCCAGCCTTTGCTCCCGGCGAGGAAACAGGCTGCTAGAGTGACATTTTTACACTGTTACTTGCCAGTCGCTGGAGATAAAGCGCGCTAAGCGCGCTCTCGGAGCTGGTGCTGGGGGGACCTGAGGACCTAGTGGAGGAAGGGCTCAGCACTGGCTAAAGGGACTCCTCCCGGCCGACGGCTGGGCTCTGGCTTTCCTTTAGGAAGCCTCGGAGTTGGAATGACAATGAAAATGGTGTGCAGTTGTAAATAGTTGACATTTTTGCACTCAGTTCTGTTAGTGACACTTGAAAAGTTTTTGGTCAGAAGGAAAATCTTGCACGTTGTTGCTGCTGCTGCTGTTTTTTGGTACATACGTTCAAGCTACGCCAAGCAGAGGTACAGTTATTTTGAGGGAATGAATCTGAACCCTGAAATGCAGCGCCTCGCATTCTGACTTGCTTATGTTACTGCCTACCATCCCGGGAAGCATGTAAACTCAGGGAAGGGTTTGAAAGAGCAGTTCCTTACTCTCTGAACTCGTTTTAACGTTTTAAGAATCCTCACTAACCCAAAAAAAGGGAACCCTTTATTTTGTTTTGAAGAATATACCATGAACGCTCTTTTTTTTACTCTTATTATGAAATGATGGATGGGTAGTGCTGCCCTGAACGATCGTACTCTTATTAAATAGTTTCGGAAACTTTGCATACAGCCTTAAAATTTCGAAGGCTGGTCAGCAGTTTTGAGTGAGTTGGGAGTCTTCTGTCGTCTTCCTAATAAACTTTAAAAATTCAAGTGTGATATATGAGGTGAGCTGTAAATAAATTAGAGTTATTTAAAACTTGAATGGATATGCAATCATTGTTTTCAACTAACACATGTAGATAAAGTTCCAGGATAGAACGTTGTATTAACTCGCGTACTACTTAAGTAAAAGTTAAAAAAATGCAAAAGTGTGATATTAAGCAAAATGAAGGCTAAAAGGACACTTCTTATCTATGCAGTACATTTGTCAAAGATGTTAGCATTTTTAGGGACAGTTAAGATGAGCATTCCTATGGTGTATGCAGGTCAGTTTGTGGAACAGTTAATCTTGTATCACCTGGTGATAGCAGAAAACCTAATTAAAATTGATAGTGGGGAGTATGTAGGTGAAAGTTTCAACGTGGGACGTCTTAGGTTAAGATAGATTTATTCTCAAAAACTTAACTATAAAAATAACGTCTTCAGTCAGAACATTACTCAGGAAATAAATTTACAAATACGTATAGAAAAGGTGCACTTTAGACATTCTTTGATTACTGAAGTAGCTGAAATAGTGCATTTTTTTTTTTCGGTTTAAAAAATTATTTTTGCGGGTGGGTGTTACTTTAAGGTGTGACTATTTTAAATGACCAGGTAGTGTTTGAATTGCCCCCCTTTTTAAAAGAACTTTTGTGCCCTTTCTTCTCCTTTTTTGGAGATTGATTTTCCTTGTATTAGCTTTGTTTTCACAGCAGCTTTTGTTTCCTTACTGCTGCTTTTATTCGTATCTAGTTATGTCTTTTCCCTCACTTTTTCCAGGAATTAGGGGAGATAGTGTGATGATAGTGATTCTTGTTGTTAGGAGATGTTCGTGCAATGTTACTAAGCTTATTTGACAGGTAGCCTAAATTGGCTGTTGGATAAAAGTTGCTTTATTTTTAAATTTATTTAAGGATTATTCTACAGCTTTAATAGATCCAAAGAGTAACATTTTGAGGATTTGGCTTTATCAATAATTTAAGCCTAAAATAAAGTGATACCCTGTATTAGACAGGACTTACCCTGATGAAGAATGAAATGGTAGAATACACCCAAAACTTTGTGTAGAGGGGACTATTTTGGGAACTTGTGTTTTTTCCCCCTGCTTTTCCCTCTTGTATTAGAATTGTCCTTTGGCTTCCTCATTGCTACTTTTTTTGATCATGTGTGCCTACAGTTAACAGGAGAACTCAACTGTGATTTGGCGTGGATGACAAGTACTGGAGAGAAGTTAGGAAAGAATGAATTTATGTTTCCTTTGTGTTAGCTATAAGGAAACTTAAAGATGGTCATCAACTCACGATATGCGTGAGAAATTAGGTACAGATTGTAATTTAATTGATTTGTACAAAATCACAATCCTATTCGTGTGGTGGAATTGGGCTAATTCTCAGTTTCTTGTGGAAGCTTCGAATCTTAAATATTGTCTGTATTGTTTAATTCAGGACTTAAGTGATATTTGAAATTACTACCAGATAGCGTATTATTCTTCATTACCTTTGCCCTTATTTTCATTCATTCAGTCAAGAAATAAAATTTCAAGGTTAACCATCTGTTTCAAGTCTGGTTTTAATAATTTTTATCCAGGATTCAGTCCACTTAAGTTGTCTTAGAAGATAACCTCTTGCATGTCTTTCTCTTCTGAGGCTGCTTGATCTTTCATTGTACATTATTAACTCGACATGGCATTTGTTATTCCCGAAACTTGTAAGCCAGAGTAATGTTAAGGTTAGTATTAAACTTTACTTTGTTATAAGATGTATGTATGTGTATGAGGTTTTTTTTTTTTTCACTTTTAAAATCTTTGCTGTACAAGTCATTTGTCACTTTCAATTCAAATAGATATTTGGAGAAAATTGTGTTTAGTTTGAGTATTCCTGTTTTGAAATGTTAAAAATTCCCAAAATACTTAGTTTAAAAATAAGCCCAGTAATTTCTCTGAGAATGCACTTTTTAAGCGTATTTAAGAAGCTGCCAAATGGTTTGCAGTTCTGACTCCTCCATGTGTAGAAGTCAGCTCTTCCTCACATAATACTATCAACCTGATCATAAGCATTTTCTCCAATATGTGGAAAAGGTTTTTAGCCCTTTCTCACTAGTTAGTTCAAAAATAGGATAAGTTTGCTGCTTTGAGGCTGTATTTGTTTTAGTTGGCAGGGGTGATCATGCACAGTGAGAAAATTAAGAATATTAAACTTGGATGAGCAAAATTTAGTTGTTTAAATCTTAAAGCCATTAATGTATTTAAAAAAAAATCCATAAGAGTTATTGTGTTCCAGTGATTAGAAATTAATAAGAAGCAGTAATTGGAAGTACTTGGCTTAGTTGTAAAACTGGTAAGTGTCTAAGGGGAATGGAAGAAGACTGATTAAAGCAGGAAGCATCTTTAAAGGGCCATGGCCTGGAAGTACTCCTCTAACTTGCCTCCCCCTTTGACAGAGAATTTCTCTAACCTCATTTAGGTAAAATGAACAAATACTAAGTTTGCATATACATAGAGTACCAGAGATGATGCAATAAAGAGGACTGAGATCTTGCCCTGTTGAAGTTTAGAGTAGTGGTTGGCCACCTGCACCAAGGTGGTGAGAGCTGAGAAAACCAGACAGTAAGATTCTTGCTGTTAAATGATTCTGCAAGGGGCAAGCCTTAGTCCTCTTCAGTAATAATTGAGATTGCTCTTTTTGTGGGAGAGTGAAATTAGCCAAGACTAGATATAAAACTGATAGGAGAAGGAGAGGATATTATAACCATAAGCATTGTCTCTCTCTAGGGAGAGGATAATTAGGGGCCCGACAGGAAATGAGAGTTTAAGGTTCCCTGGGCAGTGTAGGGATTCTTTTTCTCATTTTTCATCTCAGAGGTGATTTTAGAGTGAAGAGATTTTAAAGAAAATCCCAGATATAGATCCAAAGTATATTTCCAAAATGTGTCCTCTACTAGCTGAAATTCCCATCAGGCAATTTTAGTCAGCCTTTAGATATTGAGATGGGGTAGTGGGAGTCTGTGGACAGTTGATGGTGAGAGTAGTGGTTAAGGTTGTGGGGAATTAGAGGACTTTGTTTTAAGGTAAAAGTTGTACATGTATATGATTAAAAAACCTAATGGTACAGAGAGCTAAAAATAAAAGCTATTTTTCCTATTCTCCCAAAAGGTAATTTACTGTTAACAGTTTCCAGAAAGTTTACTTTTCAAAAAATTTATACAAATAGTATTATACTGTTTACCTTTTTTTTTTAAAAACTGCAATTTACTTTTTGCCTAATATTACAGAGCTTTTTTCATATTGGCATATATAGATCAACATAATGAAAAATGATTGGAATAGGGGCGCCTGGGTGGCTCAGTGGGTTAAAGCTTCTGCCCTAAGCTCAGGTCATGATCTCAGGGTCCTGGGATTGAGCCCCGAATTGGGCGCTCTTCTCAGCAGGGAGCCTGCTCCTCCCCCCCCACCTACTTGTGATCTCTCTTTGTCAAATAAATAAAATCTTTAAAAAAAGATTAGAATATTATATGGACATATATTTTTTTGTTTTTGACTCTTTTTTGAGTGATATTTAGGTTGTAACAATTTACGCTAACCGGTGATATATGAGTTTGCGTGTTACATGTTCACCAACACTGGACTTTATTAAAGTTTGTTTTTTGCCAATTTGATATGTGAAATTTTTATCTTTTTTGAGTTTGCATTTCTTTGGTTATTAGTAAGGGTAAACTTTTTTTTTTGGTACGATTATTGGGCAGAGAGGTTCCTTGTAGCACATACTTTAGATTAAGTAGCTTAATTTACTTGACTCCTTCGCCTCTGCCCTCCATCTAAAATGAACTGAGAGAGGTGCAACTTTTAAAGAGGAATGATATATTAGAGACTGGCCCCTTGAGGGATGCATTGCTCTGAATGGAGACTACAGTGCTAGACTTTGAACTGCCAAGGGCAACACTGAGGGTATTGATAGCCCTTGACTTGGTGTTAACAAGATCTATAAAGACAGGAAGAGAGATTTGAGAGTCGGGGCAAATAAATTTTGTGTAGGGTCAGCTCTGTCTCCTACTGTCTACTTCTCTTGTCTCACTACTCCCCCTTCCGACTCTCGACTGTCATTTCATTTTTATTTATACTGTCATTTGGTTTGCTGCTCTTCCCTGGCTGGAGTGGCATCCTTGACTTTGTTATTTCAGTACTTCCTCCAGAGATGAGGGACACAATTATAAGAGAAACTGATTTTGCTTCAAACCAGTCCAAGGGAGAGGATGTCATTGCTAACATCCTTTACATCTATCTCCTGATCTTTTTAATAGTACCTCTCTATAGTTGATATTCTACTAGAATGTCATAGGCTGAACTGTATATAAATCTGGGGATGTTGACAAGATTACATGGATTTTTGTTCCTATTTAATCGCTAGATACTGCCCTCACCTGCAGCTTT
>CM053605.1:107341348-107434184 GCA_028646535.1 Procyon lotor
TATCTGTAAGATAAATTCCTAGAAGTGGAATTGCTGGGTCAAAGAATCTAGCAGGTAAAATTTTGTTAGATATTGCTAAATTATGTTTCATAGAGGTAGTAACTTTAATGTGTGTGTGAGAATACTTGTTTCCCTATACTCTTGCCAATACAATGTATAATCAAACTTGTTGGATTCTTGCTAATATGATAGGTGAAAATTGGTATCTCAGTGTAGTTTTAATTAATGTTTCTCTTACAAGTGAAGCTGAGTGTCTTTTCATATGTTTAAGAGGCAACTTATTTTTTTCCCTGCGAAACTGATCTTAATCTTTATTCATTTTTCTGTCCTTTTCTTAAATTTCTCTTCAGTCCATGTGCCATTGGTTGGTTTACTAAAAGTTACCAGGACTTGCTTGTTTGCATGTATTTGTCTTCTGACAGGTCCCTCTGCTTCCACATTCATCTTCTTCTAGGCTATCTCTTATACTTTTAATGTTAACGGAGTGATATTTCTAATCATAGATTTGAATGTGCCATTTCCTTGCTTAAAACTATTCAGTGGCTCTTGTTCTCTGGTACTTCTCTTAGTACTGGTTTCGTACCAACCTACCTTGCCAGCATTTCCTATCACTTTCTCTTGGGCTTTCTAAACTCCCAAAACACTGAACTGCTCAGAGCTTCCTATTGTATTAGACCCTTTGTCTCTTTCTTTTTATGCAGTATTTCTCTGCTTTAATGGTCCATTCCCTGCTTTTCATCCCCCATCTAATAGAAAGGCTTTTCTGATACCTGACTCTTTTTTTGGGTGATACATGGTGCCTTTTTTCTCCTTTTCACAAGATTCTCTGTATATCTCTATAATGGAATGTGTTTATTTCAGTGTGTGCTTCTTGCCCTAGATGGTTAACCTTTGAGGGCAGGAACTTTTAGTTATTTTAGTTATTTTAGAACCTAACATAGTGTTTAGCACATAGTAGATGATAAATATTTACTGAATACACATAAGTTTGTACACACACACTAAGTATACATCTGGACAACCCTAGACTAAGGGGAAAAAGAAAATTAATACAATGAGTTCACAAATTCTTTTTAAAAATTTATTTGTGTTTATTTACATCAAGATATAAACTAAGTACAATAAAATGTACAGATATTAGGTTCTCACTTTGAAGTGTGACAATTATATCCATGTAACCAATACCCAAAAAATGATATTGAACATTTTTGTCATCCCAGAGGGTTCCCTGGTTGCCTTTTCAATTCAGTTCCCTTTCCCGCAGGCACTCTGATTTCTAACAGCGTAGATTAGTTTTGTTCTGTCTTCATACAATGTGTGCTTTTTTTGTATCTATTTTCTTTGGCTTAATATATATATCTAGATTTATTCATGAAGTTGAGTGTATCAGTTTATCTTTTTATTGCTGAGTTGAATTTCATTAGATGAATATACCAAAGTTTATCTTTTTTTCTTTTTTAAATTTATTTGAGAGAGAGAGAGAGAGAGAACACAGAGGGAGAGTGGGGGGGAAGCAGATTCTCTGATGAGCAGAAAGCCTGATGTGGGGCTCAATCCTGGGACTCTGAGATCAGGACCTGAGCCAGAGGCAGATGAATAACTGAGCCACCCAGGTGCCCCCCTGGGGCAAAGTTCATCTTTGCTAATGTTGATGGACATTTGAGTTGTTTTCAGTTTTTTACTCTTAAGAGTAAGGCCTATATTGACCTTTTGCAAACAGTTGTTTTCATTTCTCTTGAGTAAATATCTAGGAATGGAATTGTGAGGTTTTTCAAAGTAATTTTCTATTTCATACTCCCACCATGAATACATGAGCATTCTAGTTGTTGTACATTCTTGTCAGCATTTGGATAATCAGTCATTTCAATTTTAGCCATTTTAATTTTTATGAAATGGTTTCTCACTGTGGTTTTGTTTTGGATCTCCTTGGTGGCTGGTGATGTTGAGCAAGTTTTCATGTAGTTATTGCTAGTGTATCTTCTTTTGTAAATGCCTCTTCAGATTTCCTGCATATTAAAAGATTGGATACATTTTTATTATTGATGTGTAAGAATTCTTAGTATAGTTTGGATACAAGGTTTTATCAGATTAGTGTATTGAGTGTTTTCTTTCAGTTTGCAGTTTGTGCTTTCCTTAATAGTGTATTTTGATAAAATCTAATTACTTTTTTCTTTAATAGATTATGCTTTTTGAGTTGTAAGAAGCCTTTGCCTATCCAAAAGTTATGAAAATAATTTCCTGCACTTTCTTTTAGAAGTTTCATAGTCTTTTAACTTTTATGTATAGGGTTGTGATCCATCTTGAATTAATTATTATGTATAATATGAAATGGGCAGTTGAAGTTCATTTTTAAAAGTACATTTATCCAGGGACATCTGGGTGGCTCAGTTGTTAAGCAGCTGCCTTTAGCACAGGTCATGATCCCAGGGTCCTGGGATCGAGTCCTGCATTGGGCTCCTTGCTCAGTGGGGAGCCTGCTTGTGGTCTCTCTCTCTTTCTGACAAATAAATAAAATCTTTTTTTTTTAATACATTTATCCAATTCCAACATCATTGTTTGAAAAAACCCTGTCCTTTCCTGCAAAAGATAGCCTTTGTGTCTTTGTTCAGAATCCTTTGAACTTATTTGTATAGATCTATTTCTGGACTCAGTTCTGTTTCATGTATCTATTTGTTTCTTCTATGTCAGTGTCATACTGCCTCTGTTACTTCAAGTTTTGGAGTTAAATAGTGTGAATCCTTCAACGTTGTTTGGCCAATCTAGTACTTTTGTGTTTCCATATTTTAAAATTAAGTTATCAGTTTCTATTAAAAAAGCCTTTTGGGATTTTGATTGGGATTGTGTTGCTCTGTAGAGACATACAGGGAAAAATGACCTCTAGCAATATTCAATGTGGTAGCCTCTAACATAGTTCCCATTTATCCCTGTGTCTTGGTATTTGCACCCGTTCATAGCTATCTTTTTTTTTAAGATTTTTTAAATTATTTATTTGACAGAGAGAAACACAGTGAGAGAGGGAGCACAAGCAGAGGGAATGGTAGTGGGAGAAGCAGGCTTCCTGCCAAGCAGAGAGCCCGATGCGGGGCTCGATCCCAGAACCCTGGGATCATGACCTGGGCCGAAGGCAGACGCTTAACGACTGAGCCACCCAGGTGCCCCCGTTCATAGCTATCTTGCACTTATTATTAGGGTTGGTCTTTGTGACCAATAGAATATGGTAAAAGTGTTGGTATATCACTTCTAAAATTAAGTTAAAAAAGACACAATGGCTAGTTACTGGTCTCTTTCTTTCTCTCATCACTCACTGTAGAAGAAACCAGATAACCATACTGTGGAGAGACCCATTGTAAAGATTGTGAAGGGTCTGAGATTTTACCTTACTTGTAAGCTAACAAGTGAGCTTACTTCACTTTCGTGGATGCTTCTAGAAGAGGACATGAGGCCCCTTGGTCAGACTTGAAAGACTTTTTACTGTCACTAATGTAGTAGCTAGGGTATCAGCGTTTTTGCACCAGTTCTTGAGCTCTATTTCATACCTGGTAACATGAAGAGGGCCAGATGACACCTGCTTATGCAGCAGGTTGTATTTCAGGAGAGGAACTCTGAATATAGAGAATCTGGATACTTTTTAATGTGCAATACGCATACCTGCTCTTGGCTGTGGAGGAGACTTTATCTTCCAGGTCTATTCACTTTATAGACATCTTTGAAAGATGATAAGTCTAGAACAAAGGGCAGTTGATCCTCATTTGCAAGATGTGCAGAAATGCAAGAGTCCCTGGAGTATTGACTCCTAACATTTCCATGACAGAACTGAGGCCTTCTGCCAGTAGCCTTGAGTGAGCTTAGAAGCAGATCCTCTGGCCTTCAGTTGACTATGTACCTACTTATTAGTTGACTGCAACCTTATGAGAGACCTTTGAACCAAACCCACCAGCTAAACTGCTCCTGGATTCCTGACCCTTAAAAACTGAGATGATAAATGATATTTTCAACTGCTAAGTTTTGGGGTAGTTTTTTTTAAGATTTACTTATTTGACAGAGAGCAAGCACAAACAGGGGGAGCAGAAAAGGGAGACTCAGGCTCCCCACTGAGCAGGGAGCCCAAATATGGGGCTCCATCTCAGGACCCTGGTATCATGACCTGAGCAGAAGGCAGATGCTTAACTGACTGAGCCACCCAGGTGCTCCTTGGGGTGGTTTTTTACACAGCAATTACTAATACAGTTATATACCTTTACTTTTATTTAGGTCATCTTTAACATTTATTATAAATATATGTACTTAAGTATATGCATACATATATGTGTGTGTATGGAAGATTTTTATCTCAACCCAGTAAAATGGATTTTTACTATTAATATGTTAACATCAATTACATGTTAGTGTTTATATACATATAATAAATATTTTCATGTTTTTCGTAGAAATCTTGCATGTTAAATTCTTAAAGATTTTTTAATGATATTAAATGAGATTTTATAGAAGTCATTTTCAGTGTTTTCCTGTATATTGAAATGCAGTAATATTTACTTTAAATTTGTTTATAGCTAAGTAAATTCACTTAGTTCCAGTAGTCTTTTTGTAGATTCTTTAGGATTTTCTTTACAAAGACAGTCATATCATTTGTGAATAAGACAGCTTTATTCCTTCCTTTGCTCATCTTATAAGCTTTTTCTTTGTCTTCCTTATTGCATCATCTCACATCTTCAGTCTAATGTTAAAGAGCGAGAATGGACATCCTTGTCTTGTTCCTGATCTTAAGGAGAAAACATTGTCTTTCACCATAGAAGAGGATGTTAGCAGTGGGTTTTTTTGTAGGTTAAAAGAAATCAGATGGACGGTATTCCCTTTTTTATTGAAATTTTTAATTTTTAAATTATGAAAGGGTGTTGAATTTTGTCAAATGTTTTCCCCACCCCTCACTTTTTTTGTATTTATGAAGATGATTGTATGGCTTTTATTCTTTATTCTGTTACTTTGGTGAGACATACTTCTTGATTTTTGAAAGTGAAACCAATCTGGCAATCCTAGGATAATCTCATATGATCATAATGTATAGTCCATTGATCTGTTTCTGGATTTGTTTTTTTTTAGGAATTTTAGTTTCTGTGTTCATGAGAAATATGATTTATAATGCTTTCTGGAGCGGGGTTGTTGCTAGCCTTTTAAAACTGTTAAAGAAGGATTTCTCTTCTGTATTCAGGAGTAGTTTATATAAGATTTGTGTATCTTTAATGTTAACCATCTAAGCACAGAGAGGTTTTTTTGGTGTTTGTGTGGAGGAAGGATTTTGATAATGGATTTTGTTTCTTTAGTAAATCTATGGTTATACAGATTTTTTGTTTTAGCTTGTTTTTCAAGCAGTTGTTTTAAGTCATCAAATTTCTTGGTATAAAATTGATAATTTTCCATTGTAATCTTTTTGATCTTTTTAATGCCTGTAGGTTCTGTAGTGATTGCTCTTTTATTCCTGATGTTGGTAGTTTGTATTTTACTACTTTTCTGGGTCATTCTTGCTAGGTCTTAGCAATTTTATTTCTTTTCACAGTTTTTAGTTTCAGCAATTTATTTTAATTGGTTTCTGGTTTTATCTTGATAACCCCTTTACTCTTTTTTCTGTTGGTTTAGTTTTTTCCTACTTCTTAATGTGGGAATTTAGATATTTAAATTTAAGACTGTGATTTTAAATGTAAGCACTTAAAGCTATAATTTTTTCTCTAAGCATTGCTTAACTACATACCAGGTATTTATATATTGTATTTTCATTATTAAAAATTTCTAATTTTTTGTCATTTATATGACTCACGGATTATTTAGAAGTGTGTTGCTTCATTTCCAGATGTTTTGAGTTTTCATAGATAGCTTATTATAGTTTTGTTGTGGTCAGAGGACATACTCTTAAGATTTCTGTCTTGAAATTTGAGACTTATTTTATGGTGCAGTATATGGTCTGTGATACTGTTGAGTTAAGTTGATTAATTCAAATTATCTACATCAGGATCAGAAAACTTTTTCTGTAGGGCTATATAGAAAATAAGATTTTGTGGGTTATAGCCTTTGTTGTAGCTATTCTCTCATTGTAGTGCAGAAGCAGTCGTGGCAGTATGTAAGTGAATGGGCCTGCCAGTGTTCTAATAAAACTTTATAAAGGCAGGCAGAAGGCCATGGATCTGCCTTATAGTTTGCTGAACCTTGATCTATATGTTTACAGATGATTTTTTAAGTCCATTTCAGTTGTTGAGAGATGGGTATTGTTAACTTCCAGATATAACTATAGATTTGTTAATTTTTCTGTAACCTAATTAGCTTTTGCTTCAGATATTTCCTTGATGCAGTTTTTGCCTCAAGCTCTCTGATATTAGGGACATTCTCATTTAGTATTGGTATGCCTTCTGGATGAGTTGATCTTTTTGCCTTTGATAATTCTCCCTTACTGAAGTTAATTTTTTTTCTGATATTGATGTAACCACGCCATTTCTCTTATGTTTACTGTTTATATTCATGATGTATAATTTTTCATTGTTATACTTTTTTTTTTTAAGGTTTTATTTATTTGACAGAGGGAGAGAGAGATCACAAGAAGGCAGAGAGGCAGGCAGAGAGAAAGGGGAAGTAGTCTCCCTGCTGAGCAAAGAGCCCGATGCGGGGCTTGATCCCAGGACCCTGAGATCATGACCTGAGCCGAAGGCAGGGGCTTTAACCCACTGAGCCACCCAGGCGCCCCCATTGTTATACTTCTAACCTGACTTGTGTTTTTGTTTTCAAAGTGCATCTCTTATAGATAGCATATCTTTGATGGTTTTTAATGAGCAGTTTTACAGAGTACTGGTCAAGTATTTTATAGAATACCTCAGTTGGGTTTGTTTGATGTTTTTTCATAGACTGTGATTATGCATTCAGGGAGGAAGGCCAGAGAGGCATAATATCATTCTTATATCAAAGGTAAATGCTATGAACATGGATTCTCACTTGGCTGAGATAGTGTTTTTCTTGTATCTCCACTGAAAAGTTACTCTCTATTCCCCTCCCCCTTTCCATAATATACTTTTTGGAAGGAAGTTACTATATGCAACCCACATTTAAGGGGTACAGACATAACATTCCAATGCCTCAAGGGGGAAATACATAAACTTCTGGGAATTCTTCTGCATGGAAGAATAGAATTGTCTATTTTTCTCAGTTTGTTCATTTATTTGTTTAAGCATTTATGTATTTATTTTTTCAATGTGTAAAGTTGGCTCACTTTATTTTTTACTTAGTACTGTGTTTTTCTTTATTAACATATAATGTATTATTGGTTTCAGAGGAATAGGTCTGTGATACATCAGTACCCAGTACTCATTACATCACATGCCCTCCTTAATGTCCATCACCCAGTTACCGCATCTCTCCATCCCCCCCCCCTCCAGCAACCCTCAGTTTGTTTCCTGTGATTAAGAGTTTTTTATGATTTGTCTTCCTCTCTGGTTTCATCTTGTTTTATTTCTTTCCTGTCTTCCCTTATGATTCTCTGTTAGATTTCTTAAGTTTCCATATATCAATGAGATCATATGATACTTGTCTTTCTCTGATTGACTTATTTTACTTAGCATAATACTCTCTAGTTCCATCCACTTCATTGCAGATGGCAAGATTTCATTTTTTTGGTGGCTAAGTAGTATTCTGTTACACACACACACACACACACACACACCCCCCCCACGTCATCTTTATCCATTCATCTTTCGTTGGACATCTGGGCTCTTTCCATAGTTTGGCTATTGTGGACCTTGCTCATATAAACACTGGTGTGCAGGTGCCCTTTCAGATCACTACCTTTGTATCTTTGTGGTAAATACCCAGTAGTGTAATTGCTGGGTCGTAGGGTAGCTCTATTTTAAATTTTTTGAGGAACCTCCTTACTATTTTCCAGAGTCATTGCACCAGCTTGGATTCCTACCAATAGTACAGGAGGGTTCCCCTTTCTCTGCATCCTCGCCAACATCTGTTGTTTCCTGACATTAATTTTAGCCATTCTGACTAGTGTGAGGCGGCATCTCATTGTGGTTTTGATTTGTATTTCCCTGATGCTGAGTGATGTTGAGCATTTTTTCATGTGTCTTGGCCATTTGGATGTGTTTGGAGAAATGTCTGTTCACATCTTCTTCCCATTTCTTGATTGGATTATTTGTTCTTTGGGTGTTGAGTTTGATAAATTTTTGATAGATTTTGGATACTAGCCCTTTATCTGATATGTCATTTGCAAATATTTTCTCCGTTTTTTGTTAGTTGTCTTTTGGTTTTGTTAACTGTTTCCTTTGCTGTGCAAAAAGCTTTTGATCTTGACGAAGTCCCAATAGTTCATTTTTACTTTTGCTGCCTATGTTCTCTAGGATTTTGATGGATTCCTGTCTCACATATAGGTCTTTTATCCATTTTGAGTCTGTTTTTGTGTATGGTATAAGGGAATGGTCCAGTTTTATTCTTCTGCATGTGGCTGTCCAGTTTTCCCAGCACCATTTGTTGATGAGACTGTCTTTTTTTTAGTGGGCCTTCTTTCCTGCTTTGTCGAAGATTAGGTGACCATAGCGTTGAGGGTTCGTATCTGGGTTCTCTATTCTCTTCCATTGGTCTGTGTGTCTGTTTTTGTGCCAGTGCTATATTGTCTTGACGATTACAGCTTTGTAAGAGAGCTTGAAGTCAGGGATTGTGATGCCATCAGCTTTGGGTTCTTTTTCAACATTCTTTTGGCTATTCAGGGTCTTTTCTGTTTTCATACAAATTTTAGGATTATTTGTTCCAGCTCTGTGAAAAACGTTGATGGTATTTTGTTAGGAATTGCATTGAATGTGTAGGTTGCCGTAGGTAGCATAGACATTTCACAATAGCTGTTCTTCTAATCCATCAGCCTTGAATGTTTTTCCACTTTTTTGTGTCTTCCTCAATTTCTTTCATGGGCATTGTATAGTTTTCTTAGTACAGGTCCTTTGCCTCTTTGGTTAGATTTATTCCTTGGTATCTGATGGTTTTGGGTACAGTTGTAAATGGGATTGACTCCTTAATTTCTTTTTTTTCTGTCTCACTGTTAATGTATAATAGTCCAGCTGATTTCTGTACATTGATTTTATATCCTGCCATGTTGCTGAGTTCCTGTATGAGTTCTAGCAAGTTTGGGGTGGAGCCTTTTGGGTTTTTTACGCAGAGTATTATGTCATCTGCAAAGAGTGAGAGTTTGACTTCTTCTTTGCTGATTTGGATGCCTTTTCTTTTTGTTGTCTGATTGCTGAGGCTAGGATTTCTAGTATTGTGTTGAATAGTACTAGTTGAATAGTTGAATAGTAGTAGTCCTATGGTGATAGTAGACATCCCTGTCATGTTCCTGACCTTAGAGGGAAAGTTCTCAGTTTTTCCCCATTGAGAATGATACTTGCTGTGGGCTTTTCACTGTTGGCTTTTATGATGTTGAGGTATGTGCCTGCTATCTCTACACTGTGAAGAGTTTTAATCAAGAAAGGATGTTGTACTTTGTCAGATGTTTTTTCTGTATTTATTGAGAGGATTATTTGCTTCTTGCTATTTTTCTTATTAATATAGTGTATTACATTGATTGATTGTGGATGTTGAACCAAGCTGGCAGCCCGGGAATAAATCCCACTTGGTCATGGTGAATAACCTTTTTAATGTACCGTTAGATCCTTTTGGCTAGTATTTTGGTGAGAATTTTTGCATCCATGTTCATCAGGGATATTCTTCTGTAATTCTCCTTTTTGGTGGGGTCTTTGGTTTTGGGATCAAGATTGTGTTGGTCTCATAGAAAAAGTTTGGAATTTTCCCTTCATTTCTGTTTTTTGAAACGCTTCAGAAGAATTTGTATTAGTTCTTTAAGTGTTTTTTTTGGAATTCCCCTGGGAAGTCATCATATCCTGGGCTCTTATTTGTTGGGAGTTTTTTTTTTTTTTTTTTTAAGATTTTATTTATTTGAGAGAGTGAGAGTGAGCATGAACAGGGTCCAGGGCAGAGGGAGAAGCAGACTCCCTGCTGAGCAGGGAGCCCAAAGTGGGACTTGATCAGGACTCTGGGATGGCGACCTGAGCTGAAAGAGGATGCTTAACTGACTGAGCCACCCAGGTGCCCTTTTGGGAGATAATTTTGATTACTGTTTCAATTTCCTTGCTGGTTGTGGGGTCTGTTTAGGTTTTCTATTTCTTCCTGTTTCAATTTTGGTAGTTTATGTCTCTAGAAATGCATCCATTTCTTCAAGATTGTTTAATTTGTTGGTATAAAGGTACTCATAATATGTTCTTGTAATTGTTTGTATTTCTTTGGTGGTGGTTGTGATCTCTCTTCTCTCATGATTTTATTAATTTGGGTCTTTTCTGTTTTCTTTTTGATAATTCGGACTAGCGGTTTGTTGATCTTAATTCTTTCAACGAACCAGCTCCTAGTTTAGTTAATCTGTTTTACTATTCCTTTGGTTTCTATTTCATTGATTTTTGCTGTAGTCTTTATTATTTCTCTTTTTTGGCTGGGTTTAGGCTTTATTTGCTGTTCTTTTTCCAGTTCCTTTAGGCGTAGGGTTGTCTATTTTACACCTTTCTTGTTTCTTGAGAAATCCTTGTATTGCTATATTCTTCTCTCTTAAGACTGCCTTTACTACATCCCAAAGATTTTGAACAGTTGTGTTTTCATTTTCATTTGTTTCCATGAATTTTTAAAAATTCTTTAATTTCCTGGTTGACCCATTCATTCTTTAGTAGGATGCTCTTAGCCTTCATGTATTTGAGTTCTTTCCAAATTTTCTCTTGTGATTGAGTTCCAGTTTCAAAGCATTGTTGTCCAAAAATATGCAGGAAATGATTCCAGTCTTTTGGTACCAGTTGAGACCTGAGTTGTGACCCAGTGTGTGATCTCTTCTGGAGAATGTTCTTTGTGCACTGGAGAAGAATGTGTATTCTGTTGCTTTAGGATGGGATGTTCTGAATATGTCTATGAAGTTCATTTGGCCCAGTGTGTCATTTAAAGCACTTCTTTCTGTTTTGACCTTTTGCTTAGATGACCTGTCCATTACAGTGAGGGGGGTGTTAAAGTCCCCTACTATTATTGTTTTATTATCAGTGTGTTTCTTTAATTTTGTTATTAATTGGCTCATATAATTGGCAGCTCCCATGTTAGGGCATAGATATTTACAGTTGTTAAATCTTGTTGGATAGACCCTTTAATTATATAGTGTCTTTCCTCATCTCACTACAGTCTATGGTTTAAAATCTAATTTGTCTGATACAAGGATTGCCACTTGAGGTTTCTTTTAGCATTTAGTATTTCGTCCATTAGCATAATAGATGGTTTTCCACCCCCTAAGTTTAAGTCTGGATGTGTCTTTGGGTCTAAAATGAGTCTCTTGCAGATAGCACATTGATGGGTCTTGCTTTTTTTATGCATTATGATACCATATGTCTTTTGATTGGGGCATTTAGCCCATCTACATTCAGGATAACTATTGAGAGTTATGAATTTAGTACCATTGTATTACTTGTAAAGTGACTGTTACTGTATAATGTCTCTGCTTCTTTCTGATCTATGTTACCTTCGGGCTCTCTTTTGCTTATAGGATCCTTTTTAATATTTCTTGTAGAGCTAGTATGGTGATCACAAATTATTTTAGTTTCTATTTGTCCTGGAAGCCTTTTATCACTCCTATTTTGAATGATGTTCTAGCTGGATAAAGTATTATTGGCTGCATACTTTTATCATTTAGCATGCTGAATATGTGATGCCAGCCCTTTCTGGCCTGCCAGGTTTCTGTGGCTAGGTCTGTTGCCAATCTAATGTTTCTCCCCTTGTAGGTTACAGATCTCATGTCCTGAGCTGCTTTCAGGATTTTCTCTTTGTCTCTGAGATTTCTAAGTTTCACTATTAAATGTTGGGGTGTTGATCTATTATTGTTGATTTTCAGGGAGGTTCTCTGTGCCTCCCAGATTTCGATGCCTGTTTCCTTCCCAGATTAAGGAAGTTCTCCACTATAATTTGCTCCAGTATACCTTCTTCCCTCTCTCTTCTTCTGGGATCCCAATTATTCTGATATTGTTTTGCTTTATGATATCACTTACCTCTCGAATTCTCCCCTCATGATCCAGTAGTTTTTTTTAACTCTCTTTTTTTTCCAGCTTCTTTATTCTTCATTATTTGGTCTTCTATATCACTAATTCTCTTGTTGCCTTATTTATCCTAGCAATTAGAGCCTCCATAATTTATTCCATCTCATTAAAAATAGCCTTTTTGATTTCAACTTTGTTAGATTTTAGTTTATTTCTTCAGAAAGGGATTCTCTAGTGTATTCTATGCTTTATTTTTTTTTTTTTTGAGTCCAGATAGTATCTTTGTAATTGTTATTCTGAATTCTAGTTCTGACATCTAATGTCCATATTGATTAGGTCTCAGGTAGTCAGTACTGCCTCTTATTCTCTTTTTTGAGGTGAGTTTTTCTCTTTTGTCATTCTGTCAGAGAAAAAATACAAAAATGGCAGCAACGACCCCAGAAAAATACATACAAAAGAACTGAGAAGAGACCTGAAGCTGGAAAAAATTTAAGAAAAGGACAAAAGAAAATAATCTGACAGGTGAGCAGCATAGAGCAATACCCTAGATTCTGTATGTATTTTGGCCTGCTTTTTAGAAAACTAGATCCCAAAATTGTAAAGAAAGAAAAACTTGAATATGTACAAAAATAAAGTTAAATGCAATGAAAGGATAGAATGCAACTGTAAAAATGGAAATTAAAAGACAAGAAAAAACAAAAGAGAAAAAAACCCCAACAACAAAGAAGGGAAGGGATATAAACAGCATGTGAACAGAACAGAGCAAAACACACTATCACTATCACCTGAATATATTTCAGTCAGTTTGTTAGAAGAAACTACATCTAAAAATTGTAGAGAAAAAAAAGCTTATATATACAAAAATAAAATTAAATGCATTGATAGAATGTTACTGTAAAGATGAGAATTAAAGACTTCAACAAAACAAAAAAAAAATAAAAGGAAGAGAAAAATAACAAAAAAGAGAATACGATCATACAGGTGAATAGAACAGAGCCATACACTAGATTTTGGTTGCATTTTGGTCTGTTAGAAGAAACTGCACCCCAAAATTGTAAAGAAAGAAAAAAAAATATATCCAAAAATAAGGTAAAGTACAGTGAAGGGCTAGAATATAACTGTAAAAAATGAGAAGTAAAAATTAAAAAGTTGATAAAATAAGAAATGTGTCAAAAAGGAAAGGAAAAAATTAAAAACAAAATTAAAGTTAAAGATTAAGGAATTATGAGAAAAAGCCAGGAATTCTATATGCTGTCTTCCACTTGTGCTAGAGTTTTGCAGGTCTCATTTATCAGTAAACTTGGTTTTGGCTGGATTTTGTTGTTGATCTTCTGGTGCAGGGGCCTGTTGCGTTGATTGTCAAATGTCTTTTCCTGGGAGGAATTTTACAGTTCTTGCCAGGGGGGCCAGGCCAAGTTACCTACTTCGGTTTGCTCTCTGTGGCTTTTGTTCCCTACAGGCTTTTTGCACAGCTTTAGAGGATGAGAATGAAAATGGTGGCCTCCCACTCACCAGCCTCAGAGCCCAAAGTTCATGGCCCCACTCCTCAGTGCACCCTCAGAGAAAAGCAGTCAATCACTCCTGTCTTCTTGGTCTCTCACCACTCTGCTCATCTGGTCTGTGACTGAGCTTTTTTATCTCAGGCGCATGACCCCATTTTGAGTCTCCAAACCCTGCAGACTGTAGTGTGCACCCACCCCGCTCCTCCTGATTGTGCTTCAGGTCGTGGTTTATGGCAACCCTGAGCTGAGAGCCCACTCCTGGGCTCACTGTTTGCAGCTGGTTTCCCTGCTCTGATTCCTGGGACTTCTGCCATGCTCGTGCACCCCTGGTCTTCCTGTGACCCTGAGGATCCTAAGACCACACTGTTGCAGCTAGGGTTCTCTCCCTACTTAGCCACCTGAGCCATGTCCCTCCCAGAGAAGACTTCTAAAAGTTCCAATTTTGTGCCCAGCTGGTATATCATTTGTTGGTAGCTGGCAGTAATGGAACTTACTCATCCTATAACTGAAAGTTTTTACTCTTTAACAAAGTCTCCCCCATCTTCCCCACACCTCAGCCCCTGGCAACCACCAGTTTACTCTCTATGGGAGGTCTGCTTTTTCAGAGTTCACATGTAAGTGAGACCATAGTGAGTATCCGACTTTCTCTGAGTCATTTCACTTAGTGCAGTGCCTTCAGGTTTCATTCCATGTTGTTGCAAGTGCAAGATATTCTTCTTTCTCCTGACTGGAATATATTTGATCACATCTCTATATGTGTGATACATATAATATATGAGATATATATAATATGTACATGTATATTACATCTTTATCCATTCATCAATTGGTGTTTCCCTGTTTTGGTTATTGTGAACAATACTGCAGTGAATATGGGTATTTTTATGCCCATTTTTAAATAATATACCCTTCAGTTTTAATATTTTACTTGGTCCTTTTTTTTTTTTTTTTTTTAAAGCATTTCCATTTATTTATGGAGATTCTGCATTGGAATCATGTTCTCCATTAAGTCTTTAAATATGTTTATAGTAGTTGCTTTAGCGTCCTTGTTTATTAGTTCCCTTAGCTGAATTATTTCACTGTCTTTATCTTTTGACTGCTTTTTTCTACCCTTGACAGTATGTCAAATTTTCCTGCTTATTTTTATGTCTAGAAAGTTGTAATTGCATAGTGGACATTGTGGATGATATATCATCTCTAAATTTTCTTTAACTTTCTCTGGTGAGTATGATTACATTTCTGGCTGATCATCTAGAACTTCTGGTGGCTTGGTCTTACACTTTAAGATGGGTCTGTAGAAAGCCTGAGGTGTTTTCTAATGCCTTGTAACTTGGCTGGATTCAAACTCCAGGCTCATGTCTCTGTGGTGGGAAGCAACTGACATTGCTGCTGAATTCTTTCAACTTTCCAGTTGTTTTCCGCTAGGCTCCTTGGAATCTTCCTTGAGCATAAACGGTTCTTGAATAATTTGATGGAGTTTATTTTAGTTTTTGAGGCTTCCCTTGTTGTGGCTCACTCCTTTACTGAATTTCCTCTGTGAGTTATAGCCACTCTGTAGCCATGAACTTCAGTAAAACTGCAGCTTTCCACTTGTGGTACAGTGGACTTGTGTTATTGCAGATTAGCAGTGCCCTCAGGGGAAAAGCTGTATAAATTTGAACCCAGTGTGCTTCTCTTCCATCAGTGATCAAATCTCCCAATTTCTCCCTTCTCTTGATTGCTTTTTTTCTGCCTTTAAATCATTCTTAAAAGTATTCTATCCAGAATTTAGAATTGACATCTGTGGAAGGGTTAGTTTAATGAGTAGACAAAAGCTACCCCACCATCATTAGAGCTCTTCACAGATTCTAATTTTCATTCATTTCAAACTAGGCCTTTACACACAATTGCAATTAACAGGCACCTTGTTTTAAAGTTACACATTTTTAGAGTAAGATGGAAGTTCACTATTGTTTCACTTACATACACTTGCTCTAAGTAGGTAATTATGTAGTAAAGAGACAGGAACTAAAGAATATTTGTGAAGGTTGGTAAAAGTGTTAGTTATGTTTTTGCTGCTGTTCCTTCTCTCCCTTTTTGGCAGGAACCTTTGATAGGCAGCGATGGGATACTTGGGACCAGATAATATTGGGGGAAAATGTCATTTTTCAACTGTCATTGACTTTTTCTTACTATTTCTGCTTTGTAGAAAAAGTACTAAAATGCAAATGTTTCAACTTTTTTCTCAAAATTTATGTTCATGGTAGTGCAGTTGGACATGTATTTTTCTTTAGATGGTTAGCTAGGGACCAGCTCACGTCCAGAGGATTCTCTAGGATCATTCTACAAAAATTTGAATTTATGGTTCTGCCTTCAAACAAATTTAAAAAAAATGTGTCTAAGATGGAAATGGTGAGTTGGTTTAGAGGTGGCACATCTAAGAGATTTATTGCTTTGTGCTTTCAACACACATCTAAAATTAACATTAATGTAGTTTAAAAACACTAATATGTCAGTGTGTTGATTTTTAGTTTTCTTGACTTTGTACAGTCTGTTTTGTTTTAATGTGACTATAACTTTATAAGAAGGTAGGTCTTAAAATTTGAACTTGTCCCTTTAGAAAGTAAATGCATCTGAAACTTACTATTCTTCAGGTAAATCTTATTTTTGCTGATGGAAGGGCAGTGAGGTATGTGATAGCCCCAATATATGATAATTGACTTTTTCTTTTTGGTTGGGTGTTTTATGAGGCAGAGAAGAGAAAGGTAGACACATTCAGGCCTTTCTATAGTATTGTAATTCCAAAGAACATTTCCGTCTTTATCAAGTAGGGTTCAGTTAGAGAAGTAAAATTATTACAGTGATGGATTTTTTACCAGTTGTGGGAACTGGTTATATACTCCGGAGTGTGGTTCTAGGCTTGAAGTCAGCCGGGCTGACATGTGGGAAGGGAAGATAGACATTAAGGTTATACTGGAACATGGAAAGAACATTTGGAACTTAGAACCAATAAGCCTGAATTTCTACCTCTATTACTCTTACTGCTTCCAAACCTGCAACTCTGATGATGTAGATAACCTATAGTAGGTGTGGCACACTTGACCATGGAGCTGCACACAATCTCCGACAGTATTGCTTGGAAAAACCAAGGAGATTCAACAGGAGCTAGGGGAGCTGTGGGCGCAGTTGCATCCTCCTGCCAGCATAGGTGGGCCCAAAGATTCATGACAATGTGAGAACTACAATACTATCTGACCTTATGTTGAAGTTCTGAATATGGCTGTTGCTTCACTTTTATCTTCTAAATTTCGTGGGAATGTCTTCTGAGGACAGCCTTAACCTGCAACCATGTAGGGAGTGAATTTGGAGAAATATAGTTGCAACTTAGCTAAGAAGATAATAAAAAGCCATCACAGTCCATTCTTGAATGCTGTGGCACCTATATACACCTCTTTTAATCATATTTAACTTACAAAGATAGTTGCAAAACTGTACTTTTGATGAGCATAGTGTAACTACCCTTTGTCCAACTGATAGCATACAAATGTTCTTCAAAGAGGAAGAAAATCCTTTTATCCATAGTTTGGTTCATTTTTTTCCTGCTGAAGTCACATTTTCTATTTAATATCCTGTAACTTAAATACTGATTGGAGATTAGCTGCTATTAGATGGTTGTGGAAAGAGAGATAAAATAAGTTGGTTAAAAAAAAGATTATGGATCGATTTCTTACATCAAAACAAGGAAGAAATAGTAGAATGTTCATTTCTGTTACTAGTCATGTCGTTGAAGTTGCTATATATAAAGCCTTTTCCTGCTGTCATTCCACATTCCTTTTGTTCTTGTCAAGTACCTCAGCTGATTGTGGTTGCTTGCATGGTGGGGTGACTCAGACCTTTATTCCTTAAGGGTCTGGGTCATTAGCAGTTCTGCCTGGATTGTGTTCAGTGACTTTAATCACATTATGTGGAAATGCTAAGTGGTGTCCCAGAGGAACTCCTGCATTTCAGACATATTTTTTCTTAGCCCCTCTCTGTAGTAGCAGCCTAGCTTCTTCTTGTAGTAAGATCAGCCCATCCCAGTTAGTTCTGTAACCTTGTCCTTTGTTGATTCATTGGCATGAAAAGTCCAGAGTGGCTGGGTGGTGGTCTCAACTTCCAGTTTAATGGAATCATTCCTGTATCCCTTGGTGGAAACTAAGATCCACCAAGGGAGCTATATGGGCATAGATGTATAAAGGTGGGTAGATGTTGTGGTATGTTGTATATCAGTGAATTGGGAAGCAAAGTAAATTAGTTAAGAGCGAAAATGAGTTAATAAAAATTAATATAGGTACATTTCAGAAAACACCAGGAGTTTATCAGTATACTCTGTACACAGATTTTTATTTACATTGCAAGAACTGTGAATATATTAAGAAAAGTCATGTAGTTTTTCTTTTTTATTATCTGATACTTCCGTTGATGGAAAGGTGGTCATTAGCAATTTAGTTCTAATTCTAGGTCCAGCATGCTTTTTGAATTTTTTTTACCTAAAGGAGAAAAACAAGAATTATATTTAGTATTTTGAGCTTTTATAAATTTCAATAATATGAAATAGTAAGCCTAGGTAACTTATCTCTTTTTCACAAAGGAAAATGCTATAGTAGTATTGTGCATCATATATAATGTAGTAAGTAGGAGGGTGAGCTTGGATCCAGACTGCCTGGCTTTAAATCCCAGCTCTTCTGTTTACCATGATTTTCAGTTAGGTTATTGCTCTGTAACAATCTAGCCCCCTGCCAAAAAAAAAAAAAAATGGTGGCTTAAAACAAGTGTGTATTTATTACTCATGCATCTGTGGATAAGTTGGATGGTTCTGATCATCTGGGCAGATTTGGCTCATTTCATCAGGGAATCACTCATATATCTTTGGTCATCTGGCAGGTTGGTGGTGGAGGTGCTGCTTGAGGGTGCTTTCTCACATTTCTGGTGGGTTAC
This sequence comes from Procyon lotor, assembly GCA_028646535.1. Taxonomy (NCBI): domain Eukaryota; kingdom Metazoa; phylum Chordata; class Mammalia; order Carnivora; family Procyonidae; genus Procyon; species Procyon lotor. Next base: position 107,359,884 of record CM053605.1, read on the forward strand.
TGGCTCTTATGGGGGTGACTGAGGCACATGCTCTCATTCATAAGGCAAGGCTGGGCTTGTTCACGTGGCAGTATTCTAAAAGAGGGTAGTAGAAACATGTGAGATCTCTTGACATGGAACTGGCATGTCACTTCTCTCATGTTTATTGGCTAAGGCAAATGAGGAGGCCAGGCAAGATTGAAGATGAGGGAAAATCAACTTTGCCTTCATATGGGAGGAGCCACAGTGTCATATTGCAGGGGGTATATTTTCTGAGATGATTTTGAGGATTAGATAACTTGTGTAAATTGTTTATGGTAGTGTTTTGATATAACAAGGGTTTTTGTTTCATTTTGTTTTGTTGTTTTTAATCTTGAAATACTTGCCTTTGAGAGCAAGTATAACTAGTTTAAAAAAATGGATTCTGGAACTGACCTACTGTATTGGAGTCCTTGCCCCACCCCTTCCTGGCTCTTTAGCCTTGGGCAAATTTTGCTTTTTTTGTGCCTCACTCTTAGGAAAGGAGATTGCTTTATTTTGCAGAGTTGGTGAGGATTAAATGAATTAGTACACATTAAGTGTTTAGAACTGTGAGCACTGTGTGGGTACTTAATATGTTGCTATTCTTCCTTCTCTTAGTATTATGTTGTAGTGCCTTTAATCCAAACCTTTTAAAACATTTTTGAAAAGTTTTAGATGAGGCTGAAATTACCATCCTTAACTGTTCAGAATCATCTAATTTTTATTTATTTAATTTGTCAGAGAGAGAGAGAGAGTGAGAGAGAGAGAGAGAGCGCACCAGCCAGTGCATGAGCAGGGGGAGCAGGCTCCCCGATGAGGAAGGAACCCCATGTGGGACTCAATCCCAGGACCCTGCGATCATTACCTGAGCTGAAGGCAGATGCTTATCTGGCTGGGCTACCCAGGCGTCCTGTCATCTAAGTTTTTAATGAAGCAGTATTAATCTTTATGGTTGTTTGTTAATGTAATTATGGGTTTTACTAATTTTACCAATATGAATCAATTACACAGAGATATTTCAGGTTGGAGAAAAACTATCTCATAATATTTTGTTTTCATTTATTTTTTAGTCTTCTTTCTAAGCTTTCCTTGCATAATGTCTTTTATTTACGTGTTTTCCATTCTCTGTTGGTTACCCTGACACCAACATCTGAAGTTTAACTTCCCACCTAATTTTCATTCATTAATTTTTCTTTCTTCTCTTCAATTAATCATTAAATTTACTTTTTCCAAACATAGGCAGAGGATTTTGGATGAGATTATAAGCACATGCAAAGTACAAGATAATATATGACAGTCCTCAATAATTTCATATATCCAGGACTCAGAAATTCCATTGTAAACTAAAGATTCTACTGGAAAGGGAAGCACAGATTCATCAATAACCCTGAATGCTCAGATTTATTTCTTGAAAGCAATAGGGAATTAAAAAAAAGGAAATTTTAACCGAGGAAATAGAATGATCAAATGTCTGTTAAATAAATCATCTTGACAGTTCCTGGAGAGGAAGAATAGAGTTGAGAAACTGGTTAGGAGGCTACTAATTTAAGAAAAAAATGAGGACTTGTACAAGACGAAAAGCTACAAACATAAAGGGAAGGGGATCTGGACTAAAAGAAAAGTAACAAGCATAAGGGAGGAAAAGAGAGTGAGAAAGGAACTAATGGAACCAAAATGATAGTAAAATTAAAACATTTTTCTAATTGAGATATAATTGACATACACCTGAAATTAATGTTATATAACATGATTTGATATTTGTATCTATTGCAAAATGATCACCTCTGTAAAGTCTAACATCCATCACCACATGTAGTTATAATTTTTTTTTCTTATGGTGAGAACTTTTAAGATTTACTCTTTTAGCAGTTATTCAAATATACATTGCATTATTATTAACTGTATTAATGTTGTACCTTACATCCCCTCGTTATCTTGTAAGTGGAAGTTTGTACTTTTGACTACCTCTGCTTTTTGCCCACTCCCCGCCTTCTGACTCTGGCAACCACCAGTCTTTTTCTTGTATCTATGAAGAATTCAGCTTTTTTCATCGTTTGTTTGTTTATTTATTTTTTGGTTAAAGATTCTAAATGTCAGTGAGAGCATGTAATACTTGTCTTTCTCTGACTTAGCATAATATTGTCAAGTTCCATCCATGTTGTTGGAAATGGTGAGATTTGCTTTTTTTTTTTTTTTTTTTTTTTAAAGATTTTATTTATTTGACAGAGAGAAACACAGCGAGAGAGGGAACACAAGCAGAGGGACTGGTAGTGGGAGAAGCAGGCCCCCTGCAGAGCAGGGAGCCCGATGCGGGGCTTGATCCCAGGGCCCTGGGATCTGACCTGGGCCGAAGGCAGACGCTTAACGACTGAGCCACCCAGGCGCCCCGAGATTTGCTTTTTTTAAGGCTGAATGATAATCCACTGTGTGTGTGTTTGTGTATACACACACTTTATCCATTTATCAATTGATAGGTTGCTTCCATTTCTTGGTTATGATAAATAATGCTGCATTGACCATGGGGATGAGTATGTCTTCTGAATTAATGTGTTTGTTTCCTTTGGATAAATGCCCAGAAATGGAGGGTATTGTGTGGAGGCACAAAAGTTTTTAATTTTAATCATGTCCAGTTTATTTTTGTTACCCTGTGAGCTTTTGATATATCTAAGAAACCATTCCTTACCCAAGATTGCCAAGATTTAAACATGTATTTTCCTCTAAGAGTTTTGTAGTTTTAACTCTTATATTTAAGTCTTTGATCCATTTTGAGTAACTTTTGTATATTATATGAGATATGTGCAGATTCTTTTGCATATTGATAACCTTTTCTCCTAGTACCATTTGTTGAACCTCCTCCCCCCATTTAATTGCCTTGGCATCCTTGTTAAGTCAATTGATTGTAAATATGAGGGTTTATTTTTGGACTCTCAATTCTGTTCCATTATTCTGTATATATTTATGCTAATAGTAAATTACCGTAGCTTTGTGTTAATTTATCAAATTGAGAAGTGTCAGTTTTCCAGCTTTGTTACTCCTTTTTAAGGTTGGTTTTTGTCTCTTCTGGGTTCCTTGAATTTCCATATGAATTTTAGGATGACCTTGTAAATTTCAGGAACGTTTTTAGCTGAAATTCACAATGGGTTTTAATAGTTACTCATCTGGCTCCTAAATATTTATCTAATGATTGTTTTTTTTTTTTTTTTTTATAAAATCTGTGAAGTAGGCCAAGTAGATACTACCATGTTTATTTACTTCTCTAGAGTTAGAAACATTCAAATGGTTGAGTGATTTGTTTATGGTCAAGTTGTTTATAGTCAAGCCAAAACTTCAGACTATTGACTCCAAATGTCAGCTTCTTTTCACTCTACCTGCCAACATGACTCATCTTCTTTTCTCTTGAGACTCTTATTAGAGGTTTAGTGTTTCTCAAGACTGTTACTATTTAATATTAGTAGAGCTTGATTTGGCTGAATGAGTTTGTCCCTTTTACTGATTAGTAAACACGCACAGGGTGTAAGTCAGTAGGTTTGTGAGTTTTTATAAACTAAATGTTCCCTTGTAACCAGTATCCACATTAAGAAACAGACATTAGCAACACCTCAGAACACCTCCTTTGTGCCACCTTTTAGTACTCCTCCAGGGGGCTGTTACCCAGACTTGTCACATCATATATTAGTTTTTCCGATTTTTGAATTTTAGATGAACTGACTCATACTGTGTGTAGCCTTTTATGTCTGTTTTACTCAACATGTTTTTGAGACTCATCTGTATTACGTGTAGTATGTGCATGTAGTAGAATAAGCAGATTTACTAGCACTTCTATTATTGAATTGGTTCATGTTACTTTCATTCATTTATCTGTTAATTACATAATTATTTGTCCAAAGCTGAACTGAGATTCTTGATGATTTTGGAGGATGAATAGGGAGATAACTAATACATAAAGGTGAGGTAGGCTACTGTGATGATTTATTATATGAAGCTTATGTATTGAATCATGAGTAGACAGCTGCTACTAAGGCTGACTGCGGTTTATTACTTTGGGCCTTTTCTGTAATTTTTAGCTCTTTGTGACATTTTTGTAAAAAGTATGATAAAGTCAGTATCTTGGACATTTATTGACCTTCTAGTCATCATGGTTAAATGAAGAGAGCACGGGCTTTGGAATTAAGTCTAGAAATCAGTTCTAGCATGATCAGTTACAAGTGTTACTACCTCGTGGGATGTAGACATGTTGCTTCTGTTAATATCTAAGCATGAACATCATATATCTCAGGATTGCTGGAAAGGTGAGTAATGCAAAGTTTTAAAAATACCGTAGATCCTGGGAAAGATGCTCAGCAAATATTAGTTTTATTCTTTCATTTACTGTGTGGTAAATACAATAATTTGCCAATCCAGAAGTAAACTTCTGTTTTCAAAATACCAAAGTATTTTTATAGCATACCTGCCTAAATTCCTTAATTCTGTGAAATATACATTGAGTTCTAGAAATTTCTCAAGATGCTAAGCTAGCTTTGGCAGTTACTTTTTCTCCTCTTCAAAAAACATTTATATTTAAAAAACACAAGTGGGTATTGTATATACCGTTTTGCCTTTTCAGTGTAATTTTGGCCCTTGATCTGGGTCAGTACATAAATTGCCTCATCAATTTTAGTTTTGCATGTTTATACCAAAAATTACTTAACTTTTCAATTGTAGAACATGTAGGTAATTTTTGATATTTTGCTATTATACACCCATCTTTGCATGTAAATACAAAAAAAAAAAAAAAAAAAAAGTATAGCCCAGGATGCAGTTGCCTGGTATCTAGGTGTGTGGAGAAAGGGAAGAGTCAAGGGGATGGGACAAAAACAGAGCCAAGAGCAGAAATGGAACCATGTAGAAAGCCTTTTCTACTTTGGGGTTATTTATTTTCCAAGACAATAAACCCCTTTTTGTTGTTGAAAGTAATTGGACTGGGGAATTTTGTTCCTTGACACTTCAAGAATCCAAATGGATATTGTGACCACCCTTACCTTGTATTTGTTTAAGTGGAAATTTTCTAGTATTTTGTATTTAAGTTTAATTATTTGCTTTTTACTCTGAAAAGTTAATCATATTTAAGAATTTTCCTTTTTCCCTGATTTGCTCTGGGGAATTTAAATAAATCAGGAATAGTGAATAGTTTAATTTAGATGATTTTGTGCTTTTTCTTCTTTTACCTACTAATATAATTCATTTATTAATAGATTTTCTGATGTTGACAGTCTTTGCAGAAAGAACTCATTTGCAAAAAGGGAGATCCTTAGTGCAACAGTGTAAATCATATGCATTGTATTTGTCTCATCTAAAACAAATTCTTGAGCTATGGTTCTCTGGCTAGAAGTGTTGTATCCCTATCAGCTTAAGTCGATTTTATCCTAAACCATTTATTTACTCTCCAGAGGGATGGCATTATCCTGATTATCTTGGCCAGTTAGGGACTATTTAATGAAGTTACATGTTTCTACTACCCCAGATTTATTGTGGCTGCGTCATCAAAGAGGGTGTGATGGTTGTGGAGGAGGCAGCAGCACATCCACATTGTTTTGGATATCTTGGCATTTAGAAATATGAGATAAATAAGAGTCTGAATATTGGAAAGGAAGAGACCGTGTGGCATACACTGCTATTGGCTTCTTTCTTGTAGATAGAACTCAGATTTGTTACATGTGCTTGGGAAGGGGCTGGTCACTAGTGGAACCCAAGGTTTAATAAGAGTAGTTTAAACCAGCCGTGGCAATTTCATTTCCCTTGTTAGCATCTGGTTTAATAATGCCTTTATCACCTGTTTTATTTTTTGCTAGTTCAGTGGGTAAAAAATCTTTCCTCACTGTGGTCTTAATTTGTATTCTCTTCATTATTAAGGAGAGAGGAGACAATTTGTCAAATGTCTGTTGGGTATTTGTTCTTTTTGTGATGCACCTGGTAGTGCCATTTTTTCCCTGTTGTTTTTGTTTTTCTTCACTATTAATAAATGTTTTTTGAAAAAAAAGTTGGTTGAGTTGCAAATACCTTTGCCCACACTGAGATTTGTTTTTCAATTTTTTAGTATTTTGTGAAAAACAGACGATCTTAATTTTAATGTAGTAATGTTTATCAATTTTTAAAATGTCTTAATGTATTTATATTTACTTTGGTTTAAGAAATTTTCTTTTCAGGGCGCCTGGGCGGCTTAGTTGGTTAAGCAACTGCCTTCGGCTGAGGTCATGATCCCACAGTCCTGGGATAGAGTCCCACATCAGGCTCCCAGCTCCACGGGGAGTCAGCTTCTCCCTCTGACCTTCTCTCCTCTCATGCTCTCTATCATGCTCTCTCTCTCAAATAAATAAGTAAAATCTTAAAAAAAAAAAAAAAAAAAGAAAAATCTTCTTTCCAGATTTGGGTAATAAAAAAGTATTCTTTTAAACTTTTGTCTTTAATTTCAGTTCGCTGCAGATGATTTTTTTTTCCCTACCAGTGGTGGGGTAGTGATTGAAATTCATTTTTCCCTGTATGGACAGTTTTCTGAGCTTCATTTATTAAAGAGTCTATCTTTTCTACAGTGGTCTGCAAAAGTAATTGTCATAATCAAGTTTCCACGTATATATGTCTGTTTCTAGACTCATTTCTGTTCCATGTTCTGGTTGTTTCTCCTCACTATAATACCACACTGGCTTAATGACTGCTGCTTCATACAAGTTTTGCTGTCTGGTAGGGCAAATCCCCCACTTTATTTTTCAGAGATATTTCAGCATTTTGCATGTCCAGGTAATTTTAAAATCTGGTGCTAAGGTTTTGGGTTGCTCCATGTAATTTCTGTATCTGTAGAATACTTTAGGGGAAAATTGACATCTTTATGATACTGATCATCTTTATGATATGAGCATAGTATGTCTTAGTTATCACTTAGGTTTTATAGGATTAGTAAGATGTTATAATTTTCTTTACATAGGTCTTAAGTATATGATTCTAAAATATAGATTCTAAGAATGTTCCTTATAATCTGAGTTTTGGTTTTAAATTACATCTTTACCTGCTTTGGTTGGTATATGGAAATCCTATTTTTTGTATACTAATCTGTCTACCTTGCTAAGCTTTTAGTTTCTGAATATTTTTCTGTTTTTGGGTATCCATATAGTCAACTATATGATCTGCAAATAATGAGACTATTTTTTCTAATTCTTATACCATTGGTTTTTTTAGTGCACTGACTAGAATCTTTGATAAATATTAAAAAGTGGGATTCTGTTTGATTTGGGTTTTAGAGGGAAAGCTTGATATTTTTCACCGTTAAGAATGTTTGTTTTTGGTTTTGGTAGATAACCTTTATCAGGTAAGCACATTTTCTTTGTGTTCTTTTTAACAACTGGGCACTAGTTTCTGCATCTTTTGAGATCATTTTCTTCCTTCATTTTGTTGATGTGATGAATGATATTGATAGATTTTTTTTTTGGTTATAAACCAAAAAAAATAAACAGCATTAAGAAAACCCAGGGGTGCCTGGGTGGCTCAGTGGGTTAAAGCCTCTGCCTTTGGCTCATGTCATGATCTTGGTCCTGGGATCAAGCCCCACATCAGGCTCTCTGCTCAGCAGGGAGCCTGCCCCCCCACCCCCCCGCCTGCTTCTCTGCCTACTTGTGATCTCTCTCTCTCTGTCAAGTAAAATAAATAAAATCTTAAAAAAAAAAAAAGAAAAAGATAACCCAGACTTAGTCATGATATAGCTACATTGTCCGGTGTAGTAGTCACTAGCTACATATGGCACTTTAAATTAATGAAAGTTAAATTTCCTAAAGTTTCCTAAATATACCAACCACATGTCAGGTGTTAATTATAGCTAGTGACTATCTTATTGGACAGTATAAAATATACATTTTCATTATTATGGAAGGTTCTTTTGGGCAGTGCTGTGATATAGTTGTCTTTTTAAATATATTGCTGGAGTTAGTTGGCTAGTCCATGTATGTATGTTTGCTTATGAGTCTGTAATATTTTGTGATTTTCATGTCAAAATTACATTTGTTTCATAGAAAGGGAAAGTATTCTTTTTATTTCTGTTCTCTGGGAGAATTTGTAGAAGATGAAATCAGTCTTAAGAAATTTGAAACACCTCATCAAGCCTGATGTTTCTTTGTGGAAGATTTTAATTTAATCAATTTCACTAATGATTACTGATCTTTTCAGATATTTTAAGTTTTTGTTACATTTGTTTAGGAAATTATATCATCTAACTTATCAGATTTATTGCCATTAAGCGAGAGTTTGCAAACTTACCTGCAAGCTGTCTGCTCCTTTTTGTAAATAAAGTTTTATTATAACAGAGCCATGCCTATTCATACTGTGTGTGGTTGCTTCAGTGCTATAAATGCAGAATTAAGTAATTATGATGGAAAGCACCAGTAAAAATACTTACTAATCTAGTCCTTTAAGAAAAAGTTTGCTAATCTTTGCTTTAATTTTTATCACCTTAGCAATATTCCCTGTAATGTCAGTAGTTACATCTCTTTTGTTATTCCTAATGTTCATTATTTTTCTATTCTTGATCACCTTTTTTTAAAGATTTTATTTATTTGACAAAGAGCGAGAGAGAGAGCGCGCGAGAGTGAGCTTGCGTGTGCGCACAATCGGGGAGCAGCAGGTAGCGGTAGAGGGTGAAGCGGGTGCCCCTCTGAGGAGGGAGCCCAAACATGGGGCTCAATCATGACCTGAGTGGAAGGCAGACACTCAACAGACTGAACCACCCAGGCGCCCCATTCTTGGTCAGTCTTGTCAGATTTACCATATTTTGGCTGTTTAGATGTATTCTTCTAATTAATTAATTAACTGCTGCTCTTAACTTTATTCTTTATCTATTCTTTGGGTACATTCTTTCTTTTCCTGGCTTTCTAAGTTTCATGCTTAGCTTATTTGTTTTAAGCCTTTCTTTTTTCAGTATAAACATAAAAGGTTCTCAAGTTTTTCTTTCTGTCCTATCTCTAATTTCATCAAATTTTATTTTATTTCCTGTATCACTCAATTATAAGTATTGTGCACTTTTTCTAACATATGGAAATACTTATCTTTTTGTTTTCTGCTAAATACATTTTAGTCAGATAGGTGTGGTGGGTTAGATTTAGATTTTTTGGAATTTTTTGAGATATGCATTATATATCAGATTGTTCTCGGTTTTTATAAATGTTATATGTATCTTTGATAAGATTACATAAGTGTGCAGGGTTAAATGATTCACAAATCAAGCTTGTTAATTATCTTATTTCAGTCCTCTACATCTTTATGAATTTTTGTAATGTATGTTTTATCAGTAGTGGAAAAAGTATGTTAAAACTCCTGTATTGTGTTGGTGGAAAGTCATTTTATTTCTGTAGTTTTATCAATTTTTGCAGTATTTTTATCTTATTTAATAGTTTATGTAAATTTCAAGTTAATTTCCTAGTGATTTGAATCTTTTAGTCATTTTGTGATGACTTTTCTATGTCTTACAGCCCTTTGCATTTTAAAATATGTTTAGTCTGATAAGAATGTAGGTATTCATGTTTCTTTTTCTTACAGTTTTTTTTTTATTTGCCCTGTTTTTTCCTTTTGCTTTATTTTCATATTTCTACAATTTTTTTTTAAAGATTTCATTTATTTATTTGACAGAGACACAGTGAGAGAGGGAACACAGGCAGGGGAAGTGGGAGTGGGAGAGGGAGAAGCAGGCTCCCTGCTCAGCAGGGATCACGGGACTGGGATGGATCCCAGGACCCTGGGATCATGACCTGAGCCGAAGGCAGATGCTTAACCAATTGAGCCACCTAGGCTCCCTTACAGTCAGTTTTTTTTTTAAAGCTTTTTTTTTAAATTGAATAAATTTGATGTGTAATGTTATAGAAGCTTAAGGTGTACAGTGTGTTTCTTTGGTAAATTTATGTGTTGTGATATGATTGACAAAGTAGTCATATTTATCACAGTACATAATTATACTATAAGATTATTGTCCAAGTTTATTATGCTGTGCATTAGATCTCTATGGTTTAATTTAGTACTCACTGCAAATTTGTATCTTTGAATACAACTCATCTTATTTCCCCTAGGCCCTAGAAATCAATATTTTACTCTGTTTTTTACAGGTTTTAACTTTTTAAAATTCCATATGTGTGTCTTAGTATATGTACTTGTCTTTCTTTGTCCACCTTATCTCACTTAGCATAATGTGCTCAGGGTCCATTCATGTTGTTTGTAAATGGCAGGGCATCCTTTCTTATGGTTGAATAATAGTTTGTTGTGTATTATGTAACTTTTTAGTCCATTCTTCCTTTGATGGGCATTTAAATTGTTTCCTTATCTTGGCTGTTGTGAGTAATGCTGTGATCAACTTGGGGGTACATATATCTTATCAAAATCTTGTCTTCATTTCTTTTGGGAATATATCCAGAAGTGGAATTGCTGAATCATATGGTAGATCTACTTTAAAGTTTTTGAGGGACCTCCATATTGTTTCCCATAGTGGTTGGACCAGTTTACATTCTCTGTATGAGGGGACCCCAACACTGTATGAGGGGTCCTTTTTCACCGCATCCTCACCAGCACCTGTTGTCTCTTCTTGATGATAAACATTCGGACAGGTGTGAGGTGATACCACATTGTGATTTTGATTTGCATTTCCCTGATGTTTAGCAGCGTTGAGCATTTTTTCATGTACTTTTCACTGGCTATTTTGATGTCATTTTTGGAACAGTAGTTCTGCCTATTTTTAAATCAGTTTTTTTTTTTTTTAATTACTGAGTTTTTTATATACTTTGTATGTTGACCCCTTCTTTGGTATATGGTTTGCCAGAATGTTCTCCCATTATATAGTTTTTTTTTCTTTTGTTAATTTCTTTTTCTCTGTAGAAGCTTTTGCATGTGATGTAGTACCACTTGTTGATTTTTGTTTTTGTTTTTGCTTATGGTGTCATGCCTAAAAAATCATTGCCAACACCAGTATCTCTAAGCTTTTTCTCTGCATTTTCTTCTAGGAGTTTTATGGTGTCAGGTCTTATGTTTAAGTCATTGATTCACATTGGGTTAATTTTTGTGAGTGGCGTGAGATAAGGGTCCAATTGTATTGTCCTGCATGTGTTTCTCTAATTTTCCCAGCACCATTTTTTGAAGAGACCATCCTTTCCCCCATTGGATATTCATGGTTCTCATGTTGAATATTAGTTGACGGTATAGGGTAGGATCTAATTCTGGGCTCTTTATTCTGTTTCATTGGTTGATGTGTCTGTTTTGTGTGAGTATGGTATGGTACTGTTTCTTATTACTTTGTAGTATAGTTTGAAAACCGGAAGCATGATACTTTTGGCTTTGTTCTTTTTTCTCAGAATTGCTCTGGCTATTTTAGATCTTTAGTGGTTTCATACAAATTTTAGATTGTTTCTGTTATTTCTGTGAAGTGTGACTTTGGTATTTTAATCGGGATTGTGTTCAATCTGTAGATGGCTTTGGGGAATATGGCAATTTTAACAGTGTTCTAATCTGTGAACGTTGGATGTCTTCCTGTTTGTGTCTAATTTCTTTCAATAGAGTCTTGTAATTTTCATTGTGGAAGTCTTTACCTTGGTTAAAATTCTTCTTTTTTTTTTTTTTTTTAAAGATTTTATTTATTTATTTGACAGAGGGAGAGAGAGAGAGATCACAAGTAGGCAGAGAGGCAGGCAGAGAGAGAGAAGAGGAAGTAGGCTCCCTGCTGAGCAGAGAGCCCCATGCGGGGCTCGGGGCTCAATCCCAGGACCCTGGCATCATGACATGAGCAGAAGGCAGAGGCTTTAACCCACTGAGCCACCAGGGTGCCCCGGTTAAAATTACTCTTAAGGTTTTTTTTGATGCTGTTGTAAGGCTGATAGTTTTGTTTCTTCTGTAGATATTTCATCATTGGAATAAAAAGGAGTGCAACTGATTTCTCTGTGTTCATTTTGCATGGTGCCATTTTACTGAAATTGAAATTGTAGCTTTTTTTTTTTTTAAGATTTACTTCTATATTTTGGAAAGAGAGTGCATAGAGCTGGGCAGAAGCAGAGGGAGGGTGGAAGCAGACTCCCTGCTGCGTGTGGGAGCCAGATGTGGAGCTTGATCCCACAGGACGCCAAGATCATGACCTGAGCTGAAACCAAGACTTGTATACCTAACTGACTGAGCCACCCAGGTGCCCCACTGCTTAATTTTTTTTTTTTCCCCCACTGCTTAATTCTAAGAGTCTTTTGGTGGAGTCTTTGGGATTTTTCCATGGGTAATTGATCGTTGAACAATACAAAGTTTAGGGATGCTGGCCCTCTGAGCAGTCAAAAATCTGTTATAACTTTGGACTCCCCCCAAACTTCACTACATACAGCCTACTGTTGAGTGGAAGCCTTAACCAGTAACATAAACAGCCAATTAACACATAGTTTATATGTTTACATGTGTAATATACTCTATTCTTACAATAAGATTAGCTATAGAAAAAATATTAAGAAAGCCATAGGGACAATAACATTTATAGTACTGTACTGTGTTTATTGATAAAAAGCCACATATAAGTGGACATGGGCAGTTCAAACCTGTGTTTTTTAAGAGTCAGCAGTATAAGATCATATCATTAGCAAATAGTGACAGTTTTAATTTTCCTATCAGATTTGATTGCCTTTTATGTCTTTGTTTTGCTTGGTTGCTCCAGCTATGATTTCCAGTGTTATATTGAGTAGGAATGGCAAGAGTGGGCATTCTTGTCTTGTTCTTGATATTAGAGGAAAACACTTTGAATTTTTCTTCATTGAGTATAATGTTGGCTGGGGGTTTGTCTTATATGGCCATTATTATATTGAGGTATGTTTTTCTATACCCAATTGGTTAAGAGTTTTAAAAGGATGGTGTATTTTGTCAGATGCTTTTTCTGTTTCTATTCAGGTGATCATGTGATTTTTTGTCTTTCATTTTATTGATGTGTGATAGATTTATTGATATGTGCATGTCGAACCTCCTTGCATTCCAGGGATAACTTACACTTGGTCCTTTTTTATTATCTGGTGTGTTCTCGAATTGAGTTTGCTGATAATTTGAGGATTTTTTGCACCTATATTCATTAAGGATACCGCTCTATTTTCTTGTAGTAACTTTATCTGGTTTTTGTATCGGGGTAATGCTGGCTTCATAGAATAAGTTTGGAAGCATTTCCTCTTCCCTGATATTTTGGAAGGGCTTGGTCCTAATTCATCTTTAAATGTTTGACAGAATTCTCCAGTGAAGGCTTCTGGTCCTGGCGTTTCCTGTGTAGGGAGTTTTTTTAATTAATTATTCAATTTCTTGGTCTGTTCAGATTTTCTGTTTCTTCCTGAGTCATTGTTGGTAGGTTGTTTATTTCTAGAAATGTATCCATTTCTTCCAGGTTATGTAATTTGTTGGCATATAATTGTTCATCAGTTTTTTTTTTTTTTTTTTTTTAAGAACTAGCTCTTAGTTTTTGTTGATCCTTTCTAATTTTTTTTGGTCTATTTCATTTGTTTCTACTTTGAACTTTATTATTTTCTACTAATTTTGGGCTAAATTTGTTCTTTTAATAGTTACTTGAGGTGAAAAGTTAGGTTGTTTATTTGAAATCTTACTTCTTAATATATATATATATATGCATTTATGGCTATAACTTTTCCTCAGAGCTGCATTTGCTGCATCCTACAATATTGATAAGCGGTTTTTCTATTTTAATTTGTTTCCAGATACTTGATTTCCCTTTTGATGTTGTCTTTGATTCAGTGTTTGTTTAGAAATGTGTTGTTCAGTTCCCACATATTTGTAGGACTTCCTACTTTCCTCTTGTTTGTTTCTGGTTTCATACCTTTGTGGTCAGAAAGGATAGTTGGTATGATTTCAGTCTCCTTAAGTTTGCTCAGGGATGCCTGGGTTGCTTAGCTAAGCCTCTGACAAACGGTTTTTTTTTTTTTTTCTTCTTTGTAAAGATTTTATTAGAGAGAGAGAGATCACAAGTAGGCAGAGAGGCAGGTAGAGAGAGGGGGAAGCAGGCTCCCTGCTGAGCAGAGAGCTGATGCAGGACTGGATTCCAGGACCCTGAGATCATGACCTGAGCTGAAGCTTAACCCACTGAACTACCCAGGTGCCCCAGTCCATTTTTTTTTAAAGTGTGGTTCAATTTCAGTGTTTCCTTGTTTCTTTTCTGTCTGGAAGATGTATCTATTGATAGTGAAGTATTGAAGCACCCTACTCTTTCTGTGTTGTTATGTATTTCTCTGTTAAGATTTAGTATTAAATCTTATGTTTCTAGTACGTTTTGTTGGGGATATTTTTATGATCATTGTACATTCTTGCTATACTGATCTTTTTATCATTATATAATGACCTGTTTTGTCTCTTATTACTGTTTTTGGCTTGAAATCTATTTTGTCTGATGTAAATGTGGTTATTCCTGCCTTTTGGTTTCTGTTTGGAAAATCATTTTCCGTCTTTTCTCTTTGAGCCTATGTGAGTTGTTATAGCTGAGATGAGTCTCTTGTGTGCCAGATACAGTTGAGTCTTGTTTTTTTAAGCCATCCAGCCATTTGTTCCTTTTAATTTGTAAGTTCAGTCCATTTATATTTAGGCTGATATGGATACGTAAGGATTTATAAATGCGGCTTTATCTTTTGTCTTCTGGTTATTTTGTCTGCTGTTCTTTTTTTTTACTGTCTACTTTTGTATGTTGCTAGTTTTCCATGGTACGTTGTTCAGTCTCTCCCTTTTTTATGGTTTGTGTCTATTCTAGGTTTTACTTAGTGGTTAGCATGAGGTTTACATAAAACATCTCATGGATAAAATAGTCTTTTTTTGTTGGGAGCATTTTGTCTTCATTTACCTATAAAGGTGTTCCATCCTTTTATTCTTTGATATTTTGATATCACCCATTATTTTAAAAAAGATGCTAATTTTGTTAAAAAGTTATAGAAACTATAGTTATTTTTAAAGCTCTTTTCCCTTACCTTTCATGCTATAATTGACTTTAATATACTCTTCTAAAGAAGTTACAACTTTTTAATTGTATTTATCATGTTAATTACTTTTGTGTACTTTCATATTTTCATTTCGGTTTGTAGAGCTCCTTTCAACGTTTCTCATAAGGTGGGTCCAGTGGTGATGAATTCCTTCAGCATTTGTTTGTTGGGGAAAGCCCTTATATATCCTTCATTTCCGAAGGATAATTTTGTTGAATAGGGTGTTCTTGGTTGGCAGTTTCTCTTTCAGTATTTTGAATATGTCTTTCCACTCTCTTCTGACCTGTAGCATGTCTGTTAAGAAACCTGCTGGTAGTTTAATAGGGTTTCTTTCATAGGTTACTGTCTTGTTTGTTTGTTTGGGTGCTTTTAAAATTTTGTTTCATTGACTTTTGATAGTTTTAATATGATGTTTCTTGGAGAAGGTATTTTGTCTTGAGATAAGTTCTCAGCAATTATTTCTTTAAATGTACTATTTCCTTCCCTCTCTCTTTTTTCTCTTTCTGGTATACCCATTAGTCTTATGTTGGCTATCTTAATGATGTTTGATAGTTCTCATAGGGTTTCTTCACTTTTTAAGAATCTCATCCACCTGAATTATTTCTGTATTCTTATCCTTGAGCTTGCTTATTCTCTCTTCCATCTCATGTGCTTTATTTTCAATGATTTCTAATGCATTCCTTATTTCATTTATTGAGTTAAATATAGAATTCTGTGTAGTTGTTTTTTAGGATTTCTTTTTGGTGAGGTACTCCTTGTGTTCATAAACTTTATTCCTGAGATCATTGTTTTACTTTTCTAAGTTTTCTTTTAGCTCACTGAATTTCTTCATGACAGTTATTTTGAGTTATCGGTTAAATGGCAATATTTTGTGTTTTGGGATTTTGTTCCTGGAAAATTGTCATTTTCTTTTTGTGATATATTACCACAATTTTTTATAGTGTTTGATGAAAAGTGCGTTTGCTGCTTGCATTTGAGTAGTAAACATCTGTCCTATTTATGTAAAGTTTTATTTCTTTTCACTCTAAAAGTTCAACAGATTGGTAATTAGGAGCCTTTTTGTTTTCCAGAAAATAGAAAAAACACAAACAAAAAAACTGCCCATGAACAAAAGGGTGATGGCAGATTTAGGGGAGGCATGTGCTTAGTTAGCACTTGGGGCTTTGGGTTTGCCCACAGACCAGTCTGGGGTTCCTCTGGTGGTTGGGGGCTCTTTGAGGTCTATGGTGGGTCCTCTTGCCATAAGCTTGCAGCAGAGAGTAGGAAATGCTTTTCTTCGGTTCTCCTTGTCTTCATCCCTTTTACCCTTTCCTCCCCTAAGGCACTGTGGTCTCTTCTCAGAGAAAGTGGTAGGTTTCTCCAGCTGTAGCATGCATGGCTGAGCAGACGTGAGCCCAGTGATTGCCTTCACCCTCCACCTCACCCTCCACCTCCTCTGCCAGAAAGGCCATGCTGCCTCTCTACTATGCTGTTTCCTCTCTGCTGCTGCTCCCCTCTGCAGCCTCCTATCCACTCACTCTTGAGTGCACAGATAGGTGGATTTTTCAGGTGTCCTGTTGTGCTATGCAGACGTACTTTTTATTGGGTTATGTATGTGTGATAAGTTATAAGTTGAAGGAGAGAGAAAAAAGGAACCACTCACTATATAATGATGTTGAGGTCTTCCTATATTCGATACCCTTTAAATTCTCCCTTGCATAAAGGTAATTTTAAGATTTACAAACTAGGCCCTTTTCAAAATTGACACAAAGTACCTTTTACTCGGGTCAGCATGCTCCTCCCAACTTCCATGATGATGTTGCCCAGGATTTTTATGTCTCTTTTTTTTCTCCCACATATGCGATTTGTTATTATGTATAGTACTTGTTTGTATCGTGCATCCATGTTTATAATTAAATTTTAAAAATTTCTCTTAGGATTTTGAAGTTTGGTATTATCTGGTATCTCTTAATTCTCCTTTAAATTTCTCACGTTTGTTTCTTAGTCCTGCATTTTATGTAGTTTCTTCAAATTACTAATTTTTATGACTCTACCCATTTCTTTTTTTAAGATTATTTATTTATTTATTTGACAGAGAGAGAGAGAGAGATCACAAGTAGACAGAGAGGCAGGTGGAGGGAGAGAGGAGGAAGCAGGCTCCTTGCTGAGCAGAGAGCCCGATGCGGGGCTCGATCCCAGGACCCTGAGATCATGACCTGAGCCAAAGGCAGAGGCTTTAACCACTGAACCACCCAGCCACCCCTCTCTCTACCCATTTTTAATTCATTTAACCCATTCATTGAGATTTTGAAATCAGCCATTAGTATCTTTGTTCTTTTCCCTTTTTTTTCTGATGATTTTCAGAAGCTCCTTTTAGCTAGCGTATCTTTTTAATTTTAGAAGTCCTTTTTACATTTAATTGATATTTTATAATTTGGCAATTAAATTTTAATATTTGAATTCATTGGTGCATTAACATGTTCACACTTGGTGTTTCCTTAAGTGTGTGTGATCCTTGATCAGGACTTATGTTTTGTCGAGCTTAATTTGTGGAATATTTGGCAGCTTAATTTTTATTCGGAAGTTTTTTTTTTTTTTAAAACTCCATAGAGGATTTGCTTTTCCATCTGCTAAGAAATAGGACTTGTTTTATCTTGGGAACTTTCTTAGGGTTTATATGTTTAAAGGATGACTCTCAGGTTCAGCTTTCGTCTTTGTAGCTGACATAGAGCACGGACATTGGTGTGGAAGTGAAGGTGACATGTAGAAATCTCCTTACAAATTTTCCTTTTTATTAATTCAACGTGGTAACAGTTTTCTGCTGGATCTTTTGTGCTCTTTATAGTATATAGTCTGTATACTACTGAATATGGATGCCTCATTTTTTTTTAAGTTGTATTTGTTAGGCTCCTCACTACTTTTGTTGATATTTACGTAAAAAATTTTTTAAAGATATTATTTATTTTTGCAAGAGAGAGAGCGCGCATGCACAAGTGGATGGGTGGGGGAGAGGGAAAAGCAGACTCCCTGCTGAGCAGGAAGCCTCATGGGGGACTCAATCCCAGGACCCTGGGATCATGACCTGAGCTGAAGGAAGATGCTTAACTGACTGAGCCACCTAAGCGCCCACTTCAGTTGATATTTAGTTGCCTCTCCCCTCACCCTTTCCGGAAGATTGGAACTATTGCAGTTTCAAGTTTCTAGAATTTTCTTTTACCATTGCTCTTCTTCAAGTAGTCTACTTTTTATTATGTATATAAGTTTCTCCACATTTCATTCAGACTATTAATTTAAAAATTTTTTAGTTTCTTTTGTGCCTTTCTGTATTTATTTTTATTTCACTTAGCGTGTTTGCTCTAATTTCAGTTTGTGCAGTCTTTTGGACCTTGTGAGTCTTATGTGCTTGTTGATTTATCCTTCT
The DNA here is from genome assembly GCA_028646535.1 of Procyon lotor. NCBI lineage: Eukaryota > Metazoa > Chordata > Mammalia > Carnivora > Procyonidae > Procyon > Procyon lotor. The sequence goes on from CM053605.1 coordinate 107,378,265, forward strand.
GCAGTTGTAAGTGGGATTCTTAGTCATTATTGATAGTGGGCGTGGGCTGCTTTAATCATTATTGATAGTGGGCTTGGGCTGCTTTAGCAGTTGTACCAATTAGGTTTATTTTCTCTAGGTGAGTCCTGCTAAGGAATGGGTGGCTCTAATCCTCTCTCTGTGTGGGTTTTCTCTGGTATGGTAAGTGAACTGAGACAGGCTTTTAAAAAAAGTGGGATTATTTTTAGGGTATGCAGGCTGGGAGCATACTGGCAAGTCTTGTGTCTCCCTGGAATAAGACAAATGGCTGAGAGAGCATTTGGGTCACAAAATCCCAAATGATTTATCTTGCAGTCTATATCAAGTCAAGAAAACTCATAGGCTCTTTGCCTATCTAAGTTCTGTTTTGATTTCTGGTGGAGTTTCAAAATCCTATTTGCTATATTATCTGAGCTGAGATTATTAATAGGAATTAGGAAAGTAAGTTGCTGTAGAGGTAAGAGTAACGTTAATTAGAAGATTTTGTTTGCTTGTTTGTTAATTATGGTGGGCCAAAGCTAAGGAACTTCCATTTTATTGTCTTCAGTTCATTCCATCCCATTTCTTCTGTATTGGGGTGGCTTCTGGAGTTTTGGTTTTCTTCCTGTCGACTGGACTGTTAGCATTGTCAGTGACCCTTTGATTTTTAACGCTGTTTCTTTTTCTTTGGCCATCTTAATGGATTTGAGGAAGAGGAGAGGAGAGGTAAGTTATAATGTGGTTGAGCACTGTAAAATCAGTTGTGTTGAAAAAGATTCAAAGGTTTATTTTGTTTCAGGTAGAAAAGTTTTTTCTTAACTAGAGAAAAGATTTTGGTGATTTTTTTACATTGAGCTCTAACTTATGAATATTCACTCTTTCCTTACTGTTTCCCTTCTTTTTCTGCACTGTTTTTCTGTTGCTTTTGTTTGGTTTTTGGTATGCATAATGAGGTGGAAATATTAAGGTTTTTCTTTTCTTTTTTTGTTTGTTCCTTTATTACCAAATAACTTTTTGTTCTCTCTTTGCTCCTCCTGTTCACACTGAAAAAAATTTTTTTTTGATCATTTGAGAAGTCATTGAGGTAATTTCTTACACCACGGTTTTTTTGTAAACTGGATTTCAATTGGAATAGAAAACTCTCATGAATTACACACAAAAAGGTTTTTTAATGAGACTTTTATTTTTGGTAGCATATGTATTGGGTTGTACAGCAATTAAAAAAAAAAAAAAAAGAGTTTGAAAGTATTGTCCTGGCTTTAGGCTGTCAACCTGTGCCTCCCCAGAGAATTAGTTTTTGAAAGGAGATGGTCTGTGATATGAAAGGCTGGGGCACTTTTGTTGAAACCTCTGGTTTCCAGTGAATACTGTAACCCATGTGGAGGAGGTAGGCCAGAGTGTGGTCCTTGGCTTCTTCTCAGCTACAGAGACTTCTGCCTTTTAGATATTTTGTAACTTAGAATTTGGTGGGGGATTTTGAAAAAAGCGCTCAACTGCTAAACAGTGTTTGAAAAAGATTGTTAGTAACCAAGGCTTTGAGACTGAATTAGTCCTTGTCTTTAAATAAACAAATATAATACAGACAATATTTGGGTATTTTTTTTGTTTAATTATTATATTGACCCTTTAGTTTTGTTTCCTGCTTTTCTAGAATGAAATGTGATGGTAGACACCATATCATTTTCATTTTTTATGTTTTCAGTCTTTGCAGTTTTCTTTGCCCCTTTACCAATGAAGATAGGATAGAGATGATGTACCATAGTGCATCTTATAAATATCTTTGAGAACCCCTTGTAAATATATGGTAAGAGGTTCCCAAAAATGCTTGGCTTATGGCGCCTTTAGTATTTCATCCCATTTCTTCAGAGCCAAAAAACTTAATAGTCCTATTTTAGTTATGTATGAATAACTTAAAAGTATTTATGGCCTAGGAATTACACATATGCTGGAAGAAAAAGTAATTTTTATTCTTAAATAACAATAGTTACTTACTAGTGGGATATGTTTGCTAGTTTGTTATAGATAAGTCCTCAAGTCTTAGAATCAGATTGGACACTGCTATCTCATTTCATATTTCCCACTGATTCCCATGCAGTACTTTTTATCATATCAACTGCCCCTAAACCCAGTTTTTCAAATCTCATGTTGAAATGGAATTATCTTGAGCTAGTAGTTCACTTGTTGTCTGACAGATCTTAAGAATTGTCATGTTTTCCTTGATAACTAAAAAATATCCCATAATGCCTGTGAGTTTGCTCTGGTGTTCTGGGTGTTTTCAGATGTCTTAGAGCATCATTTGGTAATTTCAGGTGTACGTTTTTACAGCAGTTAAGCAAATTGTTACTATCTACATTTTATAAAAGAAGATGAAGCCATTTCTGTAGGATAAACTATAGGTATTAGTATGAAGCTGATCCAGTGAGCTGTCTAGTTGGATCCCAAAACATAGTCTGTATTCTAAAGTTTAGTTTTCATGGCGTTTTTTTTTTTTTAAGTACTTCATTTTCTGTGACTTTTTATGCCCTTTTTGGAGAAGAAAACTTAGGTTTGCTAGGGGATTAAAAAATATTTTCTTTCAAAGCGAAATATAGCATAATGATTTTCTGTATTAACGTTCTTTCTGTTACTTTGTTTTCCTGGGAAAATATATAAAAGAGATCAAAAAACAATTTTCAAATGAGTAATTGAGTAATTGTATTAGTGGATTTGTGAATAACAGCTTAACCAATGTTGAAGAGCTGAATAGATAGAATTGCAGAGAACTGTAAATATATGATAAAATAAGGTAATAAAATTGTAATGTTTGAGACCTTGAAGAGATATAATGTGATGAGGACGGAGATGAGGGTTCCGTAATCAAATGGAGCTATTGGGTCATATAATTGAATTCTTCTGTATCTTTTAGGATCTTCCAGTGGAAGGTGATAAAAAAAGGAAGAAAGAGGACTGGTTAGAGAGATATTATGGTTTTATTCTTATTAAGGGCAGAGGTGTCTTTGACAGTTCAAAATATTTGCACTCTTGGCTCCTGCCATGTTATACAATCTTGAATATCTTTTGCCTAGTCTTCATTTAAAAATTCAGTTTTTTTTTTTAATATTTTATTTATTTATTTATTCGTCAGAGAGAGAGAGAGAGAGAGAGAGAGAGGACAAGCAGGGGGAGCGGCAGGCAGAGCAGGCAGAGGGAGAAGCAGGCTCCCCGCTGAGCAAGGAGCCCAATATAGGACAATATCCCAGGACCCTGAGATCATGACCTGAGCTGAAGGCAGTGGCTTAACCAACTGAGCCACCCAGGCGTCCCTAAAAATTCAGTTTTAAGAAAAAAGTGTTATGAAGAAAAGCAAAGCTCAAAGGATAGCAGTCCGTAATAATTGTAGATTATTGCCTTGTTTTTGTTCTTTAAGGATTGCTTTTAAAAATACTTTATTATAGGTACTTTGAAATAACATATCTATAGGAGGAATGTTTTCCATCCCAGGTTCAAATCGTGTTTATGTTCCATTTTTACATACTTAACAGTGGAAATAATTTTGAATTCTGTATTTCCCATTAATTTCTGTATGTATTTTTCCATTTTTCTAGAAGGGCTTTTATTTTTGGTATATGTTGTGGTACTTGTTTTCGTGAATATTTCGTTAAACCCATATTTGCGTGTGTGTGTGTGTGCACACACACACTTGACAATAATGTTTTTCTGCTCAGCATTGGTGTAGATGAGCTGATGGAACTTGTTCATTGTAATGGCTGCACAATATTCCATGGGAAGATTTACTACACTTTATTTAGCTGTTTCTTTGTAGATGTCAGGTTTTTTCCATGTTTTTTTCTTCCACTATAAATAGTGGTAAGGTGAATATTCTTGTATGATTTATATTGATATTTTTGTTTCTATGGAATAGGGAGGGAAGAGAGGGATGACTGGGCTGAAGGGAATGTGTCATTAAAATTTAATAGATACTATGAATATGTTTCTTTTTAGAAAGTCAGTAATAATTCCCATTTCCAAAAACACTGACAGATCGCTGGTTTTCACGTTGTTTCTTGGGGATTTTCTTGACAAGAGTTGTGGTCATTGGGGTACTATCAGCCAGTTCAGCAAGAGCTGCTCTTTTAATCTGTTTGCTATATTGGATGTTGTTACAAGGTGTTGGTTAGAAAAATGAGTTTCATGATTAAAATATAAGTTTCAAGAATCATTGCTTTGTGTAGTTTTTTTTTCCTAGGTTAAAGTGGACATTCCGATCACTAACTTTTTAGATGCTTGTGTTGGCTCCCTATTCCTGTAGAATTGTCTTTATTGAATCATATTTTAAATACTTTGAATTGTACTTTGGCTTGCATTGAGGGTTTAAAAAAAGTAAAACTCACTTCTGTGCTTATTCTAGGTATGCTGCAGGGTTATCCTTGATATCACTTACTGACCTACTGAGAGTTCACTGAGGACTCAGGTGTCAGAAAAAGCTTCACTTCACCTAAGCAAGTTTTAGGTTTTTCAGTCATAGATGATGTTAATCTTACAATTGATATATCTGTTTGACTTATTCACTTTATGCTCTTTGAGAATAGTTCGTTAGTGATTTATTCGTTATGTACCATAATTATAGTGTTCCCTATTTTGCTTTTGAAATAAATAAAACCAAGAAATTAGGTATGTTCCTGTGGCTATTTCCTGTCAGTACCATGTAAATAACTAGGGTGTACTTCCAATTCTGTCCTTCAAGAGCTTTCTGATCCTGGGTAGATCAGTCAACTTATCTTGACCTTGGTTTCTTCATTTGTTAAATAAGGATGATAATAAAATGACAGTTGGTGATGATTTTTCAAGAATATCTTTCAGTAAATTCAGTGACAGGTTTTATGGGCTTTTGATGGGTTTTGTGATGAAGGAAAAAAAAAAAGGAGACCATAGTGTAGCCCATTATATTAAATATGTGGCTTCTAGGACAAATGAGGCTCAAACCTAGAGCTTTCAGATGTTGTTTACCCCCCCCACTTAAATAAATAAATAAATAAATAAATAAATATATATATATATATATGTTTTTTTTTTTCAGATTTTATTGTTGTTTTTGTTCAGATGTATTTTTTCCTGATTCAGTCTTAGAAGGGTGGATGTTTCTAGAAATTTACGCAATTAAACAATCTTCCTGGTGACCTAGTTGAAATATTAAAGCATTCCTAGTTTTATTTTTTTTTGAGTCATTAGCGTTCTAGATATTAAAAGCTCTGCACTTTCTCTCTAGAAAAAAAGCACATTTTCACACACATGCAAACTTTATGTACTCCTTCAGAGGACTACATGGTTCGTAGACCTATTAAAGCCCATTTTTATGGGTTTCCTACATGGAACTTCAGTTTAAGGACTGATCTGCAGTGATGTTCTCAGTCTAGAGTGCATTTTGCCCTGCGAGGGAATTTGGCACTATCTGGAGACATTTTGGTTTTGTCTAAAACTAGGGGTGATGGGTGTGTGTGTGTGTTTTACTAGTATCTGGTGGGCCAAGGCCAGGGATGCTGCTATCTTGGAATGTACAGAAACACTCATATGCTCACCCACAATAAAGAATTCTGAGCAAAACATCAACCAGTGGTGTTTAGGTTGAGAAGCCCTGATGTAGAGAAAGAGATCAATTGGATTCCTCTCAGGAATCCTTCATAATCCTTAAATCTAACTGGACTTCATTGCCAACAGTTGAGTAGTAAGTATATTGTTCAAGCTTGTAATCTTTGGGCCTCACTCTGTCTCGAATAGTCTTTTTTTTTTTTTTAAGATTTTATTTAATCATGAGAGACAGGGAGAGAGAGAGAGGCTGAGGGAGAAGCAGACTCCTCTCGAAGCAGGGAGTCTGATGTGGGACTTGATTCCAGGACCCCGGGATCACAACCTGAGCTGAAGGCAGACACTTAACTTACTAAACACCCAGGCACCCCGTCTTGAATATTCTGCTGTTAGTATTTGTATAGTTTATTTTCTTACTCCTTTTCAGATTTCTGCTTAGATGTCATTTCATCAAAATGTCTTTGCATCTAAAACAGCTCCTACCCTTAATTTTCTCAACATTTCACATTACCTAACACACACATACTTATTTGTTGTCTGTTTCCCACCAGCTTTAAGTTCCATGAGAGCAAGAATCATTACTGCTGTATCCCCTGTGGCTCAGATGGTGTTGGTATATAATAGATGCTCACATATTTATTGTTAAAAGAGTGAATGACATGAGTCTATAGTGTGGCAAGCCTGTGTTGTTTATTTTGGTAAAGCCTTATGTTTTAGAGATCAAATGTGCAGATGGTAAGGTTAATAACCTTTTGTGAAAATTAAGGGCTTTTACCTAAGTCCTCACCTGGATGTAGCATAAGCTGAGTATATCTGAGGGCTAAGCAAGGATTAAAAAGGAATAGTTTTTGACTGCTCTAGAATATGAATCAGGTACTTGAAGTTGTATTCTTTACTGTTCTTCAAACTTGTTTGACTGTGGGAAATATCTGAGACATCCTTAAAAATGTGGAATCTGAAGTCCATCCCCAAATCTACTGAGTCAAAATTTCTAGAGGAGAAACCAGGACGTCTTCATTAAAAATAAATAGGAAAAGGATAGTTTTCAACAAATGATACTGGAAGGAATGGGATTTATACATGCAAAGAGTGAAGGTTGGACCTATATCTCAAACAAAATACAAAAATTAACTCAAAGTGGATCAAGAACCTAAAGAGTTAAAGCCATAAGCTCTTAGAAAACACAGTGGTAAAATTTCATGACCTTGGATTTGACAATATATTCTTAGTTATGATACCATCAGCAAGAGCAATAAAAGAAACAAAATGGATACATTTGGCTTCATAAAGATTAAAAACTTGTGCATTAAAAGACATTGTTAAGAAAGGGAAAAGACAATGTACAGAATGAGAGGAAAATATTTGTAAATCATATGTAGATAAAGATTTACTATCCAGATTATGAAAATGCCTGCAACTCAACAGCACAAGGACAAATAACCTAACTTAAAAATTGACAGAGGACTTGAATAGACATTTCTTCACAAAGAATCCATAAAAATCTTAAGTATATACCAAAAACAATTGAAGGCGGGGGGGTCTTGAAGAGATATTTGTATTCCTGTGTTTATAGTAGTATTTATAATAGCTACAAGTGGAAACAACCTAAGTGGAAACAATCAACAGATAAATGAATAAACAAAGTATGGTATATAGGTACAATGGAATGTTATCCATCATAAAAATGAAATTTTCATACTTGATACAGCATGGATGGATCTTGGAAGTAATCTTAGTGAAATAAGCCAGACACAAAAGGACAAATACTGTATGATTACATTTATGTGAGATACTTAGAACAGGCAAATTGATAGAGACAGAAAGTAGATTAGAGATTATCAGGAGCCAGGGAGAGCAGAGAATGGGGGGTTATTTCTTAATGGTTATAGAATTTCTGTTTGGGGTGATGAAAAGTTTCGGAAATAGATAGTGGTGATGGTTTGTGAATATAAACAGTGCCACTGAGTTGTACATTAAAAAATGGCAAATTTCATTTGTATATATCTTACCACAATAAAAAATTAATAATGTATATCAAAAGCTTTTGACTCATATACTTTAAGAGTGAATTATCTGGTATGTGAATTATATCTCAATAAATCTATTTAAGAAAACAGAAACAGGCATTCATGTTTGGGCAACAATGCCAAAGAACAAAATTGGGTTGATTTTGGCCAGAAAGAATATAAGGTAGATGTTGGCAATTATCTGTTATAAATATATATATATATAAAAAAAATCTTTGTGTAATTTTTTTCATGGAATGAGCAGCAGTTTCCTAGTCAGGGTGATGCAGCTGCAAAGTATACCTAATAGGTAAAGAAATTATTGGACATAGTGCAATTGAGAATAACTGAAAAAAGTAATATTAATGAGACTAGATTAAAGTACTTGTGCACCCCTTCAAAATTTATATATTAAGGAATATCTTCAAATACTTATGTACTATTTTTGGTTTTGGTATTTTACCCATTATAAGGAAATTTACTGAGAATTTTATCAAATTAAACTTTTTGGAGGACTTGATATCCAGATTTATCTTCCAGTCATTCCCCTCCCAGTTTAGTAATTATATTTTCATCTACAAGACACATAACTTAAGTTTTTAAAAAATGTTGTGGTAAGGGCAGTTAATATAATGGAAAACAGGAGAGAAGTATGCTTTAGTGTGAGAAAAAGGGTTAAGACAGCAGTAAGAAAGCTCTACCCATGAATGGAAAATATCCTGACCCTTTCTCAGACCGTGTCAGACATGGTCATTTATCTCATTGGGATCTCTGTTACTTCCCCTAACCTTAGCTTCCCTCACCCAGGGAATTGACAAGAAAATTATTTACAGAGGACTGCTATGTTCAGTTATAAGGTGCATGGTGTAAGTAACTTAAATAGTACCAACTCAGAGAGACCTGTACTTTTATTTTTTTGAGATCTATACTTTAAATTAGAAATCCAGTACATCTTACATAATATTATATTGTATTTCTTTAAGACTGCAGTAAAATGGACATAATTGTAATATCTGTAGTGATACCTAAGGACTGTACCATACTGTATGCAGAATAAAGTGCTGTCATTAATTCTTCCTAATTAAAAGTAATATAGTATTTATAATGACCAACATTTAATTAGCAACTTCACCTTAGATGTTTTGTAGTTACAGTATTGTAAACCTAAAAATTTTAAAGTTCTTTTCACAAAAAAGAAAATTTGTAACTTGTTAACTAGACTTATTTTGGTAATCATTTCACAATATATACATATACTAAATCATTATATTGTACCACTAAAACTAATAAAATGTTATGTGTCAATTATGTCTCAGTAGATGTTTTAAAAAACCTTAAAATGTGGGACCATATATTTGAAGTTAGATGTTTGAAAAAAAAAAAAGATTGTTTAGATTTACTGTGTTACAAAGAAAAATATGTTCTATAACATTTTAAAGTGGTCATCTAACGTGATCTGTAGATGCAAAAAATAAAAAAACAAAAAAACTGAAAATCCTGATGCAAAATTGCCTTTTTTTTTTTTTTTACAAGCAGAAGATTTAATAGTGTCAAGAATCCCTAAATCTGTTCACCTGTTTAGTACAGCTTCAAGTGCAGATGAAATATCTATGAGGCTGTTTTACCCCCGTTTAACAAAAAATAGAAGGCTGTTTTTAATTTTGCTGAATTTTTTTCTATTAGTAGGACAGTACTTCAAGGGCTTATTATATCTTGAGAAAACCTGAACTCTAATATTTAAGGTTGAAAAGCTTGATTATGACACTGGGAACAAATAACCAGTGGAGACTATGCTTGTACATTATTTGGATTGCTGTTGTTTCGTTAATGTTCTGTTTTATTATTTTGAAAAGTGTGATTTTGCAGAATGTGAGATTTTTCTAGAAAGGCACATAAAACAGGTACCTGTACTTGTTTGTTTGGTTTTTCAGACTTAGCTTATTTCTGTGCGTTTTTTCATTGCTCAGTGTTTCCTCTGCCTCAGAGTTACCTTAAATCCTAGAATCCACACGTAGCCATTTTACTGTCTTCCACAGCTTAAATTCCAACTCTGTGATATGCTGCTGACAACCTTCTCTAACATCTGACAAAATTAATTGTTCTCTTTTGTGTTTTCTTGAAAACACTCATTTTATATGTATATATCAATGATTTTTAATAAGTTTAGAGTATATAACCGTTGTTCTCCAAAGATTACTGGTGTCCATTTATGGTGACAACTTTCTCAACCCCAATCCCAGATGACAACTCATCTATTTGATTTTTATGGGTGTTTCGTGGTAAATGTAATCTGTGCAATATGTAGTCTTTTGTGTCTGGATTTTCTTATTTGGAGAATGTTTTTGAGGTTCAGCAGTGTTGTATCATGTATCAGTACTTTTTCCTTTTTATTCCTAATTAGTTTTCCACTATATGGATATACACATTTTGTTTATTCATCAATTAGTAGATATTTGGGTTAACTTTTTGGCTGTTAAGATGCATTGTTATTTAACTTTGCATATAAAAATCCTCATGGAACCTTTTTTAAGTGCAGGTGTTAGGACCTGAGTATTAGGAGATTCAGTTGTGCTCCCAAAAATTGGGAACCATCAGGTTTGGGTTTGGGAATCAGGTATGGGTTAGTTTCAGTGTAGTTATTGGATAACTTCAGCATAGTTAATCTCTTTGATCCTCAGTTTCCTCATTTATAAAATGGGCATAATTATGTAGTCCATTGTATAATTACGAATATTTGTTGAGTTCTTGCTTTTTTGCCCATCATTGTATTATGCATTTGTTCACAGTAGTGAACAAAATTGGATTCTTGTTCCCATATAGTTCATAAACATTCAGAAGGGGATACAGACATTAGAGGATAAACACCTATAATTATAAATTCTTTGAAAGTTAGGTACAGGGGTGGTGTTGAGAGCATGTTATAGAGCTTTAATTTAGTTTGGGCAGACTCAGGAAAGCGTACCTGAGGACTGGCATATGAGACTTGAAAAATCAGAGAAGGGATGACAGGAGGAAGAAATTTTTGAACCAGAAAGAATAGTATACACCGAGACAGAAGGATCTTGGTTTGGTCCCTTTAAGAGATAGAGGTGTGACAGGAGTATAGTGAATAAGTGGTCAGATTAGTATATTTAGAGCTTATACGAAGAGCATTGGGAACCTATTTAAGAATTTTAAGTAAAGCAGTGATATGAAGAGATTAGTGTACCTTAGTACATTAGATCATTAATACACCATAGATCATCCTAGCTGCTGTTTGAAGAATGAATTGGAGGTGGCTTAGATTAAGTTGTGGTGAAATGATGGCCAAATGAATGTGGATTTCATTTATATTTAGCAGGTAGCATTTACAGGACTTGGTTGCTTTTAAATGTAGGAAGTGCCACTCCCCCAGTTTTCTGGGAGGAACAAGCTGGGTACTCTAAAGCACCATATACAGAGAGTATATAGAAGAAGGAAGGTTATTTTGGAGGGGGAAAAAGTTGGGAGATAGTTTGCTTAGTTTAGGGAATTTTAAGTTCAACATGCCTTTGTGAATAAACCAAGTGAAAATGTTAACTAGTTGTATATGTGGACTAGTGTTCATAAGAGATCTGTTGGTATAGGGTATGTATTATTTTAAAGTCTTCGGAGTAGGTTTTCAAAAGCTTAGGGCAAAAGCCTGGAGAAAAAATATAGGTTAAAAAGTGAATAGAGATGCCTGGGTGGCTCAGTAGGTTAAACATCGACTCTTGATCTCGATTCAGGTCTTGATCTCAGGGTGTGAGTTCAAGCCCTGTTTTGGGTTCCATGCTAGGCATGGAGCCTACTTAAAAAAAGTCAGTAAAGGGGTCAGAATTGAGTTCTGATGAATTACTAATACTTAGAGCCTAGGTAGAAAAGGAAACAACAAAGACAAGAGTGACCAGTAAGGTAGGAGGAAAATCAAAAAGAGGTAAAATGGAGTAGAAACCAAAGGAAAATAATGTTTCAAAAAGGAGGGTTTGATCAACTGTTTCATACTGTTGAACAATTAAGGATTAGAAAAGTGTTCATTCGATTTGACAACGTGGAAGTCAGTGATGACTTTTAGTTAGCTTTCATTGATTAATTGAATCACCCTAAAACTTAACAGCTTAAAACAACCACCATTTATTTGGCTCCTAGTTCTGCAGATTGGCAGTTGAGTTTGGCTTAGCTGGGCTGTAGCTGCGCAGTTTTATTCATCTGGGTCTGCCTTAGTGATCTCTCACCTGGGCTTCCTCATGCATCTGCAGGTATACGTCTGTGATCACCCCACCCCGGCTGGGGCTGGCTTGTTCATGATGATCATGGCTAGAATAACTGGGACCTCTCATTTTCTAGTGGGATAACTTCAGGGCTTGTGCGCTTCAGTAGAGTTCCAGGAGCAGCAAGTCAGTAACTTCAAAGGTGAAAACACTGAGCTTGCCCAGTGTCCCATTGGATCAGTTCATAAGATCATTTCAGATTCAAGGACTGGAAAAGACTCTTCTTGATTGGAGGAGCAACAAGGTCACATTGCAGGGCTGTAGGTGCAGAGAAGGGAAACATCTGTTGCTGTTTTTGAAGTCCGCTACAGTGATTATGGCAAACGCATTATTGCTGGTGATGGCGGGTGTTGGAAATAAGATTGTTAGTATGAAAAGTAGATGGGAACTGAAGACGTGAAGGTAGAAAATATACTTTTTGAGAAGCTGTGACTTTTGACTGCGAAGGTAATTTGAGAGAGAAGACAGTAGTAGCTGGGGCGGTATTTGTAGTCTAAGCAGGTATGCTGTAGTATTCCTTCCACTCAAGAACAGAATATATTGAGTGCTGAGAGAAGGGATCTGGTAGACACTGCAGATGCTTATGCAGAGGAAAGAGGAGACAACTAGTGAAGTCAGTTCTTGATAAACCTATAGAGGATGGGGTTTTGTGAACTTGTGAAGGGATTAGTTTTTGATATGTACTTTCTAATAACAGGAAGGAATGAGAGAATGGGTATAAATGCAGGAGGTAGGCCAGTAGATTAGTGATGGGAGACTGAGGGAAGTTCCTGTTTGTTAAAGCTTATATTTTCTCAGTGAAATGGAGGCAAGTTTATTAAGAATAGGGTGTTGTATAAGAATGTGTGCATGAGGTTTGATGTGCATAGAATATATAATTTTATTCTCCCACTGAATAGGACATTGAGCTGACTGACGACTGACTAGGGAAATACCAATCATTCAGTAAATGAGAGATACTATCATTATTAATATAAAAATACTATTTTAAAGAGATTTAATAATACTTTCTGTACTGTTAGTTAGAAACTGGTACTAGTTGAGATGTTTTAGGACCTGGGGCTCTTTTTTCTGTTTGAACCAGTAAAGTTTAATTTTATTCCCTTCTTTACGATTGATGGTCCTTAAAAAGAATGTAGGCAAGAAATACATTTAACCTTTTATAAATAAACATTGCCAGAAATATGAACAGAATGAGTTTGCTTTCTGAAAGGACTTCCTAAACCATTTAAAAGTACTTTGTTTTACCAGAAAACTCATAGGGATAACTACTAAATAGACTTAATTGGAATTTAAAAAAAGATTAATTCAAGTTGTGTGGTGGCTTAGTGGTAACATTGTATATAGATAAAAGCAGCTTTTTGCTTGAGTAGTTGGAAAATATGTAAACATGGCTTTAAGGTAATATACTTAGGGAAAATTGGCATAATTTATTTGTCTTCTCTTAGAAGACACAACAGCTTTTTAATTATCCCTGGCCTAAGAAGAAGCCTCACTTCTTATTCTTTGTAATGACTAAACTGTACTATAGTGTACTGGTAGGGTTGTCTTTATGGAGGGCACCATCTGCTGGTTGTAAGAGGTACCGGTTGTGGGAAGACTGCCTTTTGCAGTTACTAGACTACGAATCTTGTTTTCCTTCTAATTCCACCTTTACCTATATAAAGTCCCAGGAGGAAAATTTGTTTTTATTTTTATTTTTAATTTTTTAAAAGATTTATTTATTTATTTGACAGAGAGAAAGATCACAAGTAGGCAGAGAAGCAGGCAGAGAGAGAGGGCAAGCAGGCTCTCTGCTGAGCAGAGAGCCCAATGCGGGGCTTGATCCCAGGACTCTGAGATCATGACCTGAGCCGAAAGCAGAGGCTTTAACGCACTGAGCCACCCAGGCGCCCCGAAAATTAGTTTTTAATAAACATGGTCAAGTAGGGATTTGCGTAGTGGTTTGATTTAATTCGTGACCTTGAACTTGTCACATACTGGATTTTTAAGCAAATTCATCATGAAAATGGCAGATGCCTGTCTTTATCTCTTTTCAGATCAATTAAAAAATTATTATTCCTTTCACTCTTATTGCTCTTGCATTCACTGAAAGGAACTTTAGATATTTTTTTCTTCAGTCTTATTATTTTTTTTTTTTTTTAAGATTTTATTTATTTGACAGAGAGAAACAGCGAGACAGGCAACACAAGCAGAGGGAATGGTAGTGGGAGAAGCAGGCTTCCTGCCACGCAAGGAGCCCGATGTGGGGCTTGATCCCAAGACCCTGGGATCATGACCTGAGCGGAAGGCAGATGCTTAACGACTGAGCCACCCAGGTGCCCCGCTTCAGTCTTATTTTATCCTTAACATTTATTTACATCTGATAATATCAGATTGAAGAATGGTACCATTGATTTTTTTTTTTCTGTTCCTAGAACTGTATGATTTTTTAAAAATACTGATATGTTTCCTTTAATTAATGATCATTTTATTTGAACTTATTTTGTACAAGCTGTTTAGTATTAGAATATTTTCTTGTGTTTTACTTATTGTTCATATTGGACATAAAAATGTAAATATAACAACATACATTGCATGTAATGAAATTAACTTTTCTGAAAAGTTTGTTTCACAGTACCCTTTGAAAGCAGGGAAATTCTGGATTATCATGTTTTTGCTATAAATTAGTGAAATTAAAAGTGTGTACATTCTGGGTTGCCTGGGTGGCTCAGTTGGTTAAGCAACTGCCTTTTGCTCAGGTCCTGTGATATCGGGGTCCTGGGATTGAGTCCTGCAACAGGCTCCCTGCTCAGCAGGGAGTCTGCTCCTCCCTCTGACCCTCCCCCCTCTTATGCTTACTCTCCCTCTCTCAAATAAATAAATAAAATCTTAAAAAGAAGTGTGTACATTTTAAGTGGAAAAAGGAATTAGTCCTTTGTTCTATAGTGTATGTAGTATATAAAATTATTCTGACACTGGTCATTTCGTATAAATTATTTTTTAAGTACAGTTACTATTTTCTCATCTTTAGTGTATACACCCTACCTTAAATGTGAATAATTGTAATTCCACAGAAATGAAATAAATTGTCATAATTTCTTCAACAGTCTTAAACGAGGAGCAGCTATATATCACTATCTCTTATTTTTTATTTCCAATAACAATTGAAGGTCCTGTTTATTTCCTATACCTTTCCCTTTTTCCTCAGCATTACTCCCTTTCTCTCTGTCTTCTTTACACCTTTTTTCTCTTTTGTTGCAGTTTGGTGTTTATTCCTTTTATTCTCTAGAAACTTCTTTCTTAAAGATCACCTTGCCAGGGGCGCATGGGTGGCTCAGTGTTTTAAAGCCTCTGCCTTTGGCTCAGGTCATGATCTCAGAGTCCTGGGATCCAGCCCCGCATTGGGCTCTCTGCTCAGCCTGGAGCCTGCTTCCTCCTCTCTCTCTGCCTGCCTCTCTGCCTACTTGTAATCTCTCTCTCTCTCTGTCAAATTAATAAATAAAATCTTTAAAAAAAAAAAAATACCTTGCCAGGACCAAGGAAGTATTTGCTGAGGTCTTTTTATATGTTTCAGTAGTATGTAGTTCTGAAATAATGAGCACTGTATGCCACCCCTTAATCTTCAAACGTTTTTTTTTTCTAGGCTTAAAAAATTACTTTTTGCTTTTTAACCTTTTCTGACTCCCTTCTCTTTTTCTTCCTGTCCCCTCTCTATATCAGTATAGATATTTCCTCAAGGTTCAGTCTTGATGTCTTAGCTAAACCTACACATTTTCTTAATTGAGCTTGTAAATTCATAAAACATGAGCTGTACATGGTCCTAAAATATTTTCTGGCTTTAATTTTTCTCTAAAACTTCAGATGTACATTTTTAGTTGCTTTCTAGACCATATTTTTTCCCCAAGACTTGATTTGTCTCTGATTTATTCCCCCCATCTCCATTATGATGAGGGCATAGATTTTATATATTTTGCTTGTTATTGCATTCCTAGTGTCTAGCATGGTATATTGCCCAAGTAAATTCTCAGTAAATATCTAAGTAATTGGCTTTCAAGGAACACAGATTTTGAATTTGTAATCATCTTCTACTTCTCTATTCTTTTTTTTCCTACTGCTTTTTAAAAATCATTCATAAGTCTTTGAATCCATTTTCTTGTTTTCCCATGATTGCCTATAGTTAGCTCCTCCTCCTTACCTGGAATTTTGTAGCAGTTTCATAGCTTGTTTTACTGTATTTGATTTTGCCTCTCTCTGGTTTGTATTGCCTGTTGTAGCCACCATTTCTTAGAATAGTTCTGGTCATTCATTCAGGAAGGATTTCCAGAGTACCTACTTTGTGCAAGGCTCTGTAATAGATACTAGCATAAAAATGATATGCAGTCCTTGGCTTACAGAGCTGATAGCCAATAAGAGAAACAGACATAGACTAAGTTCACTAAATATGATGTGATAAATGCTAATTATGATGTGTTCAAAGTTTTTTAGCTGTAGAGGGAGGAACCTTGCTCTGCTTGGAGAAGTCAGGGAAAGCTTACACATAGACTTACAGACTTGAGACTTTAAGGTACATAGAGTTTGCTTGGTAGACAAGGGCCAGTAAATATGTCTTACTCTGAATATATACAACAGCTTGTATATATTCACAGAGATATTTCAAATTTACTTCTAATACTGTTATTTATAAAACTGAAGTGCATACTGAGTAGACCTGCCCCTTTGTTGGCTCTTATCTTTTCCTCCTTAGCTCCCTTTACTTCCTTCCACCTTCCTACCTTTTCTTCAGGTACACTTCTAGATCCTAAGTAAAAATTCTGAACTTTCTTCTCTAGATTAGTAACATATTTTGAACTGTTTCCTTGGTCCTTCTTTTGTTCTGTATATTATTACCAACTTCATTCACATTCAGTTATAGAAGTGGGCTTTCTTTCCATCTTATATTTTCTAAGCTTGTTATTTCTGTTAGGATAAATCTAGAATTTATTGTGTTTTAATTATTTAGGGGGATTTTTTTGAATAGATTTTTGATATCCGTCTTACTCATATTGCCCTCTAGTCACTGCTTCAGGGTTATGCAAGTAACAAGGACTTTCTTTGTTTTGTTTTTAAATTTCATTTTATTTTTTCAGTGTTCCAAGATTCATTGTTCATGCACCACACTCAGTGTTCCATTCAATACGTGCCCTCCTCAATACCCTCAACCCCCTCTCCTCCAAAACTCTTCAGTTTGTTTCTCAGAGTCCACAGTCTCTCATGCTTTGTCTCCCCCTCCAATTTCCCCCAATTCACCCTTCCTTTCCTTCTCACAGTGTCCTCCATGTTTTTCCTTATGCTCCACAAGTAAGGGAAACCATATGATAATTGACTCTCTCTGCTTGACTTATCTAACTCAGCATAATCTCTTCCAGTCCCATCCATGTTGATATAAAAGTTGGGTATTCATCCTTTCTAATGGAGGCATAATATTCCATTGTATTTATGGATCATATCTTCATTATCCATTCGTCTGTTGAAGGGCGTCTTGGCTCTTTCGATTGTGGCCATTGCTGCTATAAACATTGGGGTATATATGGCCTTTCTTTTCACTGCATCTGTGTCTTTGGGGTAAATACCCAGTAGTGCAATGCCAGGGTCATAGGGTAGCTGTTTTTAATTTCTTGAGGAATCTCCACACTGTTTTTCCAAAGTGGCTGCACTAACTTGCATTCCCATCAACAGTGGAAGAGGGTTCCCCTTTCTCCACTTCCTCTCCATCATTTGTTTACTGTCTGGTTGATTTTGGCCACTCTAACTGGTGGAAGGTGGTATCTCAGTGTGGTTTTGATTTGAATCTCCCTGATGGCTAATGATGATGAACATTTTTTCATGTGTCTGTTAGCCATTAAGTAACAGGGACTTGACAAATTTTTTGACTGTGACAAATTTTTTGACTATGTGGCTGAGTTTATTCTACAGAGGCACCACGTCTACATTATTTAGTAGCAGTCTGTGGTCACAGTTGTGTATCTCTTGTTAGGAATGGTCAGCATAAGCTTTTACTTCTGTCACAGCAAGGCAGAGACTTTCTGACATTTCCAGGTTCTGTGGAAAACTGGGAATCCTGTTAGATTTATCTACCTTCCCCTGAAATGATTTGTTCTGGGCCTTTGCTAAATATCTTCTTTGGCTGAAGGAACACAGCTATGACCTTGGTTCTTGCTTTTTGTAACCTGAGGTCATGTAATTGTTCTCTTGTATCTATTCTAACAGTTTTTGTATTTTGCTTTCCCCCCCAAATGTGTGATTTATTTTTAGAGAGAAATAAAACTAAGGTATTTCTAATAAAAGGAAGGAATAGCAGTATGAGATTATGTTCCTGTTACATGTTAATTACCACATTCTATACAATGTGGATGTGATCAACAAGTATTCAATGATAGTATGAATAAACATTTGAGATTTTTTTTTTAAGATTTTATTTATTTTTTCGACAGAGAGAGAGATCACAAGTAGGCAGAGAGGCAGGCAGAGAGAGAGAGAGGGGGAAGCAGGCTCCCTGCTGAGCAGAGAGCCCAATGCGGGGCTTGATCTCAGGGCCCTGAGATCATGACCTGAGCCAAAGGCAGAGGCTTAACCCACTGAGCCACCCAAGTGCCCCTAAACATTTGAGATTTAAAAATCACATACCACTTACCCATGCTTTAAGTCCATAAATGTTGAAATAAATACATAGAAATAAGTAAATTTTAAAAACTGAAGCTTTGACAGTGTTTATAGATCAACCCAAATGGTACGTACAAATAGTATAGCCAATAAATTGACATTACTGTTAGTTTCCACCTGATTTCTTTATAACATGGCTGTCTGGTGTTGCATTAGTGAAGATACTTCCTACAACCACATGGGTACTCCAGAGCCTATGACTAATCACTTTACAGCAGCCAAGAATCCACAGAGAATCCTAAATGTTGATAGTGTTCATGTGTTTCAAAAATAATGTTTTTATATGGTCCAAAAAGTACCAAACCAGATGATGGGTCAGTAAAGTCAGCCCAATTAGCCTTCAGCTCAAAGAGCATAGCAAATTTCCTTAGTACCATTAATGAACTTTTCTAAAAGCATTTCTCTTTCATTTTCTGTCTCTTTGCTCCAAACAGTCTTATCATTCTTAGTTTTTTGTGTTATAGTTAGAATCATTAGTTTGTTGGTAGCTCCTTCTGGAAATAGTGACTCAAAATCCTTTCACAGCAATTCCGGATATGTCTGGATTGCACACTCTACTATTTTCAAAGTAACTTTCTGCACTGCTGATTTCTTGTTCAACAGGTGCATTACTACCCTTACATTCATTCACATACTGTGCCCTTGCAAATCTTTCACTTGATAAAGGTTCTGCTAGACCATCAGGTAAAGTTTTAGTAACCTGGTTTTTTTTCTGTGATGTGGTCCCATTGAGGAGATGATCAAAACATATTTTCCCAAGAAGCTGGAATCTCTGATCCTGAGGTCCAAATGGTCCCAGAGTTTCATAGGCCATACTGTTAAAGAGCATATATCTGGAGATGCAAGGGCCACATGAGAGTCATCAGAACCTGAAGATCCTGTAGTTGAAAAAGCTTTGGGATTAAGAACCATCTTAAGTAAAGAACAAAATCCAGGGAGATAGGAAACCAATCTGGCTCTATTACAGAGCACAGTGGCCATTGCCAGTGGGAAGGGCAGAAACAAAATATCTTTCCTTTCGTAAAGTTATTCCGAGTGCTGTGACACCAAAATGGGTGAATGTAGAGGAGCTGTCACAGGCGGAAACCATCTGTAACTAGTCTCGCCGCTGCCTCGAGCTTATATTTTGCTTTTATATTTAGGTCACGGATATACCTGGAATTCATTTTGTTTAAGGTTTGAGATACAGGTATGATGTTATTTTTTTGTGTGTGTTGGGGGGAGTATTAAAGTGTTTCAGAACTTGAAAAAATTTAAAAAGCATTTTAAAACTTTATTGAGCTATGATTTACATAGCATAAAATTAATTTTACCTATTTCAGGTGTACAATTCAGTGATTTTTAGGCAAATTTACTGAGATATGCAATCTCAGTATGGATTTATTGGGGTGCCCGGGTGCCTCAGTCGGTTAAGCTTCTGCCTTTGGCTCAGGTCATGATCCCAGGGTCTTGGGATTGAGCCCCACATCAGGCTTCCTGCTCGAGGGGTAGCCTGCTTCTTCCTCTCCCTTTCCCCTCCCCCCCCCACTTTCTCTCTGTGAAATAAAATCTTTTTGAAAAACGGGTTTATTGAACTGTAACTGATACAGAGAAAAAAAAACTGCATACATACTGTATACAACATCTATGATACCATTACCACATAGCCTACTTGCAGTAAGCACAGTTACTTCCAGAAGTTTCCTTGTGTCTCTTTACTTCTTTTTTTTTTTTGTAAGAACACACTTAACATGAAATTGACCCTCTTTACAAATTAAGTGCACAACACTGTATTAACTGTAGATACTATGTTGTATAGAACATCTCTTATATAACTAACTTTATACCCATTGGATAACAACTCCCCATTTTCTCCTCTCATCTCCTGGCAACCACTATTCTGTTTTCTGGATCTGTAAGTTTGCCTATTTTAGATATCTCCTATAAATGGAATCATGCAGTATTTGCTCTTAATGTGACTGACTGACTTATTTCACTCAGCATGTCTTCCAGGTCCATCTATGTTGCAAATGGTAGGATTTTCTTCTTTTTTAAGGCTTAATAATGTTCTATTGTGTGTATAAACCTATTTTTCTTTTTCCATTAATCTACTGATGAGCATTTGGGTTCTTTCCATATTCTGTTTTTTGTGAGTAACACTGCAGTGAAAATGGGTGTGCAGATAACTCTTGGACTTTCTGATTTCCATTTTTTTGGATATATACCCAGGATGGGGATTGCTAGATCATCTGGTAGTTCTATATTTAATTTTTTTGAGGAACCTTATACTGCTTTCCCTAGTAGGTGCATCATTTTACATTCGCACCAATAGTGTACAAGAATTCTTTGTTCCTCACTTCTTTGTCAACGCTTGTTAGCTTTTGTTTTTTTGGTAATGGCCATCCTAACAGGAGTGAAGTGATAACTTGTTCTTGATTTGGGTTTCTCAGTGGTGAAAATAGGAGGCTTCCTTCTAAGATCAAGAACAAAACAAGGATGCCCACTCTTGCCACTTCTATACAAAAGATGTACTTTTACAGAGAAAATCATAGAATGCATCTTTTGTTAGATTAACTTGTAGGTAGTTTATGCTTTTCTATGTAAATTGCATTTTTAAACTTTTTATATGCTATCCATATGAATACAATTGATTGGTTTGCTTTTAAACCTTTTTATTTTCATATAATTAGAGGTATAAAGTTGCAAAAAATAGTATGTAAAATTCTGTAACCCTTCACTCATCTTCTGCCAATGGTGACATATTATGTAACTGAAGTACAATATCAAATAAGGAAATGGACACTGGTATAATATTGTTAATTAGATTAACTGATTTTATCCAGTTTTCTTAAGTTTTTGCATAATATTTTTTCTCTCTCTCTGTCTCTATGTAGTTCTGTGTAGTTTGATCCTGTGTATAGATTCATGTCATTACCATAACAGTCAAGATACAGAATTATAAAGGAATTCCATAATGCTACCTCTTAGTCTCATCTGTGTACCCTAGCAACCACTAATCTGTTCTCCATGTCTATAGTTTTGTCATTTTGAGAATGTTAAATTAATGAAACCATATAGCGTGTAACCTTTTGAGATTGGCTCTTTCAGTAATCATAATGACAGTAAGTTATTGCATGTATCAGTAAGTCAGTTCTTTTATTGCTGCGTAGTATTTCATTGTATGGAACTATCAGTTTGTTTAGCCATTCATTCATTGAAGGGCTTTGCATTGCTTCCAGTTTTGGGGTGTATGAATAAGGCTCTTACAAATACTCTTGCACATGGTAAGTGCATGTTCAGTTTTATGAGAAACCGCCAGATTATTTTCAACTATGGTTGTACTATTTTACATTTCCACCAGCAATGTCAAGATTCAGTTTCTTCACATCCTTGCTTGCCTATATTTGATATTACTGCTATTTTCTATTTTAGTCATTCTAGTAGTATATAATGATATCTCATTGTGGTTTTAATTTGCATTTTCCAGTGATTAATGGTGTTGAACATTTTTTCATATGCTCATTTGCTGTTTGAATTTCCTCTTCAAATGTCTCTTCATGTCTTTTGCCCGTTTTGTAGTAATTGGTATTTAGTGTCTGCATGGTATATTATCTCCTCCTTTTACTTTCAGCATCTCATATCCATATATTTTTTAACGTTTTTTGTAAACTCTTTATATTGAAATTTTAAAGTCTTGGTTTTTTGACTGTATATATCATCTATGTATAGTGTATAAAGTACACAGTATGTGCTAAGCAATGTTGTAAGTGCTATATATATTTACTTCTGGCTTCCAATTTTTGTTTGGCCAATTTGTCTATATTTTCATCCTATTCTTGAAAATTGTATTCCTTGGTTGTAAACTTTAGCTTTGCAATTATATTCTTTTCCCACATTGAGGATGACGATTTTGTTTTCTTCTGGCTTATTTTGTGCTGACTTACTAGTTTAAATACTGTTCCTTCCAAAGTAATATGATTGCTTTAAGGCTTTGTTTGTTTTCTACAATTCTTGTTATTTTGAGTTTAATTCTGTTTGGCTTCTTGAATTTATGGATTGATATTTTATGCAGTTCTATTCAGATAGGGCCTCTGCCTTCAGTTATCTTTTGGTACTCCCATGAATCATAAGTTAAACTTTTCTGTCCTTTCTTCTTCTTTATAGTCTTTTGATTTCTCTTCCAGTTCACTAATTCTAATAGCTTTTTCTAATCAGCTAATAAACTTGTTCATTGAGTTTTTAATTTCAGTTTTTGCACTTTATTTTTAGAAGTTTGACGTTCTGTTCCTGTTTCCTCTCTATAATTATTTATTCCTTGAGTTATTTTAGACTTTTATTTCTTTAAAACAATATAGTAGTTTTGTAATCTGCTTGAGAGTTGTAATATATGAAGTCTTTGTGTATTTTGTCTTGGTGTCTGGTACCTCTGCTGATTCTTGCACATATTGTCATGTTTCCTTAGGTGCTTTATTATTTTTGACTTGGTAATGCTCATTGTCCTAGAAACCTCATGGTGAGGATTCTTTGAGGTGTTGAATTTTACTTACATTTGGTGGTTGGTGGTACTACCAGTCGGGGGTCACAGTGTTCATGTGTTGAGAGGTTAAGGTTTTCTGGGCAACTTAGGTAATGTGAACCTTAGCAAATGTGCAGGCCCATGGCAAGAACTAATTAGTGGCATCTGTTACTATGTTGCTCTGCTTAGTACCATGACCACCTGCTCTGCTGTTCCCAGTGGCTGTTGATGGAGGCATGGGCACATGTTGATTTCTGGCTTATCTTTGTGGGTATTATCTTTTTGGAGATGGGGTGGTATTGTGCATTGACGTCAGGAGGGTCTCTGATATTCTACCTTGACAGGCTAAGATTTACCTCTGTCCCCCTTGCCTCATGAGATGACCAAAACTGAATTCTAGATTTGTCAGGGTTGGCAAATGCTCTCAGGGTATAAAATGGATATAATGCTCCAATGCCCCGTTTACCTCTCTGGATTCCTGTATTCTCTTTTATTTGGGACAAGTAATTTGTGGTGCTTTAAAAAATAACCTTGTTTTGGATGAGATTTTTTTCTATTATAGCTTTTGTAGTTGGAGGGTTAGT
This sequence comes from Procyon lotor, assembly GCA_028646535.1. NCBI lineage: Eukaryota > Metazoa > Chordata > Mammalia > Carnivora > Procyonidae > Procyon > Procyon lotor. Next base: position 107,401,858 of record CM053605.1, read on the forward strand.
GCAAATCACCCAACTTACTATTAGTAGAAATGGAAGTGAAAATACAATTGAAAAAAATTGGGGAAGTATTTAATAAAATATTTTTCATTAATTAGATAAGTGAGTTACTATAAATTAGGAAATAGTTATAAGTTATTTGGTTGGGGGACAGGTTATTTTTCATGTTTATTATTTAGTTTATGCCATTTCTTTTGTTTGCTTCTAATAGTTTTCTTGTTTTAGGGGTAAAAATATTTCCATCATGGCTCATTCAAAGACAAGAACCAATGATGGAAAAATTACTTATCCTCCTGGTGTCAAGGAAATCTCAGATAAAATATCTAAAGAGGAGATGGTGAGACGGTTAAAGGTGAGTAAAATTATGTTTTGGGGCATCTGTTTAGGGTGGGGGGTTACCTGTGGAAATCTCATAGGGCTGTATTTTGTTAGGGCACCTTAAAAAGATAATGAAAGCTAAAAATGGCAGGGAAAGGATCGAGGAGAGTGGAAGTAGGTAAGAACTGTAGGGTTTCCTTAGCTACTGTTACTGAGAGCAGCTGGAAAGTTGAAGCTTAGATTTTCTAGGGCCACCTATACTTGGGTATAAAGAATAAATCTGTAGTACTCTTACAATCATTGTTGTCTGTATGAAGTTCTTTGTTCTGTATCTCATTTATTTTACAAAACCATCATTTTAATCTAAGAAAGGAAGTTTTAAGTCTTTGTACTGAGCACTCAGGCTTTATTTTACTTACTTGTAAGTTATTTTGGAGTAGGTTAAAGAGCTTTACTTTCAGCTTCTCTCTTTGCTTCTGACATACAGCAATGAATCAAGATTGATGGTGACCTTCCATAGATGAGGTGTTCTCTGGCTGAGTCTCTTTATATGTGTTTGAACAATATTTTACCTTTTCTTCAGGGTGGTGATGGTCCCTGTGATTGTAAAATGGTTTAAGGAGCAGAGTGGCCAAGCAGATTGCTCAGCTGATTTATCAGTTGTTTTTGAGCATTTTTTTCCCTTCTAAATTATATCTACCTAGACATTAATGTTGCTTGATACATTATTATTTGTCTCTATTTCAAGACTGGAAAGCCTGCATTAATTAATCAGTGAAGACCCTGGAGTCTTAAAGCAAAGTATTGTTTTATGGCTGTTGCTTCATGGTTTATTGTTATTAGAAGAAAAGGACTCTAATAGTCATAAATTTCCCATAAAGTCTTAGTTTTGTGCATAAGATATTAGAATGTCAGATACCAGATTTTTTTATTCAAAGGAAAAGACATCTTTGAGCAGATTAAAATTACCAATATGTGCTAGTTAGGAACTTGTGTATATTTTGTTAAAAATAGTGAGGCTACAAATCCTTTGTATGTGACACTTTTCATTTTCTCTGTATGTATAGTCTCTTGGCCTATTGAATTTTTAGAGAAGTGAATACTTTATTTCCTCAGATTAGTTTATATTTTAGGGGTGGTTGGTAAACATCTCTGTTTATGAAGAAACTATCAAATGCAGAAGCTGTACTTGTAAGTTGATTAACATTTCCTATCTTTTAGAGATGTTATTTCCTCAGACATCTTCTTTAATAGTTGACTTATACATGAGCAATTGAGTTTAATAACACCATTTGAATTGTAGATGGTTTTGAGGAATTCTTATTATCTAGCCCTTGTGTAAACTTTGTTAGTTTTGGTGGAATGATTTCACAGTGTTCACATTTAGGGTTTGTAATATGTTTTCATTATTTTTTAGACATTTATGCCCCGCAGTAATCTGGTTAATATACTTTTTTTCTTCATTTATTTTCCTGCCACTTACCCACTATTTTTAGCAACCTTCTTAGAGAAACATAAAAAGGATTTAGTGGTGGGCTGACAGTAATTTTTGATACGTACAATTACAGGATTAAGTTTTATAAATTAAAACGGTTAACCTGTAAGGTCATTACTTATTATTTATATAATTTCTAGAGTTTCCTATAATATTCTATTCAAAATATACTGAACCTCTCTTTTGTGAACAGATTTTAGGAAAAAAAAATAGTTTCCTGCATGTAGGTCTTTTTTTTTTTTTTTCTTTGCCTCTTTTCATGATATGCCTCTGCCATCAAACATATATCTTAAAAGAATAAAATTAAAAAGTTAGGAGTCTTGGACCTTGTACCCTTAAACTAACTATAGTGCCAGACTGGAAAGATTAGCCTACAGTTGGTTCTGGCATCTGGCATAGTAGAACTGAGGGTCTGCCCTGGGATGAACATTGTTTCCCAGCAAGGCATTGGAGAACTTTATTACTCAGAAATCTAGCTCTATAGCAGAGTAGAAATCCTTGTATTTTTCAAGGACCAAGTCATAGATATTGGTGGCCAATCCTACTTGTTGATTAGTATTTGCAGCACCACCTAGTGGATGCCAGTTGGTCACCTTTCCATTAGAGTTTTATTTAAATGTGTGTTCCTGTTAAGTTAGGCAATTTAAAGTCTCATCTGAGGTAAGCATAGTATAGACTGAGGGTTCATTGTGACAACCAATACTGAAATTAGAAAAAGCTCTTTACAGAATTCAACTGGTACCATTTCTCACCATTTTTATTTCTGTCCTACTTCTTTCATGTAAATGCTTTTGAAAAAGGAACCATTTCCTATAGGTTCTTTCTGCTTACTCCATTCGGGCCATTGAGTCCTACTAATAAACCATCCATGTCATGTTCTCTTTTACCGTGGTAGAAGAAATATTTTGTTGGATGCTGTTGGATACCACTTTGTGGTAGCTTTTTAATGTTTAGGAATACATCTTCATCATCCTTTCTAAAATCTGTTTATTCTTTTTTAGGTGACCATACAAATCCATGTATCTGGAGTAGTTTATGGGTCAGATGGATAAATAAATCGTTTTTTTCTTTTCCTGGGTTTTTTCTTAAGTGTAATAAGAGGAGTAGGTATGTTATAAAAAGGGGTTGTTCTTTTTAAGAAGGACATATCCCTTTTAGTCCATTTGTAAAAGTGAGACCAGAAACGCCATGCTGGGCTAGTTTTAAACTTTTTATCGGGTTAGCAGGTATGATGGATACATGAAGAGTATTTTAGTCTCTTAAAGTCTTTTAAAGAAGTTATTTTTCTTATAGTTTTTGAAGGATCTTGTTCTCTCAGACACTTTCAGAGGAAAAATGAAAACTACTGTATTTTAATTTTTTTTGGAAGTTAGTCTTTGCAGTTAATATGGTTGTTATTTCAAATGACTATTTTTGCAAGAAGGATTTCATTATTTCATTATTTTGTTTTTGAATAGATGGTTGTGAAAACTTTCATGGATATGGACCAGGACTCTGAAGAAGAAAAGGAGCTTTATTTAAACCTAGCTTTACATCTTGCTTCAGATTTTTTCCTCAAGCATCCTGACAAAGATGTTCGATTACTGGTAGCCTGCTGCCTTGCTGATATTTTCAGGATTTATGCTCCTGAAGCTCCTTACACATCCCCTGATAAACTAAAGGCAAGTACTGATTTAAAGAACTTCCAAGATTGACTGATACTTTCATTTATCTTTCTTACTAAAATGAGACTGAAAGTATTTAGATAAATTCTTCAGATTCTTTGACACTGACTGCAGCAATCTTTTGTTAAACAACCTCCTTCTCCTCCTCCTCTTCTCCAAAGAACTTCCCCACCTCTCATTTAGTACAGTTTTTGATCTTTAGGATAAGAAATAGATTAGTTAATATACTTTTTATATTATGTTATCATTAGTTCTATTTCAGTAGCACTTGGTGGGAGATACTTCCTTTTCCCTTTTGAACATCTATGCTGAAGATCATATTCATCATTTAAAACATAGTACGTAGTATAAGCCTGAATTTATATTATATGAATCCTAATGTGTGTGTGATGTGAATTGTTCGGAAGAAAATACAGTGAACAAAATTTTAATGAAAAGGTAGAAAAGACACCTAGTACTTGGTTAAAGTAATTGTAAGTAAAGCCATATAATTGGAAAATCTCTAAAAGATGAAAAAAGGGGAATAGCATGATTAATCCAGCCGCGAGAAAGTGTGAAATAACTAGAGCTGTGCAAAAGATATTGAGTAAAACAGGTGAGAAAACTAGAAAAACCCATAGGAATAAAAGATAATTGTGGCGGTGCCTGGGTGGCTCCGTTGGTTAAGCAGCTGTCTTTAGCTCAGTTCTTGATTCCTGGGTCCTAGGATCAAGCTTATGAGTTCAGCTCCCTGCTCAGCAGGATGTCTGCTTTTCCCTCTCCCTCTCCCTCTGCCCCCTCCCAACCTGCTTGTGCTCTCTCTCAAATAAATAAAAAAGATAATTGTGGAAATTGTGGGTTAGAAAATGAAGTAGAAAGATTATTAATACTATTATGGAGAAAATGATGGCAATTTAGGTTTATTTCATTTAACAAGTATTGCTGTTAATTATGTGTTAGGAACTAGGTTTACAGTGGTGGAAAAGAGTCCTGATATGATCCCTGATAATCGGGAGTGAGGAACCTGCTCATTTGATCAAGTCTGCCAAAATTCTAGTGTGGAATTCCCAAACTGGTTTTGGGCATGATTGTTTCATATTTTAATTGGTAAAAATCTCAGGATAGTGACAGTATTTGTCACTTGAAGGTAGAATTGAAATGTAAAATTTGAGAATGATCAGAGGTTTAAGTAGATAACATGAGCTGGTCTGTGGAGTTGTATACCCAGGTATGTATTTTCCTTTCTAATTATAAACCTCTAATTTGGAGATGGCCTGTGGGCTTTTCCTTACTAATGTCTTGTTGGCATTCTTATGAAGAGGAAGGTCTAATTTAAGAGTGCTGCTACAGGTTTCTTCTACCTCTGATGTATTTCTCAGTTTGCATAATCAGTGACCTATCTCAGGGCCTTGGGGTAATAAAAAGTCCTCCCAAAAGAATACCCACACATCTCTTCTATTTATAACAGGACAGTTTATAAGAAGAATATTGAGTAGCTGCGATTAAATTAGAGTCTTTGGGATTATTCCATAACTAAAAAATTTACAGTATTTTCCTTTTTCTGGTCCGATTTTTTGGTCTTCTTTAAATGCCTCTTTTCTTTTTCACTATTTTTTAGCGTAAAGATTTTATTTTTCTTTGTTTGCAGTGGTAATGATAGAAAACAGTGACACTTTGATACTCATATTTCCACTGTAAATTTATTGTTATCAGAAAACCCTTTTTATACACCTGGCTTCATGTGTAGGTCAGTGATTGTTGGAGAGGTTATAAATGAGTGACTGTTGTCTATCTCCAGGTAGTCATTGTGGCACTTAATTTTCTTTTAGTCACAGTAGGAGGATTTATTCACAAAAGATGTATTTTGTACAGTACTACTATCAAAGTGACTGTTTTTGAAGGATGTACTTCCCATAGTATTTTTTTGAAAAGCTAGTCATTAACTACATATTTTTTCCCTTTTAAAAATATTCTTATCATCTAAAAGGGAAACATTTTTTCTCTTTATTTATTGATATTTATTGATTGATTAGCATGATTCCTTTGCAGAATTAGCTTTTATAATTTTACCTTTTTCCATAATTTTAAGAACATCCTTTCCATAAAAATTGCCCTAAAGGAACATTGAACGTGTCTCTATCCAGGTACAAAAGGAGGATGTAGTAAAACATCAAAAGCCAACAGATGGAGATAGATTGAGAAATGGTGGGAAAAAGCAAGTAATTAGAGTGATTAGGTAGGAAGCTTGAAAATTAAGTTAATTAAGAATTAGAAAATTAAGTTCTACAGGTCTTTTTAAAATTTCTAAGTTTCTGTGATCTATTGTCTTTTCACTTGGTGATTTATTTTGGAATTTTAAGTTTCCTAAACTTTGTTTTTGCTGTATAATTACCTATATAGTGCTGTTCTAGGAAACCTAATTAGCTCTCAGTCACATTGTTAGTATTACCTTTGTTATTAGTATGTGATACTAATATAACATTTTGTTACACTGATAATAAGATAAATTTTGGTTTACTAGTTTTTGGATCTAGTTTTTTAACTTACTTTAGGATGAAGTTTTTCATTGTCTAAGATCATGGTAAATTATTTACTATTTTCCTGTGAAGGGTAATAGGATATTTAGTGTTTTCATATGATAAGATTTTATATACGGTTCTTTTAAAAAGTTCCAGCCAAATACAGTCTTCCCTCCTCTCCGCCTTTTCTTTATAATTTACGTGGTAGATACACATGAGTAGTGAATTATGAGTTAGGGGATATTTTCATTTAGCATTCATAATCTAAATAATACTTTGTCTCTCTTTTTTGAAGGATATATTTATGTTTATAACAAGGCAGTTGAAGGGGCTAGAAGATACAAAGAGCCCACAATTCAATAGGTATTTTTACTTACTTGAGGTAAGCAGTATATCTTAAGATGACATTTTAAATTGGTTTTTGTGCTTGTATATTTTTACTAATTAAAGTATTTACCTTTCTTTTTTTTTTTTTACTTCTTATTTTTAGAATATTGCTTGGGTCAAGTCATATAACATATGCTTTGAGTTGGAAGATAGCAATGAAATTTTTACCCAATTATACAGAACATTATTTTCAGTTATAAAGTAAGTTTATCTAGGCATGTAACTTTTTTTTTAATATAAAGCATTTAGAAATTATAGGTGAATATGCAAAAACTATGTTGTGAATATTTGACGAGCTGAGAGTTGTAACTTAACTCATTAACATTTTTTATAGATGTTTTAAAAATGAATGGAACTTAATCAATTTTGTATTGTAAGGTATATACAAGAGTGGCATAAGGCAATCTGTAGCCAATATAAAAATATTTTTTGGATTATATTTTTATCTTTTAATTAAATATTACTGACTCTTTGATTCATCTAAATACTTGAGTTTTTTGTGTATTCTTTAATATTACCTATTAGAATTAATTTCAAAGCAGTTTGATTTTCTGAATTTAAAAGTAAAGAAAGAATTTGATTTAACTAATTTTTATTGTGAGACTGGTTAAAATTAGGGAAAAGTAATCCAGAAAATGTAGTTTAAAAATATATTTTTGATATCACTGTAAGATTTGGGAGAGAGGGAAACTTTAAATGAATATATTGAATTTGATTTAATTAATATTTTAATGCCATGTTTTATAAAGTGTAGTGTTTGTCAACACCATGTTATGAGTAAATCCTGTATACTTAAAATAATCTATTTTGAATTTCAGCAATGGTCACAATCAGAAAGTTCATATGCACATGGTAGACCTCATGAGTTCTATTATTTGTGAAGGTGATACAGTATCTCAGGAGCTTTTGGATACAGTCTTGGTAAATCTGGTACCTGCCCATAAGGTAAAGAGCAGTATATACTGAAATATGTCTGAAGCCCATTAATTTAAGGTCAAGAGTTTGTGTTTATGTTCTAAATGTAATTTTTCCTGCTTTAGCCTTGCTTTCAGTGACTCTATTTTAACTTGATTAACATTAATATTAGTCATGTTTAATGTTATTAATGAAATTAAAAAAATATAGTTTATGTTATAAAATACCTGTAATAACTCAGTTTTGTATAGGATATGTTTCAGGAATGATAGCTGCTTAGATGCTATCACATAACTTTATATGTATGTCAGGAGATACCAGAACCAATTAGAGCCATAAGTGAAAGACAACAGTAGTGTAGGTGGAGAGGAGGGGTGAAGTTAAAAGGGAAAGGGAAGTCTTTACTAATTTGTAGAAGGGATATATTGATGACAGTGTTTCTTTCCTGAGTGATGTTAATCAAGATGTGTGTTTGTCTGTCATGTTCTTTGAAAATTATTAACTCTCCAGTAAACAGTTGGAAATAATGATTCTGTGAAAGAGAGAGAAAAAGGTTAAAGAGAGGGCACAGTCACCAGTATAAAAATCTCTGCAAACTGGAGACCTTTTTGGCAAGATACAATCTAAGTTTTTTAGGTATATGACATTCATACAAATAGTGCTTCAATTTAAATGACCTTTTAACTTAATATTTCCAAACTCTTAAAGAAAATAGTCCATCAATGCTGAAAATCAGATACTGCAAATAGACTTAGAAATTCAGATAATATATTAGATAAAGGTAATAAATACCCTTAAAGGATTTAAGATAACATAGTTTAAAGAGATCAAAGTTGTAAATAAATTAAAAACATGATAGCTAGATATATGAAAGGAGAAGTTTAAGAAAAAGGTAGAAATGAGAAATGGTCATTGAAATTAAAATCTCTATAGGATTATAAAAGATACTTATAGAACTGGCAGATCAGAGGAAATTACACAGATGAAGTGAGATAAAGGAAACATAAAAGATACTGAGACATGAAAAATAGAATAAAAAGGACCAATGTATTTAGTACACATTTCAGAACACAAAGTAGAAAGTGGAGAAGAAATGTTTAAATAGGAATTTGCTTAATACATTCTAGAATTGTTGAAAAGAGCATGAATTTATGGGTTAAGTAGCAAAAGTATCATGAGAGGAATAAATAAAAATAAGTCCCAGTCCAGGAACATCCTGGAGAAATTATAGAACTCCAAATCAGAGATAATCTGTAAAGCACACAGAAAAAGGCATAGCTCTAACCAAGAAATAATGATTAAACTGATTGCTCACTTCTCAGTAGCAAAGATAGATGCCAGAAGATAATGGAACTGTATTTCAAAAGTGCTAAGAAAAAATAATTGTGCGTGTGTGTGTATATGTGTATGTAGTTGCATATCCAATTTGAGTGAAATTAAGACATTAAATATTCACTTGTCAAGATTGTTCCTGAAAGAACTAGTATGTGAGTACTGCAGAATGATGGAAATTGAATTAATAGAAGCAAGAGGGAAGAAATAATGGTGAACAAAGAAATGCTTTAAATAAGAAGTGATCTATAAAAAAAGTAGCAGCAATAATAATTATAATGGTTAATTAAAGAGAGTAACAAAGTGGCCCTGAACTGGATACAAATAATGAGTAAGACTGAATAAGATTGAATGCCGTATGGACTTAATGAGTGATCTAATCTGGGTGGTGATCAGGAGTATAGAGCTATTGATTAACTTCTTATCCGAAATGAAGTATTCATATTAAAATTTTCAGGATTGCAGTAAAAGGAAGAATTACAATAAATGTAAATGGTCTAAATTTATAACTTAAAACAGATTGTCAGATTTGATTGACAAGAATACAGCTGTTCAATAAGAGATAAGAACAAAATGCTGTCACGAAAAGGTTGGGAGCTTTTATAAGAATGGAAAGGGATGCCTGGGTGGCTTAGATGGCTAAGTGTCTGCCTTGGGCTTGGGTCGTGATCTCCAGGTCCTGGGACCCAATCCCACATGGGCTTCCTGCTCAGCAGGGAGCTGGCTTCTCCCTCTGCCTCTCCTCTTCCCCCTGCCTCTGCCTCTCCCCCTGCTCATGCTCTCCCTCTGTATTTCTCAGTCTCAAATGAATAAATAAAATCTTAAAAATAAATAAATAAAAGGATGGAAAAAAGACTTGCCAGGAATGTATTAACTGAAAGAAAACTGAAGCAGCTTGTACTGGTGTTAAATGTAATAGTCTTTACTGGGTAAAGAAAGACTTTGTAGAAGGATAAAAAGTTTAGTTCTCAGGAAGGTTTTAAAACTTTTATGTACATAGGCTGAAAATATATAAAGTATAAAATGAAAGAATTCTAAGGAGAAAGAAACAAACTCACAATTTGGTGGGCCATTTTAACACTTCTCCCAGTGATTATAAATTAAGTAGATCAGTAGATTATAAGAATGTTGAGGATTTGAAGCAAAAACAAATTTATAGCAACCATAATTTATCAAAAGAATCATAATGGCAATTATAAAACATTTAAAAATGATAATTAAAATGATATAAAATGATATTAAAACTTGTGGGATACAACTTCAAAGTGTTTTTTGAGTCTAATTTTATAAGCTAAGTGTCCAAGAAGTTATAAAAATATCAGAATATATAGAGTATGTAAGGAAGAAAAGAATGGAATACAGAAATCAGTGAAACAGAAAATATGGTGATGGGTGCCTGGGTGTCTCAATTGGTTAAGCATCTGCTTTTGCCTCAGGTCATGATCCTGAAGTCCTGGGATTGAGCTCCCTGCTCAGCGGGGAGTCTGCTTCTTGGCCCCTTTCCTGGCTCATGCTCTTTCTTAGTCTCTCACTCACTCTCAAATAAATAAGATTCTTAAAAGAAAAAAAAATATAGTGATATTTCACAAAACCTCAAAGCTGGCAATTTGAAAAATGTATTAAGCAAATCCTTGGCAAGTTGAATCAGAAAAAAGGAGATGGGATCAATACACAGTTTTAGAATGAAATGGGAACAGCAGACATTAAAAATAAAAAGATAATTCCATGAAGAAGATTTTATGGTAACATATTGGGAATTAGGTAAAAGAAATTCCTAGAAAATATAACTTCCCAAATTTGTCTTGAGAGAAAATCTTGAATAACCTTTAACCAGCAAAAGAAATCTAATTGGTTTTAAATACTATATCCATAAAATGAACAAAATCCCTTCCTCCCAAACAACAGTGTAGCAACTGTAATAAAAGCAACAGCAGCAGAACACAAACCTACCACAAAAGAACTTAAACTGAGTCAGGAGATACCTCCTAATCGTTTGAGTAGCACTACAATCTTAATATCAAGCAAACTTTTCCAAATTATAGAAAAGGAAAAAATGTTCCACAACTCACTTTATGAGTGGAATATAATCTTCATAGGGAAACTAGACAAAACCAAGCAAGTAAGAAGAATCAGAGGCTAATTTAGGGGCACCTGGGTGGTTCAGCGGGTTAAGCCTCTCTGCCTTTGGCTCAGGTCATGATTTCAGGGGTCCTAGGAAAAAGCCCCGCATTGGGCTCTCTGCTGAGCAGGGAGCCTGCTTCCCCTCTCCCTCTGCCTGCCCCTCTGTCTGCTTGTGATCTTTCTCTCTGTCAAATAAATAAATAAAATCTTTAAAAAAAAAAAAATCATAGGCTAATTTAAAGTTATAATCACATAAATTCAACACAAAATAATAGCATTTGGAATGATATAAACTAGTATTGCTAATGAGCAAATTGGCTTTATTTTAGGACTGTAAGAATGAGTTAACATTAGAAAATGTTAATAATAGGTTAAGATGTTTGTGTAAATTAATGGATCAAAGGGAAAAATATCAATAGATGTTAGAAAAAGGGCATGTGATAAAATTTAGTATAATTTATGATAAAACCTCTTCACAGATTTGAAATAGAAAAGAACTTCCATAAAGTGATAAGGATATGTATGATACTGTACTTAATGGTAAAATGTTGAAGCATTTTTTTTTTTTTTTAAGATTTTATTTATTTATTTGATAGAGAAATCACAAGTAGGCAGAGAGGCAGACAGAGAGAGAGGGAAGCAGGCTCCCTGCTGAGCAGAGAGCCTGATGCAGGGCTCCATCCCAGGACTGAGATCATTGCCTGAGCCAAAGGACGAGGCTTTAACGCACTGAGCCACCCAGGCACCCCTGAAGCATGTTTTTTTGAAGTTTAGTAACACTTCTTAGGAAAAAGGCAACACTGCCATTTCTAATCAACATTAATTAAGTCTTAAGTTAGTGTAATAAAATGAGATAAAAGATAAAAGGATTAGAAAGAAGAAACAAATAATTTGCTGGTAATATGACTGCAGAAAACACAAAACCATATACAGATAAGTTTCTAGAACAAATAGGAAAATTCTACAAGGTTGCTAGATATATAAGTTAAATATATGAAAAGCTGTTGGTGTAGTTTAATAAATTTGTAGTTTTTTTTTTAAACATTTTATTTATTTATTTGACAGAGAGATCACAAGTAGGCAGAGAGGCAGGCAGAGAGAGAGGTGGAAGCAGGCTCCCTGCTGAGCAGAGAGCCTGATGCCGGGCTATATCCCAGAACCCTGAGATCATGACCCGAGCCGAAGACAGAGACTTTAGCCCACTGAGCCACTCAGGCGCCCCAGTAAATTTCTAGCTTTAACAAAGACTTGAGCTGCTTAGAAATTTCACAAAAATGTGAAACTTTAAGTTAAATCATTATAGTTGACTAAAAAGTAGAAGGGCTTAACTATACTCCATGATTTGTTATATTTATGGGAAAGGAAACTCAGTATGGTGATGATGGCAGATTTCTGCATAGGAATAGATAACCCAATCAAAAGAGAAAGTTTGAAGGTGTGTAGGCGATTTGACAAACTTTAAATTCACATTGAAGAGCAAATGGCCAATAATATCTAACCATTCTTAAAGAGGAATAGAAAGTGGAGACTTACTCTACCTCCTGGTATTTAGACACTGTTTCCATATATCCCTTTGACTATAATCAGGCAGAAATGGACAAAGGGACATAAGGAAGTAATGGAGAATTTACATTTGGCTCCATAGTTATACAGACGCTTGAGTGTGGATATGATAGGTCACTGGAGGGAATAATGGCCTGTTTAACTACTGGCTTTAGGATAATCAAATATGCATATGGGAAATATTTTATACCATACGTAAAAATATATTACAGGTAGAATAAAGATCTAAATCTGAAAAACAAATCTTTAAATTTTTATTTGAAAATATAAAGCAACATCTAAATCTCATTGTGGAGGAGAATTTCTTAAGAAAGATACAGCGAGCACAAGCCAAATAGGAAAATACTGATATATTCAGCTACATTAAGTCTAGAAACTTCTCTAAGATACCATGAACATTGTGAAAAGACAAATATAGATTAAGATATGTTTTACATAAAATTGACAAAGGTTTAGTGTGCAGAATTTATAGAGAAACTCTGCAAATAAAATAGGGAAAAAAGAAGCCCATGTGAAAAATGGCAGAGGTAGAATTTACAGAAAATTATTTCTTATATGCCCAAGGAAGCATGTACAAGACTTACAATGTAATGTCTGTGAAGAGGAGAATGAGTAAATAAGCTGTAGTATATTATATGGTAAAATACTAAATAGCAATTAGAAGTGAAATAATTCACTGGAAGCATCAATGCAGGTAAATTTAAAAATATGCAAAATATGAGTTTCAGGATATTTATTTACAGTGTACCTGTTTTCTGTAATTTTCTTAAGTTGGAATAGCAATTCTCCTTTAGATCTTTGGTCTTGGTTTTGTCATTATCAGAATCTCTTAGAAACATGTTTTCTTAAGATATTTTTCTTATACCTTTTTTCTTTTCATATTTTGCTGTTAGGTTTCTTTTTGTATCATTGATGTTATCTATGCTCTGAGATGTGCTTGAGTAAATCTGCTGTCCCATAGCTACCCCAAACTCTTTGTCTTTCCCCACCTGTCGGCCCCCCATTCTTGTTCACAATAGAACCCAGTTCATTCTCTTAGGGTGTTTTGGTTCTTCTGGACCTGGGTAAAACAGCCTGTATTTGTACTCAGTTGAACTGATTTGACTTCGGGACTAGGTTTAGAATGACTGTCTCCTCTTCTATCTATCTAATAAGCATTTATTAGTCTTTTCTGTGTGGTTTACCTTATGTTGTGAATGAGATAGGAAGACAATGTAATTATCCTTTCTTGGAGGGGATCTTATGATCTAGGTAGACTAGTTAGACTTACAAGAAAAGTGGCTTTGCTTTCTCTTTTATTCTAATTGAGTTTTAGTTTTCTTGGAATACAGGTAATATTGTGTTTTTCATAGTTAGAGATCTCTAATATAGATATTGTTAATATTTTTCAGAATTTAAACAAGCAAGCGTATGACTTGGCAAAGGCTTTACTGAAGAGGACAGCTCAAGCTATTGAACCATATATTACCAATGTAAGTTTTTCTCGTAACTGATTGTCAGAAGGATTAGCCAACATTTTAAAGATAGCTAGAAACAAAGTTTTGGCAGGTAGTACGTGCTTCTAAATTTTGTGGTGTTTTAATCATTAAAGGATACATTTTCTTTCTCCTTATTTAAAATTATTCTTGTTTATTATTATATGGAAGGTTAGCTAACATCTTATTTGTTCATTCATTTGCTTCTTTCAAATTGCCTAAGAATTAAAATAACTTATTTTGGTTAGCAAGATACACTGTTTCTAATGTTACAGATAGAGCTAAATGTAATTAGGTAAAACATATGGAACTTCTCATTATTCAGGGAAGTTACAGCTTTTTGGAGATTAAATTGATTTATACATGAAGTAGATATGAACTCAAGATTTTAAAGTTGAAGGCAAGTAAAGTTGAAGGCAGCAGTTTGGTGACAGTTGTCTATCTTGCTGTCCCTGGGGTAGATTTCATGTACAGCAACCCTTTTTGAAAAAGGAGAAGAATTGAGATTAAATGAGCCCTTCTAGTATCATCCCAAATCTGCTTATTTACATTTGACCATCTTTTAGCTATTTTCAGAAGAAATGTATTTTAGCTGATAGGTTCAATGATAAAAGCTTATTTTAAGTTTTATTGTCTCTCCATAGTTCTGTTGAGTTGCACAACTCTAGAGGGCACCATTCACATGGAATGTATTCACATGAATGGCACTTTATGTAACACTTCTCTTTACTTACTTTCCACTTTCATCCATCTTCAGATATGTAAAGGATGTAAATCTGTCTCTTGGAAAAAAGTGAGAAACACCGTCATTTATAATCACTTATGTATTTGCCTGAAGTTTATTGAAGGAGCATATTTCCTGTAGTATATAAAAAATGAAGTCCGTATATAAAATACATCATGAAAAGATGTGCTTTGGAAAAGTGACAGACTTTATAGAACAGTATCTTGGTAAATCTGAAGTTTCTGGCTTATGGTCTTACATAATTCTGAACATATGATAATTTGGAAAAAAGTATTTGATTTGTAAGGAAATTGTTTTGAAGGGTGAACTTTCAGAATCTGGACAAATTGTGTAATCTATCTTAGTACTCCAAATTGGCAGGGAATTCTAAATACTGATTTCTGCAAGTTTTGTGAATCTTGGGTATCAGCCAGAATAAATTGGTTGGTATTGAGTGGGTTGAGTTTTTTTCATTATTGACCTAATGGCTTTTGAAGTGTGTAGACCCAGACTTAAGCAATCTGTGTGTGTGATTAATTAGTCTTCCCTTTTCCTTTGCTTTAAATGCATCTGAATGACTATCTCCATGGCCCATTAGATATACTAGTTGAGCTCCTCCTGGTGGTCACTTATTTAAATTGGTATTGCCAAGCCAGATTATTTTTTTAGGGGAACAATTAAATTTTTTTGATGACTTTTTTCTGGCAAAATAAAACAAAATGAAACAAAAATAACACTATACCATGTTAATATCTTTTCTAGAATTGGGGACATAAATATTTTATTGGATAATAAAAGAAAGCAAGGTCTGTGATGGAATGATGGTATACGTTGGAGCTAGGTGATTAGGTTCATTATACTATTCTTTCAGCATATGTTTATGTTTGAAAGTACTTATAATTAGAGCTAAAAGAAAAAGGACCAGAGAAATACTTTTAGGAATCTCAGGTGTTTACAGTTCCCTATCACTAATACCTTATGGAAATTGCCTGTTCTTAGCTCTTGTCTGCAAAGGTAGAACTGCTCTCTCTATACTTTTTTGTGGTATCTTTATCAGAAGCTGAGGGGCGGGAGGCACAAGATTAGTAGAAGGTCCGACCACACTTCCATTTGAATATTTATTACCCATACTTTGTCCATTGTTTAATATCTTGTTTTTTGTTCCTTTCTTTATTTGATGGTTAGCTGAGATGTCATTAAGAATTGCTTTTTTCCTCCCGCATTTGTTCCCTTGTACATCTTTTTTTTCTACCTCAAACTTTGACCTAGTGAACTTAATTGTCTTGTAGAATAAAATGAATTACAATATTAAAATAATTCTCTGCTTTTTTTGAACTTGTAGTAGCTATTCATTTATCTTTCTAGTAGAGAATTAGCAAGCAAAAAAGTACAGGTAGGATACTGAGGTAATAATAACCACATACTATCTCTTTTTCAACTTATTTTTTTTTTCACTCTCAGGGATATGATACAGACACATTCAAGTTTGTTCTTTATAATGATTCTTACATATTTAGGACTTAAAGCACTGGCAATTATTTTAGATTATTATTTTAGGTGATTATTATAGATTATTTTTTAAAAAATAAAATTTGTCACTTGACAACTTAAGAAACTAAAAAGTATATGTATTTTTTGAAAAGGTTAGACTATCAGAAACAAAAAGTACATAGTGACAGGTCAAAAAATTTTCTGCATGGATCACTTCTTACTAATTTTATTTTTCATCAGAACTATTTTTTTTGGAAAAAGAAAAAACAAACTATTTTTTTTGAGAGAGTGAGTGAGTAAGCAGGTGGGAGGGGCAGAGAGAGAATCTTAAGTAGGCTTCACAGTGTGGGACTCAATCTTACGACCCTCAGATCATGACCTGAGCCAAAATTAGGAGTCAGATGCTGAACTGACCAAGCCATGTAGGCGCCCCAGCAATAAAGTATTTAATTACTGTATGTATATGGCTTTTTTTTTTTTTAAGACATAATGCTATGGCACACTTAGTAGACTATAGCATTTTTTTTTTTTAATTTTCAAATGTGGTTTCCTCAGACTGAGAAAGAGGACAATTACATCACGTGACAAGGTGGCCAGATTGGAAAGGATTATTGTGGTTTTGTAAGGAAAGGTTAGATTTACTATTTTTAAGCAGGAGAAAATTTGTGAGTGGAAACAGTTGTTTTATTTTGAGCCTAAATGGGAATTTAACCTTTGATGTCATGAAATTCTTTTCCTACAATGTTGATAAACAAGAACAACAAACAAATTACTTTTAAAACTGGTTAAAAAAAAAAATAATAAAACAGAATTTGTTCTTTTCTCCCCTTCATGGCTAGATAGTATGTACAGGTTCATCGACATAAGAAACTTCATATAAGAATAACTTAAGAGTTAAAGGAAGTAAAAAAGACATAGAAATGTGAAATATTTGACTTTGTATTTTGCATATTAAGTCACGTTTTGTTAACTGTTACTGAGAGTAGAGCTCAGGGCTTATTAGGTAAAAAAGTCCTTAAACTACTTCTTCAAGGAGACAGAAGATGCTGTTGAGAATATATGGTTATATTCTTTGGGTTAATTTTTTATGAATTTGGAAGACTTTAAATAGAAAAGAACTGGACCATTATGCCATGTATCTTTACCAGTTTTAGTAGTAATATGGAAATGATCTGAATGTGGAAACTAGTTACAGCTGGTCCCTTATGGAAACAAAATTGTTCAAATTGGATTTTCCGTGTGTGTGTGTGTGTGTGTGTGTGTGTGTGTGTGCTTTTAATTGGATTTTAATTAGTGCTGTAAAATTTGTACATATGTACATACTGCTAATCAGAATATAAAAGATGACAAAGGATTAGAAAAAGGTTGTTTTGCATTATAAATATAAAATTACGTATTTTAAAAATGGAATTGGCCCCTTCTATGAAAGGTGCAAGGTTTTGTCTTTAATGCTGTTGTCTCCCATACATGCTAAGGTGAACAAGATGTGATCCCTTGACTTTAAGAAATTTATCTAGTAGGAAAATTAAGACATGTACACAAATATAACCGTATTACAGGATAAAATACAGTAAGTACCATAATGGAAAAAAAGTGCATTTGGTAGGTAGAGTGTTGATGGATAAGCTAATTGATAAATTAGTACTAATTACCTTTTATTGTGTATGAGGTGAATTTCACGTGCAAGGTGAACTAACGTGTAGTTGTTTTCTACTTACTGTTAGAAAATGTTTTGATAACCCTTGTTTGACTTTGTATAGAATAATAATGAATTTAATTGAATGATAATTAAGATTTTAGAAAAAATTATCTATGACATTTCTATTAATGATAAATTTTCTTTCTTCCAAGTTTTTTAATCAGGTTCTGATGCTTGGGAAAACATCTATCAGTGATTTGTCAGAGCACGTCTTTGACTTAATTTTGGAGCTCTATAATATTGATAGTCATTTGCTGCTCTCTGTTTTACCCCAACTTGAATTTAAACTAAAGGTAACTATTTAAAAAATGTTATGGTTCTGTCAACCAGATTAACAAAGAGCATTATTTGTGGCTCTTTAATTCTTATGGTACTTTTAGCTGAATGCTACAGATGTGGTGGTGTTATTACTGTTATTTTTTTTTTTACATGTTTGTACCTTACTTCTTTGCTTATCTGCAGTGCCTGGCATGATGCCTAGCAGATAGTAGCCACTTAATTAATGATGGTATTTTCCTTCAGATAATTTCCAGATAAATTCTAGATTGTGACTAACTTTTGAGGTCTAGCTATACATCAAACTTCTTTTCAAGGCACAGTTTATAGTGGTTCCCAAGGCCCCTTGATTAGGCCATAAAAATAGTTTAGGATCCGTTATCAACATATTGTGAAATATTCTTGTTTGTAAAAATTTTAATTTGTCTCTTTCAAAACAAGGAAATAAACAATCCATATTTGTAGTGTGAATACCCCACAAAACTAGCAAGTGATTATTCTCATTTTATTCTGGGATGTATTTTTGGTGTATTTTTCAAGTGAAGCACTTGATTCACTGACCTACCTGCCCCATATTTTCCTGTTTGGTTAGCAATTTTGATGAGGCAGAAGGCGGTCATACTTTTAATTTTTTTGTTGGTCTGATTTTTTTAAAAAAATATTTATTTGACTGAGAGATAGAGAGCACAGGTAGGCAGAGTGGCAGGGAGAGGGAGAAGCAGCTCCCCACTGAGCAAGGAGCCTGATGCAGGGCTTAATCCCAGTACCCTGAATCATGGCCTGAGCCAAGGACAGATGCTTAACTGACTGAGCCATCCAGGCGCTCCTGGTCTGATTTTCTTTAATAAAAGTATTGAATACTGTAAGTAATATAAAAAGGAAATATCATTCTTGTTTTCAGCAAGTTTAACATCTAGTATAGAAGAGTAAAAAAAATTCATATTTAATTAGCCAGATATCGTAAGTGTGCTAAAAGATATACAGCATACAGTTGAAACAAAGGAAGCATATAGAAATACATATTCTGTACATTCATACAGAAACATATAGAGGTAGAAAGGTGCTGGGTAAATTTGTGGAACACAAAGAGTTATAGTTGAATGGTGGCATAAAGTAAGTTTAAATTATCCCTGACTACACATTAGAATCTTCACCTGTGGAGCATTAGTAAGCAAACAGATGTCTGGGCATTAAACCAGATGAATTGTTTTGATCAGAATTTTTGGCAGTAGAGTCCAGGCATTCAGTTTTTAAAATTTTTTTTAAATTTTTATTTTTTTAGAGGTCATTTTAAATATTATTTTATTATTTTTTGTAATAGCTTTATTCAAATATAGTTCACATATAAAAATCACCCATTTAAAGTATAAAATTCTGTATTTTTTGACATATTCACAGTCATGCAACTATCATGACAATTATTTTTAGAATATTTTTATCATCCGCCAAAAGAAATCTTATACCCTTTAGTGGTGACCTTCCATTCCCCCAGGAACCAGCTCATGACAATCACTAATTTACTTTCTGTCCCTGTAGATTACCTATTCTAGACATTTCTATAAATTAGACCATAGCATATATAATCTTTTGTGATTGCAGTCTTTAACTTAGCATAAAGTTTTCAAGGTTCGTCCATGTTGCAGTTTGTGCCTAGATTTCATTTTTTTTTTAATTGCTAAATCATACTTCATTGTATGGATAATACCATATTTTTTCAGTTGATGGACATTTATGTTGTTTCCACCCTTTGCTGTTATAAATAATGCTGCTATGTATTGTAAATAGTGCTATTATGAACAGTCATGGACAGATTTTTAAAAAATTTAAATTGAGTTAATTAACATATAATGCATTATTGGTTTCAGAGGTAGAGGTCAGTGATTCATCAGTCTTATATAATATCCAGTGCTCATTACGTCACATGCCCTCCTTAATGTCCATCACCCAATTACCCCCCTCCCTCTACTCCCCTCCCCTCTAGCAACCCTTAATTTGTTCCCTATGATTAAGAGTCTCTTATGGTTTGTCTCCCTTTCTGGTTTCATCTTGTTTTATTTTTTCTTCTTTTGGGAGAAGATACTTGCAAATGACATATCAGATAAAGGGCTAGTATCCAAAATCTATAAAGAACTTTGATCAAACTCAATGCCCAAAGAAAAATAATCCAATCAAGAAATGGGCAGAAAACATGAACAGACATTTCTCCAAAGAACACATCCCAGTGCCCAACAGACATATGAAAAAATACTCAACATAACTTGGAATCAGGGAAGTAACAAATCAAAACCACAATGAGATACAGCCTCACACCCGTCAAAATAGCTAAAATTAACAAGTCAGGAAACTACAGATGCTGGCGAGGATGCAGAGAAAGGGAAACCTTCCTACACTGTTGGTGGGAATGCAAGCTGGTGCAACAACTCTGGAAAACAGTATGGAGGTTCCCCAAAAAGTTGAAAGTAGAGCTACGCTATGACCCAGCAATTGCACTACTGGGTATTTACCCCAAAGTTACAAATGTTGTGATGTAAAGGGGCAGCTTCACCCCAATGTTTATAACAGCAATGTCCACAGTAGTCAAATTATGGAAAGATCCCAGATGTTCATCAAAAGATAAATGGATAAAGATGATGTGGTATATATACAAAATGGAATACTTCTCAGCCATCAAAAATGAAATTTTGCATTTGCAATGACGTGGTTGGAACTAGAGGGTATTATGGTAAGTGAAATAAATCAGAGAAAGACAAATATCAAGATCTCACTGATATGTGGAGTTTAAGAAATAAGGCAGAGGATCATAGGGGAAGGGAGGAAAAAATAAAACCAGATGAAACCAAAGAGGGAGACAAACCACAAGAGACTCTTATTAATCATAGGAAACAAACCTGTTTTACTATTTTTATTTTTTTTCTCCAAATTTTTATTTAAATTCTAGGTAACATGAAATGTAATACAGCTTTCAGGAGCAGAATTTAGTGTTTCATCACTTACATACAATACCCTGTGCTCATCATAACAATAATACCCATCACCCATCTAGCCCACCCCCCACCCATCTCCCTCCATTAACCCTCAGTTTGTTCTTTATCATTAAGAGTCTCTTATGGTTTGCTTCCATCTCTCTCTCTCTTTTTTTCTCTTTCCCATATGTTCATCTGTTTTATTTCCTAAATTCCAAATATGAGTGAAACCGTGTGGTATTTGTCTTTCTCTGATTGACTTATTTCACTTAGCATAATACACTCTAGCTCCATTCATGCCATTGCAAATGGCAATGTTTCATTCTTTTTGATGGCTGAGTAATATTCCTGTGTGTGTGTGTGTGTGTGTGTGTGTGTGTGTACACGTGTGTAACCACATTTAGAGGTCATTCTCATGTGCCCCAGGAGTTGAGTGTGTGTGTGTGTGTGTGTGTGTGTGTGTGTGTGTGTGTGTGTACACGTGTGTAACCACATTTAGAGGTCATTCTCATGTGCCCCAGGAGTTGAAAAGTACTTATTTAGAGGAATCGTGAGAGAAATAACAGAGATGTGTTAGGTCATATTATGGGAGCTCTTAATGTCAGAAGAGGCATTGGTTTAAAAAAAAACAACAATAGTGTACAGTGTCTGCTAGCACTTTGAATATCAGTGTTTTTTGATATGGTCACATTTAAGTTCAAGTGTAATATTGTGGCTGGCTCAGTTATTTAACCATTGGGTCATTTGTTGGAAGTACCAAAATCAATAATGAAATTAAGTTCTTGTCTCCATGCTACCCATAATAGAGTAAATAAAGCAGAAATTAGTTTTTGTGTTTGTAAAGCTTCATCATATCGTTGAACTCCATTATGAATCTGGTATGTGTAGGTGAACTGATTCTCCTTTTGGGAGACTTCACATATTTATTTCTACAAGAGCTTAACCAGTACAATCATACAGAATTTTCTGTTTACTGTAGGCCTGACCTCTTTGTGTCTGTTTTTAAAAACCACAGTTTTTCAAGGGTCTGCATAGCTTTAATGTAGTTAGTTTTTTAATTTGACTGTGAATGGAAATAAGCCATTGGAAATAAGCCAAATTTAAGAAGGACCTCTAACGTTTAGTCAAACTTTGGGATGTATTTTCATATAGGAAGTATGCTTTAACAAGCTGATTAGAGCATTTAAGGGAGGGATTATTTATTTTTTGCAAAGTATATTGATCATTTTTTTTTTTTTAATAAAGATTTTATTTATTTGACAGAGAGAAACACAGCTAGAGAGGGAACACAAGCAGAGGGACTGGTAGTGGGAGAAGCAGGCTTCCTGGAGAGCAGAGAGCCCGATGCGGGGCTCGATCCCAGGCCCCTGGGATCTGACCTGGGCCGAAGGCAGACGCTTAACGACTGAGCCACCCAGGCGCCCCATATTGATCATTTTTATGTATACTTTTTCGTCTGGAGTTTATGAAGTTTTTCTGTGGAATTGGAGATGAAGAAAATCATGGGAAAATTATTGTGACTGTATCTATCTGGTGGTTTTAAAGCTGTTTGTGTTTTGTTTTAGAGCAATGATAATGAGGAACGCCTACAAGTTGTTAAACTACTGGCAAAAATGTTTGGTGCGAAGGATTCAGAATTGGCTTCTCAAAACAAACCACTTTGGCAGTGTTACTTGGGCAGGTATATAATTTTGGTGTCCTGTTTAAAAGTAGTATATGTTTTTATCTATATTATTTAAAAACACCATCCATATTTAATATTTTCCTGGAATTATAAAAATGAAAATTTTATATTTTGACATTTTTGAGTGTTAGTACTGATTGGCCATATTTACTTTCTCTTTCTGTTTTCATCTTATTTTGCCCTTAAATAATTTTTGAAAAACTATCTCAAAAAGTATTATAATCATGAAATTAAAATGTGTTAGTACATAGCAGTGATTCATTCCAACTGAGAATAAATCAGTGTGAGATATTGTAAGGACAAGGGTATCCACAGAATAAATAAATAAATGATATCTATGTTTTCCTCCAACCTCCTTTGTACTTTTCTCTTTTAAAGGAAGCGATAACCTGGGTTCCATATATGCTTTTAATGTTCACAATCGTGAAATTGTTGGCAAAATTTTGAGTGTGTTTTTATGTTTCTTTTTTCTATAAGAAGGGTTCATTTCATTATGTTTTTAGAAGTATCCTTGACTTTGAATATATTAAAACCACTTAAAGTGCCTTTGCTGAAACCTACTTTGACCCAGAAGATAAAGGAGAATTTTTTTACCTCTGCTTAAATTTTTTTCATAACAAATAATGCAGTTAAGTCATAAATAAATAGGATTTAAAAACTCATGCTCTGTTTCTTTTTATATTGAAATATTTGCATGTTATAACCACTTTACTTTCCCTCTTAATACTAGAAATCTCAATGATTATAATTTAATCTCTTTTGGCCTTAGTTTTCTAATTTGTTAAATGAAGTATAAGCTTTTATAAATGCTTGGTAAGTGCTAAATTCTTAATCTGATTTCTTATCTCTTATGTAGCTCAATAATATTTGACAAGATGCATTAAATGAATAAATTTTAGCCCATTGTCATTTTTAGTTTGATTTCTAGACTTTTTTCCTTTAAGTACAATGGAAAGTTCTTGGGCAATAGAGCAGAATAGCTTATATGTTTAATTAAATTATACCACTTAATTTAAAGTCTACTTATTGTGGTAAGACAAAAATACGGGTTTATCTTTAAATCAGGACTTGGATTACCCAGACTTTATTTTGTAGGTTAATATTTGTCAGCTTTCCATTACATTGTAATTTTTCTTTTCCTTTTAAAATTAAGGGCCTCAAACTGAAACTCACAGATTATTATCACTTTTAAGGAGCAAGAGTATTTTTTAAAGAGGTCTTATTATATTTATTTATAATGGTTAAATGGTACATGTTTAGTTAAAAAATGGTAAAGTACCTAGGGATGAAGTACTTGGATTCAAAACACTCTGGAAAGTTTATATGAGACTATAGGCTAGTTGTTATAACTTATTTTTAGTGTATTTCATAGGGCATTTTTTTTCCTTATAATAAGCTTTTATGAATAACTTGGTGCTCATTTTGAAGACCTCTTTTTTTCCTCCTTTATAATACTAAATTTGTTATGGTATTGGGTGGATAGAAGATTTGGAAACCTTTTGATATTACAGAGTTACATATATGAAAATATGGAATGGAAAATTCTCACTTTACTTTGATGTTCCTATTGTTAGTTAGATTTTTCAAAAACATCACTGTCTTACAGTCCAGGCTGAACTAATATATGCAAACTTTCAACATCAATGGTTTAGAAACAACTGGACATCATGGGGTTTATGATGGAGGAACAGGATTCCATCTATGAAATAGTCTTGCTGAAACAGTGAATCTGGATATGATTAAGTATCTAGATCTAACTATCAATTTGTAAGATTTAAGAGAAGGGGGCCTATTAATTGAAACCAGGATAATACAGATTAGCAAAATCAAAACTGTGGAAAAACAGTACACACACACACACACATAGAATAGTTTCTTTGAATAAATTATAAGAGAAAAAAAAAGATGGAGGAGATACATAAAATATCACTTATCTTTCAAAGAGTTTTAAAATTTTAGAGATATATACTAAGATATTTATTTCTTCATGTAAAAATTGGCTTTGGTATTAGTGGAAATATAATGTGATGGTTAGCTGGATAGGAGTTAATTTGGGCTCAATTTTAGAATCTTGTAAAATAATACAGGGTTTAGTGCAAGATCTGCCATGCTTTTGCGATTTAAGAAAAATGGGATTTATATAATGTATCTATGATCTGTGCACATACATATGCTTATATAAACATATATAAGCATATATAAACATATATATAACATATACATAAACATATATAAACATATATGTTATATATAAACATATTTTATATATAACATATATAAAATTTAAAAGAATAAATTTATAGGAAAAATCTTGTCATTCTCATTTTTGTTCTTGAGCCAAATGTATATGGTTTACACATGCTCCTTAAAAGTATGTAGTTCTTATAGGAGATTTTCCTGGTTTAGACGTTCCAAAGCATTCATAAATATATAGCTTATCAAAACTTTGTTGAAATAGTCTAGATTTGCTTTGAATTATTCTATGTAACTTGTTTTTTTCTTTTAATTAGAGAAATAAATATAAATTATGTATAGATTAAACACAATTATTCCTCTTATTTTAAAGATCATTCTGTGCCTTTATATTTTATCAGGTTTAATGACATCCATGTACCAATCCGCCTGGAATGTGTGAAGTTTGCTAGTCATTGTCTCATGAACCATCCTGATTTAGCAAAGGACTTAACAGGTATTATATACTTATAATAGCAAATATGCCTAGATGATCTTTGGTGGAAAAAAATCAGTTTTATGTATATGGGGAAAAAATTCCATTTTTTGGTTACTCTGATGGGTAAAGTCATCTTTCACTCTTTCACTTTACCCATCAGAGTAGATGGGTAAAGTTCATCGGAAGTTACTCTCTGAAGCTAGAATTTTTACTCCTTATACCTATTAATTTAGAAGCACCTATAAAAAGTCAGTTTACCAGAAACAGTACAAGTTTTTTAGTTTAATAACAATTCTAAAGATATTTCAGGCATTTGGATTTGAACTTCACTTTAATGTTCTTTACTCTTCTTTAATGTTTTGAGAACTTGGGTAAGCGTCATTAATTTGTAAACTGTGCTAAATGGAGCGAACTTTTCTGAAATCTGTATAATTGCAGGGCATTTCAGAACTGCATTTTTGTACTAATAAGGATATCATGTATCTGAATATTGCTCCTCTATTAATTTTTCTTTTCTTTTTTTGGTGGTTTTTTTTTTTTTTTTTTTTAAAGATTTTACTTATTTAGGAGTGCCTGGGTGGCTCAGTCAGTTAAGTGTCTGCTCTTGGCTCAGGTTGTGATCCCAGGGTCTTGGAATGGAGCCCCACATCAGGCTCGTTGCTCAGCAGGGAGCCTGCTTCTACCTCTGTGTGCCACTGCTTGTGCTTGCACTCTTTCTCTGACAAATAAATAAAATCTTAAGGAAAGGATTTTATTTATTAATTTGAGAAAGAAAAAGTGAGAGCACGAGCGAGAGGGGTGGGTAGAGTGGGAGGGAGAAGCAGACTCCCTGCTGAGCAGGAAGCCCCATGGGTGACTCAATCCCTGAACCCCAGGATCATGACCTGAGCTGAAGGCAGGAGTTGAACCGGCTGAGCCACCCAAGTGCCCTTAATTTTTTAAATTAGGAAATTGTTCAGAAAATACAGATGACTACAGTAGCCACTATGTCTTCCTCAGATATGTTATAGCATTTTGCTATATTTGCTTAAGAGATTTAAAAAAAAGAAAATAAAATGTAGTTGTATTTAAAATTCCACTCATAAACTATTATTCCTGTTTCCACAGAGGGTAGCTACTCCACTAGATTTGGTCTGCATCCTGTTTCTTTTTCTGTCTAGGTCATATGTGTATTTGTCCATAAATGATACATGGTTCTGTTACAGTGTTTTTAAAAATTTTATTGAAATGATATAATTTGAATTTGGTGGAATTGAACTTATTCCTACTGTCTTATATTTTTTATTTCTATGTTTCTTGCTTTTTTTTTTTCCTCTTTTCCTCTTTTCTGCTTAATTGCTTAATTTTCTTTGTTTTCATTTTTCCTTTTTCCCCTGTGGGCTTGGAAGTTAACATTGTTACTTTTATGCTTTTACTGCATAATTGATCAATGAAGTCTAAAGTTAATCAGTACTCTCTAGCTTCTTTCTGAGCAATCAAGAAACCTTGAGAATTTTAACTCTGCATGTTCTCTTTCCATCATTTACATTATTGTTTCTTATTATTTACTCTTTTTAAAACTTTACCAACTTGTAGTACATTTTTCAATTTTTTTTTTAATGGTCCTTGCTTACGGTTGTTTCTTAAATCTTACTACTTCCTTCTGAGTTACTTTTGATAAAATGATAAAGTGTATTCTTTCATAATTTTTTTTTTAAAGATTTTTTTATTTATTTACTTGACAGAGAGAGAGTACAAGCAGGGGAAGTGACAGGCAGAAGGAAGAGGGAGAAACAGGCTCCCAGCCAAGCAGGGAGCCCTATGTGGGGCTCACTATCAGAACCCTGGATCATGGCTTGAGCTGAAGGCAAATGCTTAGCCGACTGAGCCACCCAGGCGCCCCTCTTTCATAATATTTTTAACAATAGTTTGTCATAGTAGTGCTTTCAGGTTTTGATGACTTTCTGCCAGTTATGTTTAAACAGCAGGTATTTCTCAGTTTCATCCTTTTTGGGGGCGATATCCTGCCTGAAACCCTCTACCTGCCCACTCACATCTGAATTTGGACTGTTTGCTCTTTGAGCTTCTACTTTATAGCATTGATCTTCAGAGGATCTGTTCTTCTTCCCTCTTTCATTTCCCCCCTCTCTTACTTTCCTTTCCTCCCTCCCTCTCCCTCTCTCCCTCTCTCCCTCCCTCTCTCTCTCTCTCTCTCTCTCTCTCTCGTGTGTGTCTGCCTGCCTGCCTGCCTATCTGTCTGTCTGTTTCTCCTTTCTCTTCCTCCTTCTGTTTTCCCCTGGATGTTCCTTTTTTTGTAACATTCTATTCTTGTGTTATTGATGCACTGTTCTCTGAAAAAATTAATGATAGTGTTTTGAGAATTTTTTTTTCCTACTAAGTGTTCTAGTTAACTTATTTTTCCCACCTGCTTTTGTCTGTATTTTCTGTGTTAGAGGCTTTCCTCAAATGTCAGAGCTACCAACTTGTCAGTTGGTAGCTTTCTGCTCATAATTAAGAGTGGGGGACTAAGTAAAGAGCTGTTTAGAAAACCCTGAATATATAGATGGGATTGCTGACTCTGAACTTCGATTTAGGGCCATCAGGGTGGGTTGTTTGTTAGAAAACCTTTAGTTTAAATACTTCTCTTCAACTAGTCAGATTCTCCACTGAAGAGGATCCTATCAGGAGTTTAAAAGTCTAGTTGCTGGTGTTTTTG
This sequence comes from Procyon lotor, assembly GCA_028646535.1. Taxonomy (NCBI): domain Eukaryota; kingdom Metazoa; phylum Chordata; class Mammalia; order Carnivora; family Procyonidae; genus Procyon; species Procyon lotor. Next base: position 107,429,826 of record CM053605.1, read on the forward strand.
GAACTCCTGTATTATTCATTCTTTTTTTATTATTGAGTGATACTTTATTGTATAAATACACAATGATTTGTTTAGCCACTCTTGTTTGATCAGTTTCTGGGTTGTTTTTGATTTGGAGCTATTAAGATTAAGATAACTCTGAGTATTGTTACAAGTGTTTCTATGGACTTACGCTTTTGTTTCTCTTTGTAATTAAGAGTGTAATTGCTGGTCATAGGGTAAATACATGTTTAATTTTATAAGAAATGACTAAGTTCTCCATATTAGCTGTACTGTTTTCCACTTGGACTGGAAATGTTTGAGAATGCCAATTTTTCAGTGTTCTTGTCATCATTTTGTATCATAAATCTTTTTGACTATAATCATTCTTCTAGTTCTTGCTGTTTTATTGTGGTTTTAATTTACATTCTCCTGATGACTAATGAGATTGAGTATCTTTTTATGTGTGTATTGATATTTTCTTTTATGAATTGTCTGTTTAAATTTTAAATCCATCTTTTTAAAATTGGCTTGTTTTTCTTACTGATATGTAGCAGTCTGTATATGTTCTGGATTTTTTTTAAAGTATGAAAAACTTAAGTAATTTTCCCATAGGACTTTAATGCAGAGTTTAGTGTTAGCTAAATAATAGATGTTTTGATTTTTTTATAACTATCTAAAATATATTTTAAATGTGAATAATTTCACCAATAACCTTTTAAGTCCTTACTTTTGTTGGAATATTTGAATGCTTACCAAAAGATAGTATGTAGTTTCCTTTTTTATGAAACATTTATGTTGTTATGTTACATGATTTCCTACTTTTCAGCCTTTGGGCACATTTTAGTTTTTTTTTTTTCCTTTAATTCCCATAACTTATTTCACCTATTCCTCCCACCCACCTTCCTCAGGTAACCATCAGTTTGTACTCTGTAGTTGAGTCTGTTTTTTGTTTTGTCTTTCTCTCTCATTTTTTTCCCTTGCTCATCAGTTTTCTTAAATTTCGCATGTGAGTGAGATCATATGGTATTTGTCTTTCTCTGATTGATTTCGCTTAACATTGTATTCTCTAGCTTTAGCCATGTTGTTACAAATGGCAGGATTTCATTACTTTTTATAGGTGAATAATATTCCACTGTGTATGTATATGTATGTGTGTATATACGTGTGTGTGTGTGTGTGTGTGTGTCTGTCTGTCTGTCTGTCTGTCCCCTCTTCTTGATCCATCAATGAATGGATACTTGGGCTTTTTCCTTAGCTTGGCTATTTATATAAATAATGTTGCAATAAATAGGGGTGAATGTATCCCTTTGAATTAGTGTTAGTGTATTTTTTGGGTGAGTACCCAGTAGTGCAATTACTGGCTTGAAGAGTAGTTCTATTTTTAACCTTTTGAGGAAATTCCATACTGTTTTCCAAAATAGCTGCACCATTTTGCATTCCCACTGACAGTGCAAGAGGGTTTCCCTTTACCTACCTATATCCACTCCAACACTTCTTATTTCTTGGTTATTAATTTTAGCCTTTCTGACAGGTGTGAGATAATACCTCATTGTAGTTTTGACTTGCATTTCCCTGATGATGAGTGATTTGAGCATCTTTTTATGTATCTTTTGGCCATCTGTTTGTCTTTGGAGAAAAGTCTGTTCATACCTCCTGTCCATTATTTAATTGGATTATTTGGGGTTTTTTGAACTGAGTTCTTCCAAACAACTCAGTTGATACAACTGAGTTGTATCAGTTCTTTATATGTTTTGGGTACTAACCTTTATCAGATAGGTAATTTACCACTGTCTTCTCCCCTTCTCTAGGTTGTATTTTAGTTTTGTTGGTTGTTTTCTTTGCTGTGCACAAGCTTTTAATTTTGATGTGGTCCTAATAGTTTATTTTTGCTTTTGTTTCCATAACCTCAGGAGACATATCTAGAAAAATGTTGTTATGGCCAATGTCCGAGAAGTTTACTACCTGTGCTCTCTTCAGGGGTTTTTATGGTTTAAGATCTCACATTTGGGTCTTTAATCCATTTTGAGTTTATTTTTATGTATGGTGAAAGAAAGTGGTGTAGTTTCATTCTTTTAAATGTAGCTGTCCAGTTTTCCCAACCCCATTTGTTGGAGACTTTCTTCCATTGGATATTCATTTCTCCTTTGTCAAAGATTAATTGATCATATAAATGTGGGTTTATTTCTGGGTTTTCTGTTCTGTTCCATTGATCTGTATGTTTATTTTTATGCCAGTACCATACTATTTTAATTCTACCATATTGTAATACAGCTTGAAGTCTGAAATTATAATACCTCCACTTTTGTTTTTCTTTTTCAAGATTGCTTTGGCTAGTTGAGGTCTTTTGTAATTCCATACAAATTTAGGATTGTTTGCTCTAGTTTTGTGAAAAATGTTGGTATTTTGAAAGGAACTGTATTAAATCTGTAGATTGCTTTGGATGGTACAGACATTTTAATAGCATTTGTTCTTCCATGAGCATGAAGTATCTTTCTGTTACTTTGTGTCATCTTGAATTGATCTCATCCATGTTTTTATAGTTTTCAGAGTACAGGTTTTTACTTCTTTGGTTAAGTTAATTCCTAGATATTTTGTTGTTTTTGGTGCAATTTTACATGGGATTGTTTTCTTATTTTCACTTTCTGTTGCTATGTAACAACTACACATTGTTAGTGTATAGGAATGCAATGGATTTCTGTACATTGATTTTGTGTCCTTTGACTTTACTGAATTCATTTATCAGTTGTAGTGTTTTTTTGGTGGAGTCTAGGGTTTTCAATTTATAGTATGTCATCTGCAGATAGTGAAAGTTTTACTTCTTCCTCGTCCATTTGGATGCCTCTTATTTCTTTATGTTGTCTGATTGCTGTGGCTAGGACTTCCCAGTACTATTTTGAATAAAAGTGATAGAAGTGTTGTTTCTGACCTTAGGGGAAAAGCTCTGTTTTTCACCACTGAGTATGATGTTGGCTGTTGGTTTTCCATATAAGGCCTTTTTCGTGGTGAGGTATGTTCCCTCCAGACCTACTTTGCAGAGGATTTCGATCATGAATGGATCTTGTACTTTGTCAGATACTTTTCCTGCATCTGTTGAAATGATCATACAATCTTTAAAAAAGATTTTATTTATTTGTGTGTGAGAGAGAGAGTATGAGCAGGAAGGAAGGTCAGAGGGAGAGGGAGAAGCAGATTCCCTGCTGAGCCGGGAGCCCAACGTGGGGCTTGATCCCAGGATCCTGAGATTATGACCTGAGCTGAAGGCAGAGGCTTAACCGACTGAGCCACCTAGGTGCCCTTGATCATCTGATTTTTATCCTTTCTTTTATTGATGTGATGTATCTTGTTACTTGTTTTGTGAATATTGAACCACCTTCGCATCCCAGGAATAAATCCCACTTCATTGTGATGTGTCATTTTTTAAAAATATTGTTGGATTCAGTTTGCTAATATTTTGTTGAGGATTTTTGCATTTATGCTTACCAGATATTGACCTATAGTATTCTCTTTTGATGGTGTCTTTATCTGGTTTTGGTATCAGGGTGAGACTGGTCTCATAGAATGAATTTGGAAGTTTTCCTTCCTCTTCTGTTCTTTTGGGATAGTTTGAGAAGAATGGGTATTAACTCTTCTTTAACTCTTTGGTAGAATTTGCCTATGAATCTGTCTGGTCCTGGACTTTTGTTTTTTGGGAGTTTTTTGATTATTGATTCATTTTCATTGCTGGTATTGATCTGTTCGTGTTTTCTATTTCTCCATGCTTCAGTTTTGGTAGGTTATATGTTTCCAGGAATTTATCCATTTCTTCTAAGTTGTCCAATTTGTCGGCATATGGGTTTCCATAAAATTCTGTTTTTGGTTGTTATTTCTCCTCTTTCATTAATGATTTTGTTTATTTGGATCCTCTTTTTTATTTTTCCAATTAATTTTATTTTTTCAGTGTTCTAAGATGCATTGTTCATGTACCATACCCAGTGCTCCATGCAGTATGTGCCGTCCTCAATTACCTGCCACCTGGCTCACCCAGCCCTCTACCCTCCTCCCCTCCAAAAGCCTCAGTTTGTTGCTCAGAGTCCACAGTCTCTCATAGTTCATCTCCCCCTCCGATTTCTCCCAATTCACTCTTCCTTTCCTTCTCCCAATGTCCTCCATGTTTTTCCTTATGCTCCATACGTAAGTGAGACCATAAGATAATTGACTCTCTCCGCTTGACTTATTTTACTCCACAATAATACTTATTTTACTCTTCCAGTCCCGTCCATGTTGATACAAGAGTTGGGTATTCATTCTTTCTGATGGAGGCATAATAATTCCGTTGTACATACGGACCATATCTTCTTTATCCATTCGTCTGTTGAAGGGCATCTTGGCTCTTTCCAC
>CM053605.1:107434684-107537083 GCA_028646535.1 Procyon lotor
TTTTTTTTTTTTTTAAAGATTTTATTTATTTGACAGAGAGAAACACAGCGAGAGAGGGAACACAGCAGAGGGAATGGTAGCGGGAGAAGCAGGCTCCCTGCCGCGCAGAGAGCCCGATGCGGGGCTCGATCCCAGGACCCTGGGATCTGACCTGGGCCGAAGGCAGACGCTTAACGACTGAGCCACCCAGGCGCCCCTCATAGGTTATTTTTCAAATAAAATGTTTTCAAATAAATGAAAATAAACCTTTTGGATTATAGACATTTTAAATAAGCAGTTTCTACTGAAGGATAAAAAGACAATTTATAATTTTATTTGAAACACATTATCTGAATATAATCTTTGTATTTTCCTATTGCAGTATAAGGTTAGATCTTGTATAGATCCTAACCATTTAGTAGTAAATAGGTCTGTGAATCCTGCTTGCAGTCTGAATTGATTTCACTTGATTGAATTTATTTTAAATTCTTAGATCCCAAATGGTCTCGCCCATAATAGATGATAATGAGAAAATGAAGAACCAGTAGGCCACCTTACAATTTTAAGAGTTATAGCAACTAGAAACTGGGTATCTTAGGTTAACGTTATCTAAGAAACTTCATAGTTATTATTTTTGTAAAATTGACATTTTTAGACTTTTTGAGTGTGCAGCATCATTGCATGGAGATTTGCATAATTATTTGCTAGTACTTTTTTTTTTTTAACCAGTTCTTTTCATGTTGTTTACTCCAAAAACTTGGAAGAATCTTAGAAATGTCTTTATAAATTTTTAACTTAGAGATGCTTACATTTTTGTCATTTGGAAGGACCTGGTTTTTTAACACTTTATTATTCAGATAAGGAAATTGAATCCCTCATATATACTCAAGGTCATGCAGAGGTAGTTATCTTACCTGGGTATAGGGTTGTTGCCAGTATGTCCAGCTAAATCTTTTTTCACCCTCTCTTCTTATAGAAGGAAATCATTGATTTGAAATCTTATCTCCATTCAGAATCAGAAACTTCTTTTATATGTATCCTTTGTGTGTTTTGGAATTTTATATACAAATTCAGTACATTAAAAAAAAAATCATTACAGTACCTTCTCTGTGTTTCTGTAGATTGCTTGTTGAACGCATCTTTGCCCAGTACATGGTTCCCCACAATTTGGAAACTACAGAACGGATGAAGTGCTTATATTACTTGTATGCCACACTGGATTTAAATGCTGTGAAGTATGTTTCAAATGTCAAGTTTTGTTCTTTTCATCTTTTTTCAGTGTATTGGGTTTTCTGGGGAAAAAACCTACAGTTGTATTTTTAAATGTTAACAATATATGTAATACAAACATTGTTTAAATGATCAGAAACAATAAAATACTTGGCTGTTTTTTCAAAGGTACTACTATCATCATGAGATTAACAAGGATTTTTGTAAGCAATTAAAAAATAGAAAGTGCTGATTGACATGGAATCTTACAGGATTTGATTTTTTCCCCTCAGACATTCATATTGTCGTTTCAAGAAGTATTGATGTTCCTTTTTTGTTTTCTTCCTTAAGACATTAAGAAGGTCCATGCTGAGAAAATCCTACCACTTTATTTTAACCTCATAGTCATTTGAATTTTGCTGTAAGGCAGTATTTTTGTGCTGCATAACTTCAACATATGTTATAGTTTGGCATATGGGTATGTACAAATATATTTTAATGACCATTTTTCATTCAGAAAATACTTTTGAGCACCTTTATACAGAATTGGCATTTTGGACATGGAAGAGACATTAGTAATTGAATCATACTGATGGTTAGGAAATTGAAACCTAGAGATTGATTTGCTTTAGGTTTTAGAAAATGTAGATCCTTTGCATTCCAGCAAATGTCATTCATTACAAGTGGGGGATTAAGTGTTCAGAAATTGGAAGTCTAAGGAGCTGCATATAATTTTCATTCCTACTTCTGCTTAATGGGATTTTGACTTCTTCCATGGAAATTATTATATGTGCCAATTATAACTTTCATAGAAACATTAAAGAAAAGGTTATAGAGGAGAGAAATGTAAATTTCTTATTATCTGCTGTATTTCAGGCAGAGGAGTATGTATTATCAATGGCAGCTTTTGTGCTTTGACAGCAGAATTGAGTAGTTTCAACAGAGACTGTATTGTATGGTCCATAAAGTTCAACATATTTATTATCTGGCCTTTTATAGAAAAGCTTGCCAAGCCCTCATGTAAGTGATATTTTTCCTGTTTTTCACATGAGGAACTGAATTCCAGAGGTCAGTCAACTTGTACAAAATCACACGAGCAGTAAGAGACGAAGTCAGGATTTGAACTCGACCTGGTTCCAAAGTTCATTCTTCTTCTACTGCATACAGTAAAATATGTTACAACCATATTTAATTGATTTTAAAACAAAATTATCATATGCTAACACCTCTAGAATTAGAGTGCATCCTTTTCTTCATGGTGTAATTCATGGCTGCTTAGAATGAATGAGAATAGGATATATATATATATCACTATTTGAGACAACCTATGTGAAATCATAGTCTAGGCTTCTTGACTTAGCTCACCTGTCATTCTTGAACAAAAATGAAAGACACTCTTAAGCAAAAAATGAGAGTTGACCACTCGTATATCCTACTTGAGAAAATTACTAAAGAATAATAATTTCTTTTGGCAAAAAACGAAATTCAGAAGGAAGGAATGGAATGTAAGAAGGGACAAAATTTTCAAACACTTTTGCAGATCTGAATAATCAGTGCCTTTAAAAACAACAATACCAATACCAACAATACCAACAACAACAATAACAACAACAACAACAACAAAGTTTTCTTTACAAGGGAAGGAGGTGTAGATTAAAAAGTAGGTTAGCATCTGGGCTGATATTTTAGCCAACACACACTTCTTGGAACACTATGTAAGATCTCTTGAGAGTCCCTGGGATCCTCTCCCCACTCCACTTTCCTCTATGCCTGGGCACAGCAGAAGGATCTTCAGGCCTTTGTTCTACTGCCACCTGTTCTGATTGATTGGTGCTGTGCCTTTGTGAAAAAGTTTGAATACTACGTGGATCCTATCAGATAACAGCATGTAAGATGGTAGCTAAAATATTCTGTGGTTCTTTTATCATGGAAGAGTGAGTGAGGGCAGGCATGTTGATTAATTAGGCTATAAATTAAGTGTACAAATTAAAAATTTGAGTTGGTCTGAAAGAACAGAATTAAAACATTGACGTCCAAACCCATAGGGGCAAAAAAGAATGAAAATGTTAATATGAGAAATGGAAAAAAATAATTATAAAGAAAAACACTAAATAGCAGTTATAAAGCTACATTATATATATATATATATATATATATATATATATTATAGGGCACCTGGGTGGCTCAGTCACTTAAGCATCCAACTTTTTTTTTTTTTTAAAGATTTTATTTATTTGACAGAAACACAGCGAGAGAGGGAACACAAGCAGAGGGAATGGTAGCGGGAGAAGCAGGCTTCCCGCTGAGCAAGGAGCCCGATGCAGGGCTCGATCCAGGACTCTAGGATCATGACCTGAGCCGAAGGCAGACGCTTAACGACTGAGCCACCCAGGCGCCCCAACATCCAACTCTTGATTTCAGCTCAGGTCATGATCTCACGGTCATGAGATCAATCTCTGCACCTCCTCCCCCGCCCTGCCTCGCACTTCTGCTTGCTGCTTATGCTTGCTTATGCACTCTCTCTCCCTCTTTCTCTCTCTCTCAAATAAATCTTTTTTTAAAAAAGCCTATATATATCAGATATCATTCATCACTTAAATAACAAGTATGTTTGAATTAAATGTAAAAATGCTAATCACAAGAGATACACTGAAAAATAATTCCATGGAAAAGTTGAAAGTTAATTCCAATCTATGGACCAATAGATTCTACAGAAATGCTTGGTAAGTGAATAGATTTGTATCTGTTTTAAGTTAAAACACTTAAGGTATTTGTAATATTTTTTAAAAGATTTTTTTAATTTTAACCAATGTTTTGGAATTAACTATCCAACTGTAGATCTAATACTTTTTTATTACTTTATACTTTACATTTGTGATTTATTTCTCCAAAAATCTTTATTGTTATGAAAAATTTAATGCACACAAAGAAATCACGTATGAGTTTCAAAGCACAGTAATAAAGTAAATACATCTGTGAATCTACACCCAACTTGTGAACTCTTCTCCCTTTCATCCTCCTATCTTCCACCCAGAGGAAACCACTAATCATAATTAGGTATTTTTCATTTCCTTTTAAAAAATAGTTTTATCATAGGGTGCCTGGGGGCTCAGTCAGATAAGTGGTCAACTCTTGATTTCAGCTCAGGTCATGATCTTAGGGTCCTGGGATCAAGCCCTATGTCGGGCACCATGCTCAGCATGGAGTCTGTGTCTCTTCCTCTCCCTCTGCCCCTCCCCCTGCTGTCTGTCTGTCTGTCTCTCTCTCAAATATATAAATCTTTAAAAAATAGTTTTATGAAAAAATTTTTATATGTATGTTTGTATCCCTCAGTATTTATTTTTCCTTGTTTTTGAACTTTATGAAAATGGAGTAGGTATAGATACAGTCTTCTGTGACTTTTTCCCCCCATTTTCTTATGTTCCTAAGATTCATGCATAATACATATAGCTTGTTGGTCATTCATTTTTTGTGTCTTCCTCAACATTATCAGACATTTTTTTGTGAATTTTTTGGGTCTTAAATTTTGTCACAGTTTTTTAAAATTTTCTTGAATAGTAATAATCTTGATGTTTTCAAAAATGTTTCTAATCTTATCACAGTCTTCACCACTCTGTATGGTAACATCTGTCCTACTTTATTCATTTATATTACCGTTCCAGCCCAGAAGTCATTTGAATTTATAATCTCTAATTAGTTTGAAAGGCACTTAAAATTAGCTGCTTGGCAGGCAGGTTCTTGGTGAGAACTTATTTGATAAGATCTTTCTTATTTGTTGAATGAACCATATATTTTATTCTGTGATCATAGTCTTTTGGGGAGGACAGAATACTTTCTGTATTTAAAATTTTGATGTGAATCTCAATTTTGGGTAAGTCTCTAAGTTAATTAAATATCTTTTTTTTTTTTAAGGATTTATTTATTTGAGAGAGAGAAAGTGTGCACATGCACACATACCTGTCCAAGACGGGGACAGGGGGAGAGAATCTTCAAGCAGACTCTCCACAGAATGGGGAACCTCAGAGTGGGGCTTGATCCGACAACCCTGAGATCATGATGCAAGCACAAACCAAAAGTTGGTTGCTTACCTGACTGAGCCACCCAGGTGTCCCACTACATATCTTGATTAATGAAATAGAGAACAGAGGCAGGCTTGAGTACTCTCTGATAATGGTGTGTGTTGCCACCTCCCCCACGCTTCCTGGAACAGCTGTTAGTGACAAGAGTTAGTGATGGTTTCAGGGGTTGTGATGTCTTTCATTAGACAGGCTCTCATCTAGACCGTTTTTGTACTGCTGAGTCTGGTGGGTAATTTTGCCAACTGGGAGCGGAATGTTGGAGGAGAGGTTCTCTTCAACATTTGTACAGGTTTCTGACAGCCACCCGATGGTGGCTGTCTTTTTCTTTGAGTTAGTGCAAAGCTCTAGTGAGAAGAGATGAGACAGGTAACAACTGTAAGAGTATCCATTCTCTAATCAAATTTTTCATGTTTATTTAGTGACAGAGCTGGAATTCAGGCTCATATTAAATTATATTTGTCTTCCTGTTGTAGTAATATTATTCCTACTGCTTTTTTTCTTTTTTAAGGATTATTTAGGAAGGCAAACACAGGATAAATTGTCTTTGCTGCTAAAGATAATTTTATTAAAGTGCTTGAGAGGATGGTTTTCCTAAAAATATAAAACAAAATCTTAGTGATGGTCACTTTTTTTTTTTTACACTGTAGCCATAATATTTTATATGGAATTTTGGAATTGCTTGATATTTCATTTAATAAATAGCTGTTAGAGGTGTAATAATTCCTGCTTTATTTTAAGTGAAGGCAAATTTAAAAAATCCAGGTCTATCAGAAGTTTTAAGTAATTGTGAAGTGTTAAGAAGCAAGAGACAATTCACTGACTTTGAAGTTCAGGAGTAATTTCACAGATGACTACTCTGTTTCCTTGAAAATTAATTATATAACTCTTAGTTATTAGATTTTTACAGTCTGCTGTGTCCTAGTCATTTTTCTTTTAATGTCTACATTTTTAAAGTGTTTTCAATTAAACTTTTAATGGAAATTTAATAACTTAAAAACAGTATAGTTATTTTAAATTTAACTTCTAAGATAAAATACTATTGCTTTGCCAGTACCATTTTGAGATGACTAAGATGACTACTGTAAAGGATTTAAGAGTCCAAATTTAAAATATTTTATTTCCATAAAAGTATCCAGAGGTATTCTTAAAAGAGTGTTAAAGAGGAGAATGAAACTTTAGCAATTGTCTTGTCTATGAAAAGAAAAGGTGGTTTTTTTATGCTTTTGTACTATATTACTGTTTTATGGCAGTGCTTGCTTAATGTGTGTGATAGTGGAGATTAGTGGAAGTGTAGGTCATTGAAAACAAAATAATGAAAATTATTTGGTTTTGGAAAATTTCCCTTTCAAATATTAAAATATGTGATTCTGAATTCTGTAACTTAATATTTCAGTAACATTAACTGCTCTCATGATTTTTGCATATTTTCTTGAGTATGTGTATAATTTCTTTTTAGATTTAAATTTCTGTCTGAAAACAAAAGTATTAAGAGGACTTCAAAAATTTTGCTGTATAAAAATATTCACTTACGTGTAATGATATGTAAATATATATTTAAATATAGGATATAAATACTTATACATGTAAAATTTATGTAGTATAAATATGTTTATATATATTCTATGTGGAATATATAGAATATATGTTATAGTGGGGCACCTGGGTGGCTCAGTGGGTTAAAGCCTCAGGTCATGATCTCAGCGTCCTGGCATTGAGCCCCATATTGTGTTCTCTGCTCAGCAGGGAGCCTGCTTCCCCCTCTCTCTGTCTGCCTGCCTCTCTTCCTACTTGTGATCTCTCTCCTCTCTGTCAAATAGATAAATAAAATCTTAAAAAAGAAGAATATATGTTATAGTTCTATATTGTGGGCAATAATAAATGTTTTATATAATTTGTATAATTTATATAATATAGTATTCAGTTAAGTGTGTAACAGCTACGCTTCAGATTGTAGACCTCAATGAGTCCTGAAAATCTAAACACATAGGGGTACCTGGATGACTTGGCTGGGATTGCACCTCTTGGTTTGGCTCAGGTCATGATCTCATGGTTGTGAGATCGAGCCCCCTGTTGGGCTCTGCTCAGTGGGAAGTCTCGGTTCTCTCATTCCCCCACTCACATGTGTGCTCTCTTTTTCTCTGTCTTTCTCGCTCTCTCAAATACATAAATCTAAAAAAATATCTAAACACATAAATTCTACCTCTAAACAGTGAGAATCTGAGGATTAAATAAAAGAAGTGGGAGCCTATTATTTTTTATTTACATCGGTTTATACATTTTAATCTTATTATAATGATTAACTCTGTATACTTACCTGTAAGTACATTTTATACACTTTTATAATAATACACATAAACATGTAATAGATATTATATAAAGCTACATTATAAGTATTTCTGTTTTAGGATAAAGTACCCCTCATTCTCTGAGCACAAGCTCTTTTCTGTTTGTGGCTTTGATTCCTTTTCATCCTGCTTACTGCAGGACCTTATTCCATCAAATACTCCTTTATTTCTCAAGTTTATAATCTCTGTAAGTAATTCCTATACCCTAGTTTATACACCTGTTGCAGTTAATGTTAGCTCTTCCCAATTTTTGTACAAAACAAAAACCAACCACTTCCTTTCTTTTGATACAGTTATCCCTTCACATGTTCATACCTCTTATATTTATCCTTTCCCTTTTGCTGCATACGTCATCATTTGCTTAGTTCTGGGAAGTTTACTTCATCTCTGTCATTTCTTTTATTAATTTGAACTTAAAAAAAAGCAATATATTTGGAATATTCTGGAAGGATTTTTATTGTTTTGTTATTTAAATTTATGTGTTTGTGTTTTGCAGAGCATTGAATGAAATGTGGAAATGTCAAAATCTGCTCCGACATCAAGTAAAGGATTTACTTGACTTAATTAAGCAACCCAAAGTAAGTTAAATGTAATGAAGTTTTCCTTTGATGATAAGTTTTGTAAAATGCCTGTATTTTAGTTACTCCTTACTGTTGCTACAGTATTGTTGAACAACTGTTTCTCTGTGGAACTGTTCTATTTGATAAGCTATGATCTCTAATTTAGAACAATGAAATTTTTAAGAAACTTATTTCACAGAAAAATTTAAAGTTTAAATTTATCATATCTGTAAAAGGTGATACCCGACAGGAAAGAGAATGTATGTCTTTGTACTCAGAATTAAAGTTTTTTTGTTGCTTTAAAAAAAAGACAAAAAGTGACTCAGTATCTTTGAAAGCACAGAAAATAGAGTAAATTTGCACTCTGTCTTGCTGCACTAAAATACTCCCATTGCATAGTCTTGTGGTTTCAGAAAATTTTAATGTCATGTAATTTTAATTTTAATATTAATTTACTTCCAATTAATATAGTAATCTTAATGTACTACTTTGTTTTCGTAATTATAAATTAATGTGGTATTCATCCAATTGATGTATCATATTTTATTTTTTAGGCTTTTAGAATGATTCTGGGTGTTCTTTTTCCTGAGAATGTTGTATATAGGCCTATACAAGTTATAATTCATCAAAACAGTATCAGTTCATCAAAAAAATATATAAAATGCCATTTTAAATTGCATCCAAGGAAATATAACACATAAAAATAACAATATACTGTTATTTTAAATTTCTTTTCAGCCCTTAATGAAACCCCCCTCATGGTCCCCAGCCCCCCACCCCCAAAACAAAACAAATAACTGCATTTTTATAGAGCAGAGGTCAATAGAGAGGAGTTGTTTTATGTAAGGGGAGGCTAACAGTAACTTCTTTGTTTATGGTTTATTGAAACCTGTGATTATTGAGTATATTGAACCTACTAGAATAAGTTTTTTCTTATAATAGATAACTTAAAACTAATTTTAGTGATTCTGCTGTTTCAGTACTTTCTTTGCCAAGGAACAAAAGTGGAAAACTCCCAATTAATTTAATGTGCTTCAGCCAGTAAACATGTATTTTGGTCAATGTTCTAATGCAATAAGTTAGTGTGTTTCAGTTAATAAGCTCTGGATAAAGTGCTCCTGTTTGCTACCTAGAGCTGTATTAATTTACTTACTTTGGTCAAAGTTGCAAAGGTGTTAATTAAAAATACCAAATGTTTTTATATGTATGTCTATAAAATTATTCCTGATTTTAGGTATTATTGAAGTCATACAATAGCAGTCGAGTAGTATGTTAAGTGTGCAGATCATATGTTGAACAACATGATGTGTGAGACTAATAAAAAATAATTTTGTTTTTGACCCTCACTGTCCCTTTAAAATTTATTTAGTGGGAACTTCTTCCCCTTTCCTGTTGATAACAACTTGGGAGGTTCTCATGACTTCATTCTCATGTGAAATAACAAAATACAGTCTCAATTCAATTAGAATATTTTAATGTCTTCTACGTTGTAGAATTTTGCTTTAAATTGATTACTGAGACAAAGAAGGAATTCAAAGTAAGTACTAAGTTGTCCAACTTAAAGAGGGAATTCTCATTAATATAACATGAGATTGAAGAAGAAACCAAATGGAAGAAGATGGTATCCCAAAGTGGAATTCTTGTGAAAGGAGAATTAAGTCTCTTAGTACTTAATATTCACTTTATACCAAGAATTATAGTAGACATTATAGAGTTAAAGGTAGAAAAGAATGCAAAGCTTTGTTGATGTTTTGAGTGTTTATATTTCTTCCTATTTTACTAGGAACACTCTTAACATACTTATTAATCAGTGCATGTTTCTTTTCCTTCTTCATTATTCAGTCTGATACTTTTATCCAGCACTGTAGCCCCTCTACTTTATTTAACTAAATTCATTTGCTCAGTGTCACTCAAAGTGACATTATTTCCAGTATTGTACTTTTGTTGATGGCTGTTTCTTTTTCATGTGGATCAGCTTCTTGATAGCCAAGCAATACCTATTTCTCCCCAAATTAAACAACAGAAATCTTACATGATTCTAGACAGATCTATTCAAATACTTTAAATTCCAAATATTTGGGAATTAATTCTTATATTTTATATTTTGTCTTTTGCTTCCTCTTAGCAAGCTCCTGAATAGGCATGGTTTATTTGTGTATTAATTTGATTTGTTGCCTTCACTCCAGTGGTTTTCTGGTTCAGTATATTATACAGAGTTGCTCAAAGACATCTTTTTTAGAGAAATAATACTAGGTTGATGCAGTGAATAACTAGTGCTCCTAGAAACATCCTTTTACATATGACTTCACGGACTATTACATGGGGTACAATGTGGCACACACATTCATTCACTGAAATAATACTGTGTTTGTTGATACAGCAAGTAAGTAGCACTCTTGGAAGAATCTTTTGTACATGTCAGTGACATCTTTTTAAATTGTCTTTATCCAGTGTCTTCCCCGTAAGCTTCATGACTTGCCTTACAATCCTCAGGCTTAAAAATTTTAGGGACACTTTATGTCATTCAGAATTACATACTTGCAAACTTTTTGTTTGAGATAAACTTAAAACTTGAAAACTAGGTTATTTTGTTCCTTTTTTACACTTAGTTGCCCTGTTCTTTCATTGCTAAAGAAAAAAAAAATATCTTTCATTGCTAAAGAAAAAAAAAGGTTGATGTAGTAGTCTTCTTTTTTGTTTAGAGGATGACAAAACAGGGTGAGGGGGAAAAGATGACAGTGGAGCATTCACCTTTCATTCACTTCGTTTAAATGTAGCTAAAGGAGGAGCTCACAGTTGTGGTTGGGGCATAGAGGCTTGAAGCATTAGTAGGTTATGCTTATCTAATTTTCTGAAGGGTGTAATGAAGATTATTGTTAGGAAATGTTAATTTTGCTTTTTTTGTGTGTGATTTACAGACAGATGCCAGTGTCAAGGCCATATTTTCAAAAGTGATGGTTATTACAAGTAAGTTATTTTAAATATTACATGGTAAAATTTATGGTTTAATTGAAATACTTCTTTTTGATAATTTGAAGTGTTTCATGGAGTTTCATGGTAATATAGGAATATAGGCTATGATAATATGATAATATGATAATATAGGAATATGATAATATAGGAAAAGAGTGTAAAGTGTTTTTTATTTTTTTTTTCCAACAACTTAGCTTCAGCTTTTCTTTTCTTTCTTTTTTTTTAAATTTTCATTTCACTTTGCTACACTGAATTTTTCTTATTTGTGTTGGTATGAGAAAGAACTGGAGAAATGATTTATTACATAAATTTATTTTTGAGAATTCATTCAAATTATTGCATAAGCTTTCCATGAAAACTGAATCTGTACTTTGGTGTTGCTTGCTCTAATGTGAATCTATTTGAAGCTAATTTCGTTCTAAGCCAAAATTTAGAGTAAAGTGTATAACTAATAATTACAGAAGAACTTCTTTGAAAAGAAATACTAATTTGCTTTTTTGCTTTTAGTGAAAATTTATTTAACTGCATTTAACAGTTAATACAAAAGGATTGTGTAGCACATCTCTTGTTCAGTGCAGGGTTTGGGTAAAGTAGCTGTTTTTGTAGAGCATTTGCTTTTCCTCCAGCTTCGGAGATTACTGTATAGTGTAGCACATGGACAAAGTGAATATCAGCAACCTGGAGAACCATTTCTACTGAGCTTCTACTTGGGAATAGTGAAGAGATCTATCTTAGATGGATTTCTGAGATGTTAACAAATATTCCAAGATGTGTATGGAAGTAATGCTCAGATACTGAAGAGAACAGTAACCTAATTAACTGAGTTGTAGACTAAGAGATAGGAGTTTTAGCATGACTAAGGTTTTAAGACCAAAATATCTTTTAGTCTTGGGCAGTTAAACATAAATTAGTTTTCAGTTTCTTTAGATAACTTGAAGCAAGTGATTTTCTGCTGTTGATTTTTAATAACTATCTCATTATTTGTGGATATTGTCTCTTAAAGGAAATCATCTATATTTTTTCTATTTTTTAACTCTGTTTTCCCAAATTCTGTTCTGAGGAATGCTAGTATCCTGTAGGTATTAATAGCATTGTTAGAGAAAAGAGTTTCATTGTCAAGTACATTTGTAGAATGCTGAATTAAAGGGCTTTTTTGTTTCCTCCCTTCTCCCTTTCTCTGTCTTCCACCTATTCCCCCACCCAATTCTGTTTGTTTCTTAAATGGTAGACTTTATTGTAGCCTTTAGTATGATGCCTATACATTATGGAGGGGCTGTAAAGTGACATCTTCCAAAATTATTTGAAGACAGTACAGTAGATTTTTTGTATTATAGAACCGTGAAAAGATCATACAGTCAAGTATTTATAATAGGAACACTTTGTTTTTATTATTCTCAGTGATCTGGCGAAAACTTTTAAAATGGAATTTCAAAGCTGTATATGAACTTGAAGACTGCACTTACTGCACTTGTATTTTAAGATTTAGTTGAATTCCTACAACTTTTATTATAGTCCATAGTTCTATAATTTCTGTTATTAGAAGTAGCCTAGTCTGGTCTTCTATAACAGTTGTGAGTAGCGCCCCCCGAATAGCCCCCCCCCCACAAAGACACTAGGATCAACATTTTACTTGCTTTCGTGTTTTGATACATCAATATATTAGGAGGGTGGTATGAAAATCATCTTTAATTCCATAAGGGTTTATTGTTTCTCATGCAATAATGACATATCCAACAGTAACACCTGAAACATTTTGCTCAGCATGTTTTTGACTGACAGCATGTGTATGTGAATTATCTCTGGATGGTTTAACAAATTAAGGCAATACAAGAAAATAATTTCTTAAAGGTAAATCATACTGATCTCTTGTGAGTTACAGGAGAACAATGTACACAACAAGCTCTCAAGGAGACAATAATAAATTGGTATCATTCAGGTTGACATTTAGTCCCCTTAAATATTATAAGGGGTTATTTAGAAATAGTCAATTCAGTCTTTCTCTATAAAAAATGTTCCTTCACAGTATTCTTGTTTCATATTTCTAGAGAGCAGAATTTTGTGAAAATTGAGTATTGAAGTTGTTCCACAACTTCTAATTAAACTAAACTGAATTTGTAAATTAGGATTATTAATCAAGTAATAAGAGAATGAAAAATGTAGATCTTTTATTATTTTGAGAAATTTCTAAAATGGTATTTTTACTGAATTTTAATTTATTTAAGGAAATCTGCCAGATCCTGGTAAGGCTCAGGATTTCATGAAGAAGTTCACACAGGTGTTGGAAGATGATGAGAAAATAAGAAAACAGTTAGAAGTACTTGTTAGTCCAACATGCTCCTGCAAGCAGGCTGAAGGCTGTGTGGTAAGGAGAGACATTTAAAAAGAGCTAATGTTTGGGACACCTGGGTGGCCCAGCTGGTTAAGTGTCAGACTCTTGATTTTGGCTCAGATCATGATCTCAGGGTTGTGAGATGGAGCCCCCTGTTGGGCTCCATGCTGGGTATGGAGCCTGCTTAAGATTTTCTCTCCCCTTTTCCCTCTGTCCCTCCCCCTGACTTGCTCTCTCTCTCTCTCACCAAAAGAAAAAAACCAAAACCCAAAACACAAAAAAACTGATGTTTGAAGAGCTCCCAAAACTTTTTTGGCTCCTTTTAGGAAAGAATTTATCTTCGTTATGTAAAATACGTGTTATTCTACATAATATTCATTATGTAAAATTTTGGCCCCTTTAAAAAACTATTTCTATTCATTTATGTGACCTTTGTATTCATTATGTGAAATTTATATTCGTTATGTAAAATATCACAAAAATGGCAATTAAACTATAACCCCTTTATAGAGACAATTACTGTTAATATTACGGTGTATATCTTCCAAAATAAGATCATATACATATAGGATTGTACATTTTACTTACTTTTATTAGTTTTTTACAGTATTTCTAGCAGTGGAACATACCATTGACTGTATGTATCATAATTACTGAGCAGTCCACTTGTGTTACATATTTAGATTTTTTCCAAGTTTTTTTAAAAGACCACTTTAGTATCTTTATAGCCAGATAATTTTTCAGTCTTGATTATTTCTTTAGGATAGATTCAATATTGGCTTCTGTCTTTATTGGAAAGAAGTAAAACTCCAGGAAAAATATAATTATTTTGGTAGGATTTGTATTCTTGGTTGCTAGTCATCTGAACATTTTTTCTTCTTGGGCATATTAGCGATTTATATATATATTTTTTGTAAATTCTGTTTTTAATCTTTGCCTGTTTTTCTGGAATGACATTTGTCTTTGTTGATTTGGTAGTCATGTATGTTAATTAAACTGCAAATAATTTTCTTTCATTTGTAGTTTGCCCTTTCGTTTTATGATGTCCTTTACATACCTTAGTTTTATTTTAATGTAGCTGAGTCTATCAGCCGACTCTTCAAGGCTTTTGCATTTTATGTCCTGCGTACAAAATTCCATTGCAAGTCAATGAAAATATTTACTAATGTCAATATTTCTCAATCTGTTGCCCATGCATCTTCCAAGAGGCTTTCAAAAAAAAAAGCAAAAATATGATTCTTGGCTCCACCCCAGATTTACTAATCTTCACATTGAGGTCCAGGAAGCTGTTGTTTTTAACAAACTTCCCTGATAATTCTACTCTCTGAAGTTTGTGTCTCCACAGAACCTGCTTTTATTCTTTTGCATGTGTTTTTATCTTTTTGGAATGTTTGTGGCAGAAGGTATGAGATAGGGATCTGTTTTTATTCAGAATGTCTGTTCAATTATTTCAACACAGTATATTGAATGATCCATCTTTTTTACTGGTAGTTGAAATGTTACCTTTCTCATATGCAAACTGTTTGATTTAGTTTGTATTTCTGGATTCCTGCAAGTCCTGTTGATTTGTTTATTCCAACACCAGTATTACATGGTTTTAATTATTTTAGATTCTTAATATTTTAATGTGATGTAATTTTTTAAACATATTTTTCTAATATTTAAAAAAATATGCCTTCCAGCGTGAAATAACTAAGAAATTGGGCAACCCCAAACAGCCTACAAATCCTTTCCTGGAGATGATCAAGTTTCTCTTGGAGAGAATAGCACCTGTGCACATAGATACTGAATCTATCAGGTATTTTTATATAAAAATACTAAATTTTCATCACTGTTCATTCATGCTGTAGTCAGTTGCTTTTGAGTACCTGCTATATACAAGGCACTTACCTGTGCAGATTTTTGTATATGTGAAATGGCTGCATACTCATATATATATCTGTTTATGTGTGTGTGTGTGTGTGTGTGTGTGTGTGTACATACTTACCTGTATATATCTGCATATTTAATTTTTCTTGTTATTTAAAGTATTACTTCATTTGGTTGAGAAAATACCAATTTAAACCTAGTTTCTATCTGTTACCAGTATATTAGGAATTCCTTTTTTTAGTTAGCTTGCATAGTATAGGTAATACAATTTGTAATTATACCCTCAGAAAAAGAAAATTAGGTGAATATGTCGTAAAGTAGCATATGATGCATTTTCACAGTTATTTGAGAACTGAAAGTGTTATTTTTAAACCAACCCTCATTTCAGCTTTGATATAGATGACTTTGACATCTTGGAAAATACTTTCTTTTTATGGCTGTATTCCCTTAATGTAAAAAAAAAAAAATTTAAACATTTTCTTAAAATGTTTTAACTGGTTGAAAAAATAAAGTGCTTACAGAATGTATACATACAACATTCTGGTGTACTAGTCATCAGTAGTATCTTTTAGAGATATATTAGAACCTAATAATAATATCCTGTACCCAACAAAACCTTTTTCAGGATTTGTTTTGTTTAGGAGGGTAGAGGGTGTAGCTTTTGGTCTGTGATCCCCTGCAGAGTAGGGAGACCCTGCTTTGGATACCCAGTAGTCACTTTGGATTCCCATTGCATTCAGTTTTCATTTGAAGAAAGAGCGCTATGGTTTGAAAAACTATATAAAACAAAAAATCACAACTCTCTGTATTAGTACAAGGAAGACACTGAATCAGATTGAAGCTCATTCATTAAATAAATAATCCCATGCTTTCAAATAATCCCATGCTTTCTCTATTCAAGGCAATGCTAGTTGGTATTGGGAAAGCATATACATATATATATACATATATATATATATGTATATATATATATATATATTTTTTTTTTTTAAACTTTTCATTAACCCACTGTCTGGTCACGGAATAAAGAGTTTTAATCAGGAGATTATTTTATAGTTTCATAAAATTAATGCAAATAGTGTTCAGAGGACTAAAACAGGATTTCTTTAAAGGAGTGTGGTATTTGACCTAAGAGGAAGAATGGGTAAGATTTTGTTTTTACAGAGTTAGGAGAATGAATATTCTAGGTACTGAGATTAATATAAACCAGACTAACTGGAAAAGACAAGGATATTTAGAAAATCATGACCATGGAAAGGTATAAAAGTGTTATGAGATAATGCTAAAAAAATAGTTGGGGTGAGATTGTGGAAACTATTTACGGTCTAACTTTAGAGCTTTTGCTGTATTCTTAAGTCTCTTGAGAACCATGGATGCTTAATGATAGATAGGAGGAGGGAAGTAGAATGGATAGACTGTTAAGGTGTTACAAATTGTCTCTGGATGCTGATAGTGGGGTGGAAAGGGAAGATTATATTTGAGGAAGGTTTTAATAGATCGTCATCTTACTGGAAATGGGGAGTAAAGTTGATGAGGAGTCAGGAGAATAAGAGCTCAAGTCCAAATGATGAAGCACATAGTAATACTTTGAAAAGAATTAAGGGAACTGATGTGCTTCTTATTTGGATATGACAAACAATTAAAAAATCAAGGTAAATTGGCTTAATGTGAAACTATGAGAATGAATTTGTTCCCGGGGCATGAGATTGTGTAGAAAGAAGTAAAAAGATTAAAAGATCACGGACAGAACCTTGAAATGTTGTTTTCAGCAATAAAAAAATTACAAGAGTGTAAGAACACCAGGTTATTGTAGTGTTTTGAAAGTTTAAGATGGAGAAAGTTTTCACAAATAATGTGTTCTATGAACAGTCAGACTGAGGTCTTTGGCTTTATCATCAGTAGTTTGTAGGGATGTGGAAGGTATGTCAAAACATAAATAACAGTAACAGGTAATAGCAATTAGTCCTCATAAAGTGCTTGGGATGATTCCAGATGTTTTACATGTTTGCTTATTTACCTCTTAACCATGTGAGATAAGAAATATTATTATTCCCAATTTACAGATAAGAAACAGTGAGTCACACAGATATTGAATAACTTCTCCACTGCTAAGAAGTGGTGAATGGCATTGAAACCCAGGAAGTCTGGCTCCAGAGCCCTCTTAGTTAACCACTACACTACAACTAGGTCTCCAGAAAGATTCCATTCTTAGTCCTTTGCACCAATAGTCAGTGTCCAATTCACCTAACTTTCCCTGATAGTCGTTTCAGTCCTTGCCATTTCATAGGTAAATGGTGTTACTCTTTTTTAATAAAACAGTATGTCACTAATAGAGTTGAACAATTTTCTTCCCCATATATTTCTTGGTTAATTGTTTTTAAAAAACCTTTCTATGAGGGGTTTGGAGGAATTGTCTTTTTCTTATTGAATGTAAGAATGCTTTATAAAATAAAGGGACGCCTAGGTGGCTCAGTCAGTTAAGCATCTGCCTTTGGCTGAGGTCATGATCCCAGGGTTTGGATCGAGTCCCGCATCATACTCCTTGCTCAGTGGGGAACCTGCTTCTCCCTCTGCCTACCGCTCCCCCAGCTTGTGTGTGCTTGCTCTCTCTCTCTCTCTCTCTCTCTCTCTGACAAATAAATACATACATACATACATAAAAAAAAAAAGAATCCTTTATTAAGTAAGGCTATTAGGGGTGCCTGGGTGGCTCAGTTGGTTAAACAACTGCCTCCAACTCAGGTGGGATCGAGCCCCGTGTCAGGCTCCTTACTTAGGGTAAGTAAGGAGGCTTCTCCCTCTGCCTACCGCTCCCTCTGCCTGCTACTCTGCCTGCCTTGTGTGTGTGCGCACGCACTTTCTCTCTGTGTCAAATAAATAAACAATAAATAAATAAGGCTATTAATCTAGTTCAATTGCTTTTTAAATTTATATAATTTATAATAAATACTATATAATTAAATGTCAGTTATTTCCTTTATGATTTTTCTGCCTTTTCATATTAGGTGGTTATATTTTTTCCACTTAAATCTTAAATTGGTTTGGAATTCATTTTAGTGTAAGATGGAAGTAAATATCCATCCTTTTTAAAAAAAAAGCATATCATAGCTAGCTAGTTATATCAAATCCATTTATTGAGAAATTCTTTCCTTCTCAGTTTATAATGTTTCCTTACTATAATAAAAATTCTTGTATGATTTGGTCTCTTACTAAATTTTCGCTTTGGTTTTGTCTCTTGAGGTGTTAATGAAACATTTTTATTTTGTTGAGAAAGTTCTTTCATGCTTCCCTTCCCCCTAAAATTAATTGGCTGCTCCCAAACGTTAATTGATTTTTCCAGTTGAGCCATAGAATGCATCTGTTGAATCTTGTCCGAGTTGTGTTCCCCTAATAACATTTGGAGATTTAGTGAAAAAATGTCATTACTTGTCCTCACTTACTCAAATCTTGTGTTCCCCTTCATGTAATTATAGAGTTTACACATAGATTCTGTGCTTGTAAAACTTATTTCATAACTTTAACTTATCATTGTGAATAAATTTTTCCCTCTCTGTATTTTTAAGTTGTTTTTGGCTGATATAGAAGATCACTATTGATTTTTTTTGTTTTGTTGGTATCACCTTATTGAACTCCTAGTATTTCTTAATAGTTTTTCAGTTGATTCTTTTTGGTTTTACAAGTTAATGCTTTTTCTCACAGATTTTTATATGACTGGCTTCTTTCTGTTCTTTGGTTATTAGCTCAGTTGTATCTCTTCAGAAATGCCTTTTCTGGCTAAAGAATTTTACTTCTTGTCTTCGCCTTCTTTGTAGTCATTATCGTTCCCTGATGATATTTTCTGTGTATTTGCAGAATACACAGAATTTCTGTGTACTTATTTTTGGCCTTCCCTCACCAGACCGAGAGCTTCATTCATGCTCTTTGTCATGGAAGAAAATAATGACTCCAATTTTGGATATGCGGTATCTTTCATTTCCGTAGAACATCTAGGTTAAAAACCTTGGGGCTGCTGAAAACATTGAAGAGAATTCATGATGAAGACTTTTATTTGGGGTGGTTGGAGCTATGAGAATTAATTAATCAAGAAAAAGGGTCAGAAAAGGAGAAAACATTCTTAAAGATGTCTGCTGCTAAGAGGTGATAAATTTAAAGAGGACCCTGCAAGAGAGATGGATGCTTTTGACTCCTAGCTTGATCTTAAATTTGAGTTCATGATATTTTTGTAGAAACATAGAGCAACTAAACATTTTAAGGAACATTGAGTAGTTGAATTTTCCTTCATTTTGATACATACACTATGTCTCTAACCATAGTGTATGGTTATTTTTTATAAAAAGAACGGGTACCTAAAAGTGTGAAATGATTATTTTAGATAATTGGTATCACATTGTAAGTGTTTATTTTAAAAGAACATTGGTGTGTTTTTAGAGAAAATTTAAAACATTTTGTTTCCTTTTTATCTATTCTAATTTCTAGTGAAGTTTTATTATATGTCTGTTAACTAGATATTTTTACACTTTTTAGGAACAGGCCTGTGTGTTTCTGGCTCTTATAACAGTGCTTGACACATAGTAATATTTGATAAATATTTTTAAAGTGCTTAATGCTGACATTTATCCTTATTTCAGTATACATTGTTCTATTTACTCAAGCAGTAATGAATTTCAGATAATTAGAAAATATCTATTCATGTGTTTGGGCATAATTCTTCCATGGAAAATACAAGAATAAAAATGTAGATAGCATTAATAAACAGCAAATCAGAGGTGCCTCGGTGGCTCAGTCGTTAAGCGTCTGCCTTTAGCTCAGGTCATGATCCCAGGGTCCTGGGATCGAGCCCCTCATCAGGCTTCCTACTCCACAGAAAGCCTGCTTTTCCCTCTCCCGCTCCCCTTGCTTGTATTTCCTCTCTTGCTGTGTGTGTGTGTGTCTCTCTTTCTGTCAAATAAATAAATTAATTAAATATTAAAAAAAACCCTCAGCAAATCAAATAACATTTGGGCTTCATTTGAATGGACAGGAAAAATACTATTTTTGAAAAGAAATATCTTAAAATAGCTATTATAATTTTTTGTTTTGCAATAATGTTTGAGAAACAGCTTTGTCAAATTTTTATGTGTATGGATGTGGTATATATAGAAAATATTCACAGTTATTTTTCTTGGACATTAATAATAAAGAACAGTTGAAACTATGGCATTTTTTTTTTTTTTTTTTTTGGTCATACTTTAGTGCTCTTATTAAGCAAGTGAATAAATCAATAGATGGAACAGCAGATGATGAAGATGAGGGTGTTCCAACTGATCAAGCCATCAGGGCAGGTCTTGAACTGCTTAAGGTAAATATGCTATGGTGAAATTAAGTGCCTAATAATTAGATAACCGTTTAACATATATAGTATATATTTTTTATTTTTGAGATTTGCTTCTTAAGTTTTCATAGAAACTGAAGTAAAATTTTCTCAAATCATTTTAAGTAATTTCAAAATTGTACATTTCATCTAACATGTAAGCTAAATATTTTCAGGTTTAAATCGTATAATATAGCCTACCTAGTAGTATTTCATTAAAATAGTGAACTACAATTTGAAGTTTTCATTAGTGAGCAAAGAAATTGCTAGGCCTACCAAACATGGAGCCAAATTCTTCCTAAAACTCCCATTTTATCTTTTGTTAGCTAAAATATACTGCTGCCTTTTACTTATTATAAATATATCAGCTAATTTTTGACAACTTAGAAAATATAAAATTATAAAGAAGAAAACATTCATAAGCCTATCACACATAAACATTCCTTTTGTTTTCCTTCTAATCTTGAAAAAAATGCACACTTACATAGTTGAGATCAGACTAAATTTATACAGTTTTGTATTTTGACTATTTTCCCTTATTAAATTTTAAGCATTTTTATCAGTGTTTTTTAAGGAAGTGCTTTTAAGAGTGTCAAAAAATAGATCTGATTTATGGCTGTCATTTTTAGATGGATGCTTTTGGGCAAGTTCATTGCTTCCCCTTCCTCATCTGTAGTGGAGATAATAATAGCCCTTATCTCTCACAGAGGACTTAATTAAGTCATGTACATAAGTTTTTGAGCACAGTGTCTGGCTCATAGTAAAAATATAAAAAACAAACAAACAAACAAAAATATAAAAAACATTATTTCTTGAAATGGTGATTAGTCCACTTTTGCAGTGCCATAGAGATCCCAACTATTTCCCTTAGATATTTAGATTTTTCTAATTTTATTCTTCTTAAAATGACTACAAAGATAAATATACCCAAGATCTCTTGCTGATGTCTTTTTTTTTTAAATACTGGACTATAAAGAGAATAATCATTTTCAAAAATTTTAGTTGTATATATTTAATAAAATTCCTTTACAGAAAAATTATACCGTGCCATATATAATTCTGTCAACAGTGAATGAAGGTGCCTGTCATCCTATCTTCATATAGAATGTTGTAAATCTTAAAGAGATTTGTAATCTGGTAAATAAAAATAATGTTTTTATTTGTGTAATTATTGCAGGAGGTATAATTAGTGTTTTTCCTATGGTGAATTCATTATTTTTATCCTGTGTTTATTTTCTCTCTTTTTTAATCTTGCGTTCATTTTCTACTGACATCTCAACTTGTTTTTTAACTGATTGAGTTTTTTATTCTCCTTGCTTTTTTATAGGACATATTTGATATATATATAATAGAATACATTTTATTTTTTATATATTATAAAAATATAGTAATAAGGTGAATACAGGGAAAAGTAAATAGGATGCTGACTCAAATAGAGTATTGACGATACTGTTGAAGTTTCCTAAGTAGGTTTTTTCCGTGATTCACTTCTCCCAGGTATAATTGTTCTATCGTTTGGAGTTTATTATTCATTCTTTTATTGTCCTTTTAGTTTTATCATCTGTGTCTATCTGTGTATCTCTAACATCACTTATTTTGCTTGTTTCTGAATCTTACAAATACAGCATTATGCTTCAAGTATTTTTCTCCTGCTTGCTTGTTTTTACATTCCATATTTTGATTTCAGTTGTTTATTTTATACTTAAGAATCCTGTCTTGTTCAGAAGATTTTTATTGTTTTTGTTTTTTAATCTGAAATATAACCCATTTGAAATTTATTTTGAAAATATATTTTGTGGGGAAGGATCTAATTGGTTTTTCTCCAAAGAGCTATGTATTTTTATCAGGACTATTTATAAAAATCCCATCCATTTTCATTTTCTGTTCCTTTATAATCTGTTTTACTCTATATAATCCAAGTTCTTACATATGCTTGGACTAAAGTTTTACTTTTTCTGTTTTGTTTCTTCTGATGTTAGTACATGTTGATTTGATAATTGTAACAGGCGTAAATGTTAACAGTAGCTTTTACGATCTGTTGTTTTACCCTCTTTCCTAGATAATTTTTTTCCAAAAATGTGGTTGGTCTCTTCTAACGACCTTTATTTAGATGACTAGTGCTATTTTGCTAAATTCTCTCTTCTTGTTTCTTTTCTCTTATTCTGATCCTCCTCCAAAATACCCAAACATTAACCAAATCTAAATTATTTTGAGTAGAATCATATTGAGTAATTTAATTTTGAAAGAAATGACTTTGTTAGATCATGCTGTCTTCCTACATTAGAAAATACAGTTAACATATTCAAGTTTTAAACTTTATTTGTAGTGCTTTCATGTACTTATTAGCATAATTCTTTTTATACTTACTTTGATTTGAGTATTTCCAGTATGTGATATTTTGGATTTATATTGTAAAAATGGAAAGGGTTTACAGATCATTTTTACAACTCATTTTTTTTTTAAGGTACTCTCATTTACACATCCCATCTCGTTTCATTCTGCTGAAACATTTGAATCTCTCCTGGCTTGTCTGAAAATGGATGACGAAAAAGTAGCAGAAGCTGCACTCCAAATTTTTAAAAACACAGGAAGCAAAATTGAAGAGGATTTCCCACATATCAGATCGTAAGTTTATTCTGATAGTTTAGAAAGTAGATAATTTACAGTTTCTTGATTTATGTAGTAGTTAGCAGCTTTTAAGTTTTGAGGAAATCATGTCTAGGTTATCTTAAGATTATACCGTTCAGTTTAGATTCTCACTTTCTGGGGGGATAGCACTGATTGCTATTTTAGAGGATTCATGAAAATGTGGAGCGACCATTTCTTTCTGAAGCATTAATTTTGCTTAAATATTTTAATCAAAACAATTTTATAGTAAAACATTCTCTTGAGATAGTATGACATAGAATCACACAATTCACGTGAATTCAAGGTCTAATGGTAAATTTCAAAGGAATTTCAGCAGGGCTGTGCATAGGACTCTTCACTATACTCTGTGATTAAAGGTATTGAATTGAAAATTTTTTTCAGAAGCAGTGCTTTGACTCGGAAGCATGGAATAAACATCCTCACAGCAGTATATTTTTGTGTGTCTTTCAGTGTTTCACAGTTTCAGTATTCACAATTTCAGAATTGGAAATTGTGCTGTTATCCTTAGGATCTCTAATGCTGGTTGATTATTTAAGATTCTATGATACCTCAAAATGATAAGTCTTCATTTTCTATGGATCCCTGCTTACTTATCTATATGCATCTCTCCGCCCTGTTCCTGAAGAGTATATCTGAGAGTTGGTCCTTATCTTGTCATAGTCATTGGTGGTTAGTTTTACATCTATCTCATTCTTCTGTCTTAGCCATTAATCCAGTTAGTTCTGGCTGGGGTAGCATAATTCTTGATGTGGAAGAAAAACCTCAGAAAGAGACTGGACAAAGGTAGCTCTTAAAATCTCAGGTATACTTTTTGTTATTCCTTTTTGTTCGTATGGACTTAATTCTAGAAACTATTACCAGGACAAAGGCATTATTTAAATAATCTTTGAAACATATCAGAATTTTGTAATCATACTCTCTTTGACAAGAGTAGGAAACGTTATTGTTTAGAACAGACTTCTTGGGACTCCCCAGTGGTTCAGTTGACAAGCATCTACCTTCGGCTCTGGTCATGATCCCTGGGTCCTGGAATCGAATTCTGAGTCTGGCTCCCTGCAGGGAGCCTGCTTTTCCCTCTCTCTCTGCCCTCCCCCCACACTCATGCTCACTCTTTTCTCTCAAATAAATAAAATCCTTTGGAAAAAAAAAAAAAAAGAACTGACTTCTTTATTTTTAAGGGAATGTAGAGCATGAATTTTCCTTTGAATGATGCTGTGCTTCTCCAGATCAGAGATCAGTTTGGAGATAGACACAAACAATACATAACTCTATATTACTGAATGCCCACTTACTATACTATATCATTTAAACCTTTTAACAGCTTAGTAAAGTGTAGAAATTATCCTAATCTTCCAAATGAGAAATCTGATACTTGAGGTAAATGATTTGGGGTCATATAGCGAACAAGTAGCAGAATGAAGATTTGAATTTAGGCCTATTTATCTGAATGCCTATGATACCATATCCATAATGACACAGTTCCTTTCTTAATTAGGGTTTTGGGCAAGTTTTAGTTTGATATAGTCACTGGAGGTTTTTATTTTTATTCTAGACTATCTTTCCTAGTACACTTTATATCTTAAAGAGGCTTTATTTTGATATATTTGTAGAACTATAAGAGCAAGGTTGAAAGGTGGGCATTTTAGAATATGCAAAGGGCATTTTAAAACATCTGCTTTAATATGGAACTGAAATACTTAAAATTATTTGATTTATATGCTGAGTATATTTGAAATGTTTCTTATGAGGAAAATCATAAGAATACCTGCTGTTTGTGGATGCACTGTTTTTTGATGCAGTAGCTCATAGTATATGTCTTCCAGGGGATAAAATATGTATGCAGATTTTATGTTTTAAATTGATATGAGTTGATATTGAGGAAAAATTACAAAGTTGAGTGTTCATTAAATTATCCTCCCTTGAATTCACCAAAATAATTCCGAAGAACTAAAAGTATCTTAAGTGGAAGGTATCACAAACTGGATAGAATTGTTGCTAAATATTTCATCTAGACTGAATTGAATGTGAGAACATTGACAGTTGATACACATATTCCTGAATCAGGAGAATAAGAGAATGGGTAGTGAATGTTCTGTTGTTTGCTAATTTAGAGGAGGAGGTTGAGGTATAGGCAGGCTTTGAGA
Organism: Procyon lotor; assembly: GCA_028646535.1. Taxonomy (NCBI): domain Eukaryota; kingdom Metazoa; phylum Chordata; class Mammalia; order Carnivora; family Procyonidae; genus Procyon; species Procyon lotor. Next base: position 107,460,171 of record CM053605.1, read on the forward strand.
GAAATAAGGAAAGCCTAATTTCTGCTGTCATAGAACTAAAGGAGAGACTTTGTGGTCACACCATTTTTCTTTGTGCTGACCTGTTTTCCTTAGCAGCGGAGCAAAGCTTAGAGGTGAGGCTTAGAGTAGAATTGTGAAGCAAATGTCTTATTACCAACTTTACAGGCACAAAAGAAATTGTGTGCTTCCCTACTAAACAAAAATGATGATGTACTATGGTTTCCGTTCTGATTCCTCCTGTCTCTCTAGAGTCTGGCTCTCCCCCAGAATAGGCAGATGTGGCAAAATTAAGAGTCCTTTTATAGGATATAGCCATAGTTCAGGTGGAGCTAGCTAGCTAGTTCTCATCACTGGCAGGGTTTCAGTAGACTCAGAGAAATTATACAGAGATAAAGGACTTAACTACGTTTAGTCAACGATTAATGAGTTGGGAGCTTTGATCTTAGTTTTTTAAGAGAGGCACCCTAAGATCAGTCATGTTCAGTCATCAGGGAGACACTACCTTTTTGTTTAAATGGCAGAGCCAGAGAATTTCTCTTATTCGAAGATGAGTTAACAAACATGAAACCTGAACAGATATTTTAACATTCCAAAGAAAGCTGATAATCACTATTCAGAAGAATTGAGTTTTTCTAAGAAAAAAAAATCTAAACCATTCTAAACTGCCAAGAAAGTTAGGCAGCAAATGATATCTGGAAAAATAAGAGAACAAAAAACCGTATATATACAGGGAAGTGGCAGAACTAAGGATAAAGAACAAAGGAACATGCTTATAAAGTATAATTTATTATAAGCAGCAAGGAGCAAAATAAACAATATTGAAAATGTAATTAGTAAGCTAGAGATAGGGCAGAGGAAATTGCATAGAATGTGGAAACGGGGCATAGAAATGAAGGCAGTTCACGAAAATCATTTGCAGATACTGAAAAGCCCTAATTGGTTTCTGTGGAGGAAATAACAGAATAATAATGGAAAATGGAAGATAGTAGAAGAAAAAAAAATGTTTAGAATGAATGAAAATGTCAGTCTGCAGATCAAGAGGACTCATGTTCTAGGAACACATCTTGGTGGAATTTACTGAATTTTCAGGGATTACAGAAGTGATTTCACAAATATCAATAGCAAAGAAAAGGAAGTGTATTATGTACAATGGAGAAATAAAGACATTCACTTCTTTCAGCCACATAAGATTTCTGAAGTTAGTGATGCAATAGCTAAAGTGTTTTCAGGGACAAAAAGAATATAATTAAAGGATTTCCCGAGTAGCCAAGTTGTGCTTAAGGACAATGAAGGATATTCTTGAAGACGTAAAGACTCAGAAATGTATTAATTACCCATTTTATATTGTGAACCTTGTCTACCAAGGTATATAATTTTTCCCTTTGCATTCACTTTTCCTTAAGTTCCTAAATCTAACTTTTGTTTTCTATTTGTTTGCATATCTGATTTGTCTTTTCTCATAATTTTTCCTCAGTATTTAAATTTTAGATGTGCCTGTATCTATGTTTTAAATATTTGAAAACTTGTATTTTACTTTTAAGGATGATGTAAATAAATAAAATTGGCTCAAGAAAACCTAATTAGGCCTGCAACTATTAAAAAAAATTGAGAAAAGTATCCTCTAATAAAAAGTGCCAGTAAAAGTGTGTGTCTACACTTCTTCTACAAGAAACCAAGGATTCTAATTCTTTTTAATTGTTTAAAGCATAGGGGGAAAAAGCATTCAGATTACTTCTTTTCATAAAGCCAAGATAACTAGCAGGAGTGCTAAAACTGGATAACAGATATTCCCTCAAAAGAAAACTTAAGCTAGATCTTACTGATATTGCTGTAAAAATTGTAAGTACATTTTTAGTAAAGGACAGTTTACTACAGTAAAACAAAAATATACTATGGCTGGGCTGCCTGGGTACCTCACTCACTTTGGCTCAGATCATGATCTCAGGGTCCTGGGATTGAGCCCCATGTCCAGGCCAGACCTCCCCACTCCCCCGGCCCCACTGTAGGGCTCCGGGCTCCAGGCTCCAGGTTCCTGGCTCAATGAGGAGTCTGTTTCTCCCTCTTCCCTTCCCCCCACCTGCCGTGATCTCGCTCACAAATAAAATCTTTTTAAAAGATCTTAAAAAATACATATTAAGGTCAAATGTGAAGATTGGTATTAGTAAGCCTAATATTCATGTTACAATTTATTATAAAATTGAGTAAAAGGGAAAAGGGCACATAGTAGGCCATTCTGATAGATGCTAAAAGGGCTTCTGATAAAAATATGAGTCTTATTTATAATTAAACCCAGTAAAATAAGATTAAGTGTTTTATAACATAATAAATTTGTCTTAAACCAATAGGCATTGTCATATAGTAAACACTAAGAGCATTCCCAGTAAAATTAGGAACAAAATGAGGAAAATATACTATCTCTGCCATGATTTAGCATTGCTTTAGAAGCATTAGCTAATAATAAATAAAGTAAGAAGTACAGTGTTGGATAGGAGGAAGCAAAGTTACCATGATATTTCATGGAAAATCCAAAGGAATCAACTGAGAAACTACCAGAACAAAGGTAGCCAAAATAAGTATGTAAAAATCCAGAGCTTTCCTTAAATACCACCACCAACTGTTTTGAAAATATCATAGGAGTAAAAACCAGAAGACCTAGAAGTAAAATACACAAGAAACTTGCAATCTTATAATAGTGAGTGGAGGAATATGATATTTAATGAAAGAATTAGGAAAAGTTACATTACCCACTAAATAACTGGCAAGCTGTTTTGAAAGGAAAAAATCAATATAGACTACTTATCTTGATTTTTCATATATTTGAGACGAGTCCAAGATTTCCAGAGATTTTAAATATATAAAATGAATTAACAAAAGTATTAATAACCAGCACATTTGTAGAATTCCCTTTTTGTTGTGGTGGTTGAAGGGATGCTAATGCTAAGTCATGAAATACTGATGGATTGTATAATTAAATATCCATTTGTTGAAATATATTTATAGAGCCCTACTGTATATAAGGTACTGGAGTATATAAGGTTCTGTTGAAATGAACAAACTCTGCCCTTATATTTTACTGAGGAAGAACACCATTTAGATAAAAGCAAAAATCATGAAATAAGTTAGAAATGCAAATGGTATGCTGGGAAACTATTTTCAATATGCATAACTTAGAAAAAGTAGTATCTCTGATGTGTAAAGACTCTTAACAGAAATGTAACAGGTTTCACAGTAGATTACTAGCAAAGGAAATGAACAGGAAATTGATAACTGGAAATCCTTCCAGCCCCTCCTTCCAGCCCCTCAAATCAATCAACATTTATGCCTGCTAATACTAATTGAGGCAAATACAAATAAAAATTTGTATGTGCTGTAACCAGTGTTAGCTAGCATTCCAACGATTCTCTCTTCATTGGATTATAAATTGATTTAGCTTTTCAGAGTTGGTATTGTGGTAATACATACAGACTTAAAATGTGTGCAGTCTTCAGGACTGCAGTTTCATTTTTAGGAACTTACCTCAGAGATAATTAGAAAAGATATCTACCTAATGATTATGTGGGTCAGGGTCCAGTCAGAGAAACAGAAACCATGCCGGGTATTTTAAACGTAAATAAATGAATTAATACAGATGTTTGAAAGATGAAAGAGCAACAGGTTGCTTTGGTTACCCAGAGATTATGAATTGCTGGAAGCAGCAACCACCTGTAGGGCTGAAGGAACAATTGAGAAGTGGTGTTAAGGACCATCCATTGCATGGAAGAACCCTGTCAATATCGCCTAACCAGCTGACACAGTAGGAGAGTATCCTAACTGTTGCTGGGGGAGTGGTGAGACTACTGCACAGAATGCCTAAAGAAGCCCTGGGATCTCTTATTGGAAGAACCTCACAGGAAGCCAGCTCTTGAGGGAGTCTAGGAAATGTAATTTCAGATTTATATCCAGGATCTCAGAGCAGATTGTGGGAGGCTTAAAGCTTAAAGTTCAGAAACAGTCTGTAGTAACTAGCATAAGGATGTTCATGGTTTTATTGTTAAGATGAAAAAAAACCATCCAAAACATCTAAATGCTCGTCAGGAGGAAATTGGTTAGAGTAGTTGTGGTATAGCTATCCACTGAAGAGCCATATGACCATTAAAATTGACATAGGAGGTTCTCTCAGCATGATTGATGAAAAAATGTTTCCAAATACTTTGTTTTTTATCCTCATTTACTTAATGTATGTATGCATGTAAGGGAAATTTTAGACGTGTATTCACTAAAAGGTTAACAGTAGTTTCAGAGTAGTGGAATTTTGAGTCTTTTCTTCAGTGATTTTTAAACACTTTTCAGTTTTGTTTGCATTTTCTACATGTGTATGATTATAATCATGGGGAAAAAACCTTGAATTGGAAAATCAATTTCACAAGGGAATAAAGTATTTCTTTTAATAGGAACTTATTGATAGAAAAGCTATCAGAAGCTAAATGTTTCATTTACATTTCACTAGCATCTCAGACTCTGCCTAGTACTTCAGTGTTTTTTCTTTCTTTATTGTTTTGGTTTATTTCTGTTTCCTGTTTAAATGAGTATGCAGAACATTGGATGAGCTTAAAATTTCTCATTCTGTCTTTAAAAATTCCAACCCAGATTGCTTTTTACATGTGTGTGACCTGTAATTTTCTCTTGATTACTAAGAAAAGGGATTATGGATGTTTGTATTGGCAAGTCTGATCTATGAGAAGACACGTCTTATCTAGGGAGTTTAGTTACTGAAGTCACCAGAAGATAATAATTTTTCATTTCACAAAGAAGCCACAAACCATAGACTAAATGGTTGGTGAGACTCTTTATTTTTTATACATTTTATTACTAAAATTTTCAAACATATGTAGAAGTAGCTAGAATATTATAATGAACTCCCATGTATCTAATAGCTAGTTTATATATGAATAACTTAAACAGTTGCTTTTGATTAATTTATGATTCTGTTTACTCCCCACTCCCCTTATATTTGAAAGCAAATGCCAGACTATATATATTGTTTCATTTGTACATCTAAATATCTCTAAAGGATAGGAACTCTAAAAAAAAAAAAAAGCATAATGCCTTTATCACAAACATAGTTAACATTAGTTGTTTAATGTTAATAATATCCAATTGTCTCAAAAATGTAATTTTTGCATTTTTTTTAAAAATGCAGTTTTTTAAAAAATCAGGATCCACATTGTTACTTGTTGATAAATCTCTTAAAGTGTCTTGTTTCCTGTAGGCTCCCCCTTCAATACTCTTTTTGTCTTTGTTTTGATAAAGAAACCAGATTTCTCTTGCAGAGTTTCACATAGACTGATTTTTGCTAATTGTATGCCTTTGACATATTTTAATGGGTTCCTTATATTTTCTGTAAAGTGATAGTTGAATGCAGCGGCCTGGCTGGATTCCAGTTCAACTTTTTTGTTGTTATAGGACCACTTCATAGATGGTGGTATGTTTTTCTATCAGGAGGCACATGATATCTGGTTATTTCTCTTTTTACGATGTTAGAAACTGATGATACTTAGTGGTGATATTCTGTCATTCTTTACTACTAGCTGAATACTTTTATAAAGAGGAACTTCTTAACAATTCTCTTGTTCTCAGTGTTGCATCTTTTTAGGAAAGGCAGATTAAATGCTTTTTGTTTTTTGTGTGTCATAGAACAGTTTTCAGAATAGTGAGTTTACTAGCATCCTCCTAATGTGACCAATTAACTTGTCTTTTTTAAAATGTGCTCAGATTTATTTGTATACATACATTTACCATTTCTGTTAGTGTTCAGTTTTTTTATGAGACTGATGTGCTGCCTACTATGCTAAGGAGGCACCTAGTCGTCATTTTTTTTAGATATCCATATTTTCATCTGGTATCATTTTCTTCTTAATATTTCTTATTATATAGTTCTGCTTTTAAGTAATTATCTTAGTTTTTCTTTGAAAAAAATCTTTATTTTGCCTTCATTCTTGAAAGATACTTTTTTCCTCAGAATAGAATTTTAAATTGACAGTTATTCTCGTTTCGTACCTAAAAGATGTCACTCCATTATTTTCTGGACTGCATAGTTTTTGATGAAGTGTTCCTTTGTATGTATTATTTCTCTGTATGTAATGTGTATTCTTTTTCAGACAGTGTTTAAGATTTTTTTCTTTATTGCTGTTTTTACCAAATTGATAATGGTATGTCTTGGAATGGTTTACTTTACGTTTCTTCTGCTTGAGGCTTATTGAGATTTTGGGGACTATGGGTCTGTTTCCATCAGATTTAGAAAAATTGTGGCTACTAGTTCTTCAAATATTTGTTTCTGTTTTCCCCTCCTCACCTCCTTGTTTTCTGGGACTCTGGTTGCATGTATTTTTGACTACTTAATAATGTCTTATAGATCACTGATGCTCTGTTCTTATTTTTTCCCCCATCTCTTGTTTTGTTTTATTTTCATAGTTTCTGTTGCTGTGTATTCAAGTTCACTGATGTTTTCTTCTGTAACATAAAATCTACTTTTGATCCTATTAGTATATTTTTCATTGCAGGCTTTATATTTTTCATATTTTGTAGTTCCATAAGGTCTTTTTTATGTATTTCATTTCTGTCCTCATCATGTCCATGCTTTCTTCTTAGGCATGTGGAGCATATTCATAACGGCTATTTTAATGTCTTTGTTAATTTTGTCACCTGTATCACTTCTGGACCTATTTATGTTGATGAATTTCTTTTCCTGTTTATGTATTACAAGGTCTTTCTACTGTGGCTGGTGGAAACGTGAATCACTAGCAGCCTTGCGTGTGTCAGGAAATTTTTTGGCTTACTACTTTCCAGTGTTTTTTTCCTGGTCTCAGGTAGTTTTTTTCTCATGCATGGCACTGATCATTATTCAGCCAATGAGTTGGGACACCCCTCTGTGGATCTGCAGATTCAAGCTCTCTTGCTGTCTTTGTAGCTCCCCTTTCTGTGGAACTCCACCCTAGAAATTATGGCTGCCTCAATTCCCAGCTTGGTCTCCCTCAACTCTGTGCAACCACCAGGCTCTAATTGGGTTACTTTGCCTTACTGGAACTTTGCATGCAGTAAGTGGGGATAGATGTAAGACTCTTCTTGTGTTTCCTATCTTTTAGAGATAATAATTATGTGCTGCCTGTTGCCCAGTGTCTAAAGCCTTTAATATGTTTGTCTGTTATCTGCTTGCTTAAGTTCGGAGAGGATGTCCAATCCCCTCAGATAAACTGTCATCATGTGAAGCAGAAGTCTTAGTATAGTTTCAATTCATATTTTTTTTGTAAATGAGTGAAAGTAAACATCTTTTCACACTTCGCCGAGTAATTTGTATATCTACTTTTGAAGTGCTTTCTATTTTTTTATAACCAACCCATTTCTCCATGATATTGCTGGTCATTTTGTATTTGTAGAATTTATGTTAGGGATATTAGCCCTTTCTTTGTGAAACGAAATGCAGAATTTCCCCTCAATTTGTCACTTGTCTTTTTATTATATTTTGCTGCTGGTGCCTTATTGTGATGAGTTAATTGTATATCTGAATTCTTAGTACTGGAATACTGGGTTGGTATTGGGCCAGAAGGTGGATTCAGAAGTTGCTTACACTGTGAGATGTTTGAATAAATAGTTGAGCCAAGAGATCCTGCTGTATTCAATATTCATTCTAAGTTTTTGTGCAGTGTAATGATAACCATACCTGAATGTTTTTCTAGGTAGCTATATGACTCATTCCTTGCTTCCCTCACAACTCTGCTCAAGTGTTACTTTATCTGAAAGGTTTTCTGTAATCACCTTCTTTCAAATTGTAATACTCAACACACCACTCCTTACTCCCTATCCTGTCCTCTTTTCTTTTTTTTCTTCCATAGCAGTTACCTACCATAATTTGATATAAACACATATTTTGCTAATTTATGTATTATCATTTGTCTTGTCCCTAATATGCTGGTAGCATGAAGGCAAGCATTTGGGACTTTGAGTATTGCCTGATAACATAGTAAACACTTATTTTGTATAGGTTTTATAATCAGATTTCCCTTTATATAGGTTGTGCTGGTATGAAGTGAAAGGTGAATCAGAGCAGGAAGAGACTTGAAAACAGTTTAGATCCCATTATAGTGGTCTTAATGTATAAGATGGCAGCAGCTTAGTTGGAGTGAGCAGTGAGAATAAAAAAGGCTAATGGGATTGACATTAGAAAGAAATGGGTTGCCATTTATTTTTCTGTTTAGAATTGTTAAGTAAAGAGGGAATATTTATATTTAATATTATATTTTGTATTTTTATGTATATTTTTAATGTAGCTGTTTATGAAGCAAAATTAGAGACAATTGAAAATGAGTTCAGGTAGATTTTTTTTGTTCTTAAACATTACCTAAAAAAATATGAATGGTAAAATATCTAGTGGAGTCTTGCTGATTTTTCTGGTTTATTGTTTTTCTTTATATATTTCTTTTCAGAGCTTTGCTTCCTGTTTTACATCACAAATCTAAAAAAGGACCCCCCCGCCAGGCCAAATATGCCATTCATTGTATCCATGCGATATTTTCTAGTAAAGAGACCCAGTTTGCACAGATATTTGAGGTAAAAAGAAAAAAAAATTGTTTCATATGTTGTAGTTAAAAAGCACATATTAACGATTTTATAGAATGTTCACATTTGGAGATGTATCATTTTATAATGTGTTTTCAGGATTTGAATCAGTATAGTCAGTTTTGATGAGTGGTTAAAATATGGCAATATCGGATTATTGAGATGTTTAGGATGTTTAGGATTGAGAGGATTAGGAAACTTTTTTGGTAATAAGTAATTACATAAAAATTGTATGTGTTGATAACAGGTAACAGATGATTCTCTCAGTTTACAGGTTTGAAAATTAAAGTTCTGTTTATGAGATACTGCTGAAGTATGTGGAACTTTTTCAATACTAATTGGTATAGTATAGCACAAATAATTGGTATAAAAAACAAATAAATTCATACTTACATAACCACTGACCTAATTTTATATCAGATTAAATTGTGTTTTTTAAATATGTATTTCATATTACTTTTTCTACCCTTTAAATTACTATTATGCTTTCTTAGCATTGCATTTTTTAATCTATTGTAATCTGGAGCTATCTTTAGTATTCTTATTAGATATTTAGCATTTTTACATAAAACCCAAACTTGTAATTTTAGTTCAGTAGCCTTGAGTGAAATCAAAACAGTTTGGGAATTATGCTGAATCTACTCTTTTAGAACATTTATGCTAACTTTTTCATATTTTCATGTATTATGCTAAAGACCTGAACAAGGAAGAAAAGTAGTTGTCTTTATCATATATCATCTTGCTGTATGTAGCAAATAATTTATCTTAAATTTTGTGCATTGTAGGGTGGAGGTATTTTTGTGGTCTGTTTTTGTATATCAGAATGACTTTAATGAATTCATGTTGATTTAGAAAACTTTTGTTTTTCTTGATTAATCTTCTTTCAGTTCTTTTCAGTAGTGATAAGGAGCAGGATAATGATGATAGTAACTTGAATTTGTAGGGTACTTTATTTTCATTTTGATATTATATATCTGATAATTTATCTTTACCATAACCTTGTCTGCAACCCTTCTCCTACAATGTATAGGTTTGCTAGCTTTCTGAGAAAAGGTTTCATAGAGCTGTCTGGCCTTCATGAGATCATTATTAATCCAGGGTCTGACTATTAATTTTGCTTTTCCAGAAATGACTTTATTATCTTATGTGTAAAATTGTCACACTCTGTTGAAAAAAACTACATGGTCATATTTTTATTTATAATATAAACAAACTGGTATTTAGGTAGGTGTACAATGGAAGTATTGAGGGAAGTCATCAAGAATAGCAAGCAAATTCATTTAAATATGCTTTTGACTAAATGAAGCCTCATATTACCCTAATATGTGGGGGAAGAACAATTTACTACTGTTTGTCAAGCCTAGAATTCTTGGTGTTCAGTATGGGGAGACAGCATCGACTCTATTAAGAGTGTAACCAAAATTTTTAATAATATATTTACTTGCTTCCAAATGAAAAGACACAAAACAAATCCAAATAGTAAAATTTGGATTTTCTCCTCTACCTCAGCGCTGTATCTTTAGCCACCCAGTTCTCATTCCCAGAGGTAATCATTGTTACCAGTTTCTAATATACTTTTCTGGAGAATATTTATTCACATACAAGTAACAAAATACACATATGTATGCACGCACACACAATCACACATGTACATTTTGTCCCTTCCCACTTTGCTTATGTAAGTGATAATATACTATAGTCACTCTTCTGATTTTTCTATTTTAAAAATTTAATGTTACATTTTAGATATTATTCTGTATAGGTATATGAAGAGTGTCATTCTTTTGTCATGGCAAAATGTGTATTAATGATTGGGTTTTCTGTCAGAATAGTAATTTCGTTAGTCATGGTACTTAATATTTGATGCTACAAAAATCCACAAAAATGCATGTGACTCTGTATAATAAAAGCTTATTTCTGGCTACTGAAAAAAAGTCCAGTTGAGTGTTTGGATTGCATTCTGATCCGTGGTTAAGGCACATAGACTTTTTTTTGACAATTGGCTTCTCTTTAAGTCCCACTGGATCCTTGATATTAAGCCTGCCAGTGAGTAAAGAGAGAGAATATGGCGAAGAGACACTTTTTTAGACTTGCCTCAGTACGGTCGTGGGTAACTTGCTTCTGCTGACAGCCTCGTAACCAGACCTTATTCACATATTCTCATCTAGCTGCAGAGGATGCTGCATGTATGTTTAGGCATCCTTTTGCCCAGGAAGTAGAACGAAAGTGGATATTGGTGAGCCCTAGCAGTCTCTCGTATTCATGTATGTGGTCATAAAATATACATATGATTCTCCATGCTGAAATTTTTTTTTTCTACTTCTAAGATATGACTTGGGCAAAAACCTGGCTATTTAAATGTGATGCCTTTTAGACATAAATAACCTATAGAAGTTTAAATGTAAGCTTAAGCTACTACTTACACCATGTGTACGTCTTGAAACTTTTGTAATTTTTTTTATTTGAACATGAAATATGTGAATAGTTTATTTGCATATTCATAGAGTTGAATGTGTTTTCCTTTTCTCATTTTCAGCCTCTGCATAAGAGCCTAGATCCAAGCAACCTGGAACATCTCATAACACCGTTGGTTACTATTGGGCATATTGCTCTCCTTGCACCTGATCAATTTGCTGCTCCTTTGAAGTCCTTGGTAGCTACTTTCATTGTGAAAGATCTTCTCATGAATGATCGGGTAATTGATATTTTTTAGACCTGTGTTCTTCACAGCGTTGTCTTCTGAAATTTTTTATTCAACAAAGAAATGGAATGATGCAAATAACACTTCCATTTGCCTGCCTTCTTTTAGGTTTTCCTATCTTTTTTTTTAACATGCTGTTACCTCCATTAGAACTAAAACAACATCGAAACATCTCTTTAGTTGAGCATAGGCATGTAACCTGCAGTGCATTCCTTGATAAATACAAAATATCATTTGGTTCTTCTTCATCTTTACAGTAGGTTAACTTTTATAATGACATCTATTTAAAAAATGTGAAGACTGACAAGCTGGTTCACAGTATGGTTGTCATGACAATAGTTGTTTGTTTCCCTTAATACAGTGGAGAATTAAAAGAGCACTGGGAGAAAACATTAGGAAAGAAATCATAATCTTGTCTGTCTTCTGCTTGTCTTTGGGGCAGTACTTGTTTGGGTGTGGGAGAACTGAGGCCTTACAGTCACATGAAGTTGTTTATGTGTGTGCATATTTATGTGAACTCATTCACACAAACCCCCACACATAAACGTGCATGTGCAGACAAATACATAACCATCAATTTTGTGTCTGTAGTGTGCTCAGCGCTGTACTGGGTTCTTTGGAGAATTAAAAGAAGTATAAGATAAAGTTTCTCCTCCTAAAATTCAGTTATAATTCTTGCAGTGTATAGCTTTTATTACTACAGGTTTCATTTCATATCTGTCATTCTTGTATTAATATACTTTAATACTATTTATACTTTTAAACAAATTTGTTATGGAAAATAGTTTGTGGGGGTAATAGTCAAGATAATTGTATGTATTAGATCTCTAATGATTTGTGGCTGTTTCACATTAGTTGACTAGAGCCCTGCAATTTGAATACACGTAGCTCCTGTGTTAATTAACATTGTCTCTGGCTATGTTCTTTAGCTTTTCATAAAGTGTCTCTCACTTTTCTACCCCAAAGTACAGTATTGATATGTTCTTTAGGTCATGTATGCTAATCATGTATTTAACGTTTTCTGTATGCTTACCGTGTTTTGTTTTCTTTATTGAAAAAATTTTGTTGAGATAAAATGTATCAGGAAAGTATACACTTTTTAGAAGTATGGTTCATTGGCTTAACACAGAGTTAACATTTTTGACCAACTGGTCAAAAAATAGAATATTACCAGCCCCCAAAAGCCCCTGTGTCTTTTTTTTATTATCCCTTCTATTCTCCCTGAAGATAACCATTATCCTGACTTCTAACACCAAAGATTAGCTTACCTGTTTTTGAATTTTTATAAATGGAATCATATAGAGTAAATTTTTTTATGTCTGGCTTCCTTCACTCAGTATTACATTTGTGAGATAAGTCCATCCTGTTGTATATAGCAGTGGTTTGTTCATTTTTGTTGCTGTATAGTATTCTGTTGTTCATATATTACCATGAATCTGTTCTATTGTTAAAAAAGACATTTAGGTTATTTCCAATGTTAAATGCATACTGTTGTTACAGATACTCTTTTACATATTATTTTGTGTGCTAATATTTGCATTTCTGTTGTAGTGTAATTGCTGTATCTTAGAGTATGTATAAGTTGTTTTATTTTTCTTTTAAAGATTTATTTATTTATTTTACAGGGAGAGAGTGTGCACCCAGGCACGAGTCAGGGAAGGGGGAGGAGGGGAGGGAGATGGAGAGAATCTCAAGCAGATTCTCTGCTGATTGAGAAGTCCAATACAGGGCTCAATCTCACAACCCTGATATCATGACCTGAGTCAATACTAAGAGTCAGACAGTCCACTGACTGAGCTACCCAGACACCCCTGTATAAAGTTGTTTTAGTACATTTTGCCAAATTGTTTTTCTTTCTTTTCTTCTCCCTTCCTCCTTCCCTCCTTTATTCTTTTCTTTTCTTGCCAAAGTATTTTTCAAAGTGATTATACCGATTAACATTCTTATATGCGCTGAATGAGAGTTCTAGTTGTACCATTTTCTTGACTGTACTAGATATGCCAATCTTTAACTTTTTAGCCATTATGTGAATATGTAATGAATAGTATGCCCTTAGGCACTTTTTCATATATATATTGATATTTTGGCTATCCTCTTTTGTTAAGTGACTGCTTAAGCCTCTTCCACATTTTTCTGTTAAATTGCCAGTCTCTCTTTTATTCACTCTTAAGATTTCCTTGTGTATCTAGTTGGCAGTATGTTTAGCAGATACCTTTTCCCGCTTTGTAACTTGCTCTCTCACTCTTTTAATGGAGTTTTTTGATGAACAGAAGTTCTTAATTTGGGCCCCTGGGTGGCTCAGTCAGTTAAGCCGTCTGCCTTTAGCTCAGGTCATGATCTCAGGGTCCTGGGATCAACTTCCGCATCGGGCTCCTTGCTCAACGGGGAGCCTGCTTTTCCCTCTTCTTCTGCCCCTCCTACTCCCTACTTGTGTGCCCTCTCTCAAATAAATAGATAAAATATTTTTAAAAAATTCTTAATCTTAACAAAGCCCATTATTTTTTTAGTTAATAATTACCTTATCTTTTTTGCCTACCCCAAGGTTGTAAAAGTAGTCCCTATATTATTTTCTGGAAGTATGATAAAATGCAAGTCTCTAACCACATGTAGCTATTTAAGTTTGAACTAAATATAACTGTAAATGTATTCACACATTTCAAGTGCTCACTAGCCACATATGCTAGTGTTGGACAGCACAGAACATTTCCACCATCTCAAAGTTCTGTTAGACAGTGTTGCTCTAGAAGCTTTGTTTATTTAACTTTCACATTTAGCTATATAATCTATTTAGGATTGATTTTTGTATGTGATATGTGGTAAATGTCAGGATTCATTGTTTTATTTCCATCTGACCCCACACCATTTATTGAAAAGACTGTCTTCCCTGCTGCATTTTTTTTTTAATTGAGGTGAAATTCACATAACATAAAATTAATCATTTTAAAGTATACAGTTCATGGGGCGCCTGGGTGGCTCAGTGGGTTAAAGCCTCTGCCTTCGGCTCAGGTCATGATCTCAGGGTCCTGGGATCGAGCCCCACATCGGGCTCTCTGCTCAGCGGGGAGCCTGCTTCCCCCTCTCTCTCTGCCTGCTTGTCTGCCTACTTGTGATCTCTCTCTCTGTCAAATAAATAAAGAAAATCTTTAAAGTATACAGTTCAGTCACATTTTAGGGCATTCAAAGTTTTTGTGACCACCACCTCTGTCTAGTTCCAGATCATTTTTATTAAGCAGTTGTACTTCATTTCCCCCAGCCCTGGTCAACCACCAATCTCCTGTCTGTCTTAATGGATTAACTATTCTAAATATTTCTTATAAATGGAATCATACAATATGTGACTTTCTGTGTCACTCTTCTGTCACTTAGCATAATATTTTTGAGGTTCATCCACATTGTACCATGTATCAGTATTTCATTCCATTTTATGGCTGAATAATACTATATTGTATATATTTGTCACAGTTTGTTTACCCATTCATTGATAGACATTTGGGTTGTTTCCACCTTATGAATATTGTGAAAAGTGCTGCTATGAATTTTGTGTTTGAGTATTTGTTTGAATACCTGTGTTTAGTTCTTTAGGTATAATCCTAGGTATATACCTTTGCTGGATTATATGGTAATTCTATGTTTAATTTTTTGAAGAACTATTCCACAGAGGCTATACTATTTTACCTTCCTACCAGCAGTGTATGAAAGTTCTAATTTCTCCTCATTCTCACCAACTTATTTTCTGTTAATTTGATTATAGCCATCCTAGCGAGTATGAAGTAGTATCTCAGTGTGGTTTTGATTTGCATTTCTCTAATGATGCTGAGCATCTTTTGATGTACTTATTAGCCATTGATATATCTTTTTTGGAGCAAAGACCTTTGCTCATTTTTAGGGTTGTGTTGTTGTTGAGTGGTAATAGTTCTTTATATATTCCAGATACAAGTCTCTTGTCAGATACATGGTTTGCATATATTTTCTTCCATTATGTAGATTATCTTTTAAGTTGTCCTTTAATCTTTTTTATTGAGATATAATTGTCATAAAACATGTTTTAAAAAAAATTTTTAAAGATTTTATCCTTTTACTTGTCACAGAGAGAGAGACAGTGTACAAGCAGGGGGAACGGCAGGCAGAGGGGGAAGCGGGCTCTCCACAGAGCAAGGATCCCCATGTGGGACTCCATCCTAGGATCCTAGGATCACCACCCCAAGCCGAAGGCAGATGCCTGACCCACTGAGTCACCCAGTTCACCCATAACGTTGTATTAGTTTGATGTGTATATTATGATTCAGTATTTTATATATTGTGAAACGATCACAGTAAGTCTAGTTAATATCCATCCCCACACAGTTATAAATTTTTTTTCCTGTGAAAAATCTAATTTAAGGATTTACTCTTTTGGCAATTTACCAAATACACAATGACTGTAGTCACCATATACATTCCATTCCATGACTTATTTATTTTATAATGGAATTTTGTACCTTTGACCCTATTCAGTCATTTTGCCCACCTACCCCTGCCTCTGGCGCCTACCAGTCTATTCCATGTATCATTGATACTAGCCAGTCTGATAGGTGTGAAGTTATATCTCATTGTGGTTTTGATTTGCATTTCATTGATGATTAGTGATGTTGAGCATCTTATGTGCCTGTAGGCCCTCTGTATGTCTTCTTTGGAAAAATTGTCTATTCAAGCCCTCTGTCCATTATTTATTTTTTTAAACATTTTTTTAAAAAAGATTTTATTTATTTATTTATTTGAGAGGGAAAGCACAAGAAGGGGAAGGGTCAGAGAGAGAAGCAGAGAGCCCAGTGTGGGGTTCTGTCCTGGGACTCCGAGATCATCACGTGAACCCAAGGCAAAAACTTAACTGAGTCACCCAGGCACCCTCTCTGTCCATTATTTAATTGAGTTGTGTTTTTTGCTATTAAGTCATAGAAGTTCTTTATATGTTTTGGATATTAAGCCTATATCTGATGTATGATTTGCAAATATCTTCTCCCATTCAGTAAGTTGCCTTTTCTTTTTGCTGTTTCTTTTGCTGTGGAAAAGGTTTTTTTGTTTAATATAGTCCTTTTGTTTATTTTAGTGTTTATTGCCCTTGCCTGGGGAGACCTTTCCAAAAACATTGCTAAGACTGATGTCAAAGAGCTTACTACTTGTGTTTTCTAGAAGTTTTATGATTTCAGGTCTTATATCCAAATCTTTTTCCCTTTTGAATTTGTTTTTTTATGTGGTGTAAAATAGTGGTCCAGTTTCATTCTTTTGCATGTAGCTGTCCAGTTTTCCCAACACTTTTTATTAAAGAGACTGTCCTTTCTCCATTGTATATTCTTGCCTCCTGTGTCATAGATTAATTGGCCATATGTACATGGGTTTATATCTGGGCTCCCTGTTCTGTTGATCTCTGTGTCTGTTTTCATGCCAGTACCATACTGTTTTGATTACTTTAGTTTTGTAGTGTAGTTTGGAATCTGGGAACCTGGTATGTCCAACTTTGTTGTTCTTTCTCAAGAGTGCTTTGACAGGTTTTGATATCTAGTAGCTTAAGCCTTCCATATGCCTACAGTCAGTGACAACTGCATCTGTTGCTTGTGTTACTGCTGGTTCATCATCATCATTATCTTTTTCAAGATTGTTTTGGCTATTGTTAGCCTTTGGCATTTCTATCTATATTGTTTTATTTTTTTTGTTTCTGTCTACATTTTAGAATCAGCTTGTCACTTCTCCCTGTATCACTTTAACCCAACATATTATACATACCTGGTTGGAATTTTGATAGGGCTGGTGTTGAATTATAAATTTTAGTCATCATCAAAGTGGATCTTTTACAGAGTGAAAGATGGTATTATAATCCTGAGCTTTCTCTTTCATGAAGGTGGCATATGTCTTAGTCTTTAATTTCCCTGGATAATGTTTCTAAATTTCTGTGTAGTTGTCTGATCTTTCTTAAGTATGTTCCTAGGGATTTTATGTTGTTTGATGCTATTATAGATAATGAAATTTTTAATATTTATTTTCTGACTGCATTTTGTTGGCATGTGGATATGAAGTTATTTCATTTTTATATTGACTTTTATCCTAGGATCTTGTTAAAGGTAGTTTTTAATTCTACTAGTTAGTTTTTGCATTTGGGGGGTTTTCTGTTTTCACAGTCATGTCATTTGTTCATAAAGACAACTTTGTTTTTTTTTTCTTTTCCATTCTTGGTGCCTTTTATTTCTTCTTCCTCATGCCTTGGCTAGGACCTTCAAAACAAGAGAAGTGGTGATGGTAGACATTTTTATCTTCTCAGTCTCAGAGGGTTGGAGGGACTAATAGTACCCAATAGAGGACTTGAAAACTTCATCTAAATGGCATATATATGACACTGCACTGAACGTAGTTCTGCCATACAGTCTTTCAACTTTGTCTTTTATTTATAATAGTCTGTTTACATGTAATGTAAATAGTGATTTGGGTTCATTTACCATCTGGCTTTTATTTTCAGTTCTGTTAGTTCTGTATACATTTTACTCTTCTTTCTTTCCTTGTTTTTTGTTTTTTATATAAATGTCACTTTATTTTTTTATTTTTTAAAGATTTTATTCATTTATTTGACAGAGAGAGAGAGAGAGATCACAAGTAGACAGAGAGGCAGGCAGAGAGAGAGAGGAAGCAGGCTTCCTCCTGAGTAGAGAGCCAGATGCTCTCTGGGCATCTGGGCTAGATCCCAGGACCCTGAGATCATGACCTGAGCTGAAAGCAGAGACTTTAACCCCAGGCGCCCCTTTCTTTCCTTGTTTTTGATTAAATATTTTGATTCCATTTCCTCCTTTAGTGACTTGGTTTTTACATTTTCCTATTCTTTTGGTAGTTGTCCTAGAGGATACAGCATTCTCCCTTGACTTCTGAAGGCCATTATCAGTCAGTCTGTTTTAAACTTTCAGAACAGCAGGTTCAGTATTTTAGGAACCTTAGCATGCTTTAATTTCCTGATTTTTTTTGTGCTCTTGTTCACACAGGACCATCACTATTATATTTTCTACAGTTAATGTTTATTTAGATTTATCAACATCTCTTTCTTTTCTCTCATTTTTTCATTTTTGTCTATGTGATGATTTTCTTTATACTTGAGGAATTAAAAGAAGTATTTCTTTTAGTGTGGATAACTGCTAATGCAGTCTCTTGGTTTTTGTTTGCCTGAAAATGTCTTGTCTTTGCCTTCATTTTTTAAAGGACATTTTCTTCAGATTTAGAATTCTAGCCTGGTATATTTCCTCCCCTTGGTAATTTAAAAATATTATACCATTATCTTCCATTTCCTTACCGTTTCTCTTGAAATCAGCTGACAGTCTTGTTCCTTTGAAGGTTTTCCTTTTGCCTTGAATGCTTTTAATCTTTTCTATTTTGCATTGGTTCCAGTTTCATGATGATGTGTCTGGGTGTGTTTTTCTTTGTATTTATCCTACTGGGGCTTGTAGCTCTTCTTGAATGTATAGCTTTGATGTCTTGCATAAGTTCTGAATAATTTTTGTTTCATATTCTCTTTCCTCTCTTACTGCAGTTCTAACTATACACTCAAATCATACAATTTCTTTAGCTGTGATCCAGCTGTTTGACACCTTTATGTACTTTTCTCCCTGTTCATGCATCATTTTTGTTTTCTTCTGACCTGCATTTGAGTTTACTAATTCATTCTTCAGATTTGTGTAATCCTGTGTTAAACCCATGCACTGAGTTCTTAATTGCACTTATTCTGTATTTCAATTTTGTAATTTCCTTGTAGTTTTTAATAAAGCTTTTAGTTCCCTGCCAGAATTCTCTATCTTGTCATTTAATTGTTGAACTTCTTTTAATTATGTTAGAGTTTATATCAGCCTTAATTTCTAAACCTCCTGTGGCTCTTTGTCCTGTCTGTTTTTTTTCTCTTACTTTTTGGTCACATCTTTTCTTACATGCATGTTATTTTTGATTGCATGGTAGACTTTGCATATGAAAAATGTTACAGATAATTTGAGGCCCTGAATGATTTTGTAATTCTTGGGGAGGTGACTTTCCTTCTGACAGGTAGTTGAGCTACTGTTAGATCAGTTTGGTCCAGGCAAGAATGCACAAACTGGAAGCTGGGCTTCAGTGTTTGACAGGCCGATTCTTTTTCTGGTCACCTTTATGTGTAGGGTATATTTGTTAGGGAGCCACCCAGAACTCTGGGGTGTTTAACAGGGACTCTGTTCTTTATTGGACCCAGAATTCCAATTTTTTCCTTCCCGCTCTGTGACAGTGATGAAAACGTTATTCAACCTGTAAGTCTCATTCACTTTCAGAATTAGTTATCATTTGTATGAGAAAAGCAATCCTAGGTCAGACTCAAATCTTGATTTCTCTCCCCTTTTGAAACTTTGCCCAGCAGATTCTCACTGCTTTGGTAGCTCTTTTATCACCTTCAAACTGATTTTTAAAAAGATCTTTTATCCAGCCTTTCCATTTGTTCCATGGAAGATAGATTCAAAAAAAACCTAATCAGCTTTTGTTGGAACAGAACTTTCACCTCTTTTAACCCATTAATTTGTCTTATTTTAATGTTATATTTGATATACACAAAGAAATATATATTTAACATTTGTGTAACTTGGTTTATAATAATACAGTGAATATTTGTGAACTGTTAGCTCCTGGTTTATTACTTTCCAGACTTTGCTTTTTGTTTCTTCTCTGCCCCAGATAACTACTGTGTTGAATTGCGGTTTATCATTCCCTAACTAGAACAAGACACCACTTTGGCACATGTATGTCTCTGAATAACGTACTGTTTTAGTTTTGCTTTGTTCTTGAGGTTTATGAGATACACTATATATATTCTTGGCTGACTTGCCTTTTTCATTACACGTTTGTTTCTTAGAATAACCCTCTCGTTATTACATCTAGTTGTACGTGATTCATTACTGTGTATCATATTATCACTGTGTGAAATTTCTTTTATTCTCTTAGTGGACATTTGAAATATTTCTATTTCTTTACTCTTTGGAACAGTGCTCCTTTGAACGTTCTTAGAGAGGCTTCATGATGATGTATATGAGCAAGAATTTCTCTCAGTTATATTTATACAAGTGTAAATGATGAATAATAGTGTGTACACGCATTTAACTTTTCATTTTATTCCTGAATTACTTTTCAAAATCATTTGTTAAAACTTAGTTTTTTATTAGCAGTATATTGTACCCATTAGTGTCAGATCTTTTAATTTTTGCCCATCTAAAAGTTGGAAAATAGTGTCTTATTATAGTCTTAATTTGCATTTCCCTGGTTACTAATTGAGTTTTTATGTCTAGTCACCATTCATGTTGCCTCTTTCTGAAATTTTTTTTGAGGTCTTTTGCCTTTTTCCCCCAAGCTTTTCGTCTTTTTCTCGTAGGTAATCTTTATACACATTAACACTTTTTCAGGTATATGTTGCAATATCTTCATAAGAATGCATAAAATCTCATTTATTGTGGGTCCTTTTACTCTTTTTGTGATGTCCTTTGAACAAAAGTTATTAATTTTAATGTAGCTAAATTTATCATGCCTTTCTTTTGTAGTTAGTGCTTTTTACATCCTTAAGAAATCCTTTCCTACTCTAGTGTCATAAAAATAGTCTCCCATATGTTCTAAAAGTTTTAAGATTTTCTTTTCACACTTAAAAAATTTAATCCATCTGGAATTGATTTGTTTGTTTGTGTGCTGTGACTTAAGGATTTCATTTCTTTTTACTTCCCATAGGACAACCAAACTGCCCATCAAAAGTTATTGAGTAACCTCTTTCAGTCCTCTGTATTGTTATCATAGGGTGCATAGTGTCTCTTTACTATTGCTTTGTTTGCTCATCTACAAGATGTCTTTCATTAAAGTTTTGTAATTTTCTAAATTTTTTCTTGTACAAGGTACTTTGTTAGGTACTTTGATTTTTTTTAAATTATATTTTATGTTTGTGGTTGATTTGGAGAATTATTGTATAGTTTTCATCTTCTGTCAGAACTGGGTGATGTAGTCCGTTGAGTTTCCAACTCTTGGTTTCTGCTCAGGTCATGATCTCAAGGTTGTGGGATTGAGCCCCACATCAGGCTGTGCTCTGAGCAGGGAATCTGCTTGAGACTCTCTCCATCTCCCTCTACCTCAACCCCCACACATGCATGTGTGCTCTCTCTTTCTCACTCCAAAATAAAATAAATACTTTTTTAAAAAAGAATTCCAGTTTTGATTATTTTCTAGTCCTTGAATATTTTATCTATGTATTAATTTTCTTAATGTTTCTATATGTGCTTCCTCTACTTACCATTTTTCATCTCAAACTTCATCTACCAACTTTTTTTGGAAGTGGTATATTCAGGTTTTCTGGTAGTGAAATTCTTGATCTCTACTTTTTTTTTTAATCACTTTTGATTTATTTTGATACTATTCTGCTGGTTGTCCAAATGTTCATTAATTTTATAACTTACTGTGGAATAAGATTTAAAAAAAAACTTCAATATCCTGTTTCCACCAGTATCCCAATTAAATCTGTTTCCCATTTCATGTTTTTTATTATCTTGACTAGTTCATTGTTTCATCCTATTATTTTTAGATTTTCTTGGTCATTGGTTTTGTTGCATCTGTTGTTTTGGTTTTATATTGTTATCTTTGAACCACCTGACAGTCTTTTTGTTTATAATAACTTTCTATTTTGTAATATATGCTGATTGAATTTTTTCTTATGAATTAAATATTTTAGTGGAGTATATCTTTGAATAATTCTTTCAAAATGGCTTATAATTTGGGAACTTTCTCTCTGTCCTAGCTTGCTAAAAATATTTTTTTTCCTTTATTCTTGAGTACTAAAATCCTGTGTGTCAGGGTACTTGGCTGCAAAAAATCCAGAACATCGTCTTTGGCATCGAGTCTTATAGCTGAGAAATCTGAAGTTGATCTGATTCTTGCTTCTTTTTTGGAAGGTTTCCTCATGGAATCTTTCAGGATCTTTTTAATATTCTTAGTTCAGAAATTTCATCAGAACGTTTCTAATGTGATTGCTTTTTCATTATTTCCACTTTTTACTTTAAAGGCACTTCTCAATGGAAGTGCATCCTAAGCTGTATATGTTTGATAAGTTTGCCTTCCAGGTGTTGGGGCTACCTATCCTGTTGCCAGAGAGTTACCTGAGCTGCTATTTGATTTGTTTCCCAGGCTGCTTTTGGAAATCCCTGTCAGCTGGCAGTACACTGGATCTCCAGTTTTCCAAGATTGGGTTCAGCTCTTTTGTCACCTTGCTTTAATTTTTTGGCTGCCACTGTAAATGCACATCTTGAAATACCTATGCTTTACCATCTCAGGATTATTCTGTGATTGTGCTGAAAATAAACCTAACTTTTTTAGATGTTTCCATTCTGTGCTTTTTATGGAGATGTGGCTCTAGCCCTGTTAATATTTTTACTGGATATTTTATGTTTTTAAACATTTTCTAAAAGTTCTGGTCTTCTCTTTGACCCTTTTTGTTTTCTAGCCCTGCTGTGTGTGTGTGTGTGTTGCCATTTTGGTGGGATTTAGGTAGGAAGATACTAATGCATCTGTTTTCTTACTTACAGTCAACTGCAAACCTTCCTAATTTTTCTTCTCAAGATTTTTTGTATATACCTTTTCCCTTGCTTAAGAACTACGCTTTTCTGCTGTAGTTTTTTTTATCCTACTACTTGCCAGCTGGCTTAAATAATTGAATCATTAGTCTCAAAGGCTAAGTAAGGAAGTATATGTAAGAGGTTAAAAGTCAGTCCTGCCTCACACCTGGAAAGAACCAACTGCTGATGGATGTGTAAGTGCTTTATGTGGGTACAAGTGAAGATAAATCTTTGACTTTTTTGAGAAATAGGTGAGGTATTTTAGTCATCTGTAATGATTGTCATTGTAGAAGGTAAAGATTTCACTCATTCACTAAATATTAATTAAACTTGAAAATTCTAATTTATGTTTTAAAGTCCTTCATTTTCATTTAGCTCCCAGGAAAAAAGACAACTAAGCTTTGGGTTCCAGATGAAGAAGTTTCTCCTGAGACAATGGTCAAAGTGAGTGATATGCATAGATCTATTTATTTTAATATATCCACTAGATTCTATTATCATTAAAGGTATTAAAATTTCTATTCCTCTTGTAAAGACATGGCTATTAAGACCACCCAAATTTTGTATTTATTCTATGACATCATCCGATGTGCTCTGAGAGTATAAGGCAATAATGAGAAGCATGAGCCCCTATGGGCAGCTGCATATAATCTGATTTGGAAAAAAAAAAGTGTTTGAAACTGCCTCCATGTTGCTGTTTCTCAGTTTTCGACATTTTAAGGGCAAAAAACATTGTTGGTTTTCTTGTGTACATTCTCCTGTTAAGTAAAAATGGTCATCCAGTTTTTAAGACTATTTATCTTTTCCATGGGATTTGGTAAAATTTTTATTTTTATTTTTAAAAAGTTCGACCTGTTATTCCTTGAATTAGAAGTAATAGATAAAAGACTGCTTATCACTAGTGTAGAGAGTTTTGATTTACTAAAATGATCTATAGTCTCTCATGTAACCCTCATCTCAATCCACTGTCCAAGGTGTGTAGGCCAGGAACAAATATATTAAATACTGTTTTTCTAGTTGTAGTTTCTTAGAAATCCAATCATATTGTGTATATATGTGTGTACTGGTTTATATTTTATATTAGGAGCTACTTTGTCATGTTACTCTGGCTTCAGATGCTAATACTGTTTCTGCAGACATATAGAGTAGCTGATAGAATGATGCTTGATACTTCTGAGTTCCAATATAAAACTGTTTTCTCAGCATTGGTGTCAAGCAGCATTTTTGTGTAGTCAAGCAAGTCTGGACTAGGAGGTAGGCCTCCTGCAGTTAAGCTCATGCTTAATAAATAGCCCAAAAAAAGGATCTGAAGAGTGTGTCTGCCACATGCCACTGTTCAAGACCCACTTAGCTCCTGAGACATAGATCTGTAAAAAGCTAATATGTGAAAAAGAGGTAATATGCACCCCATCAAAAAGGGTTGTTAGAAACAGTAGAGGCAGTAACAGGGTTTGAGGTACTTAAGTACTTCATAATTATAAAATGTGGCACAAAAATGGAATAAAATTTGCAGTTGGGAAGTTCAGTTTTCTGACTAGGGAAGTTAACATGATTTTACTGTGGGTTCTAAAGAGTAGAATTTATGATGGGGAAACATTAAAAAAACAAAAAGAACCAGTCTTTAGTTAAATCATTCATTTGTCAGTTGCCTGGGTGGGAGGGTGAAACATCTTTAAGACATTCAGTTATCTTGATATATAAAGAAAAGAGTGATTCTTTTTTCCTTTACTTTTTCTTAAATAGCATCCATTAAAACCGTTTAATTTTTTTTAAGATTGATACAGAATTTCTTTAAAATGTAAAAATGTTGTATTTATCAATTTGTCTTTTAAATAGATTCAGGCTATTAAAATGATGGTTCGATGGCTTCTTGGAATGAAAAATAATCACAGTAAATCAGGAACATCTACCTTAAGATTGCTAACTACAATATTGCATAGTGATGGAGACTTGACAGAACAGGGGAAAATTAGGTATGTAATTATTATTTCAAAGTTCTTGCATAATATTTCAGTATCTGGTATAATTTTTTAAAAGTTTCTTTTTAAGAAAGTAGTCAGTTGAACACTACATCAAAAACTAATGTATGTTGGCTAATTAACATAATAAAGTGTAAAAATAAATAAAATATGAAAAAAGTATTCCTATGTATGTGTACATATATTTTTATTGTAATATGGTTTTGTACAGTGGTTATTTCAAAATGGTAGTCATATCTCAGAGGGAGAGTATTGCTATATATTGTAAATATTTTAAACCATAGATGTTTACTTTCTTAAATATCTAATATGAAAATGGTTAATGACTTATCAGTAACTGATGTTTTCCATTCTTGTTAATGTCTGAAGGAAAACAACACACTAGGTAGAAGACAACTTAATCTATTTTTAAAAGTATAAATATATGCAAACTTAAAAAATGTACTAGATGTAAATTATATAAACACACATACTTTGTTTTGTTTGAAAGATGTAGTTTAGTATGATGATTGAAAAAAATGGATCCTGGAGCCTGAATTCAAATCCTAACGCCACCATTTACCAGCAAATCACTTTAACCCACTTATGTCTCAGTTTCTTTGTTTGTAAAATAGAGATAATGATTATACTTATCTTGTGTAGCTGTTACGAAATCAAATTAGTCATTATTTAAGTGCTTATTTACATCTCATCTCACCTATTTTTATTCATGTTATTCTTTAATGAAATCAAATGTGTATTTGAATTCTATAAATATATGTGAATTACATTACTTTACTTTTATTTATTTTTTAATTAGCATACAATGTATTACTTGTTTCAGGGGTTCAGGTCTGTGATTCATCAGTCTTACACAATTCACTAGCACATACACTCCGTAATGTCCATCACCCAGCCACCCCATCCTTTCCATCCCTCTTCCCTCCAACCCTCAGTTTGTTTCCTGAGATTAAGAGTCTTACGGTTTGTCTCTCTGGTTTTGTCGTTCTCTGCCTTCTCAAGTTCCTCATATCAGTGAGATCATGTGATAATTGTGTTTCTCTGATTTACTTATTTTGCTTAGCATAAATACCCTCTAGTTCCATCCATGTTGTTGCAAATGGCAAGATTTCATTTTTTTTGATGGATGCATAATATTCTGCGTGTGTGTGTGTGTGTGTGTGTGTGTGTGTGTGTGTGTACACCCCACATCTTTATTCATCTGTCGATGGACATCTAAGCTTTTGGACATCTAAGTTTTGACTATTGTGGACATTCTGCTATAAACACTTGGGGGCACATGCCCCTTTGGATCACTACATTTGTATCTTTGGGATAAATACCCAGTAGTGCAATTGCATAGGGTAGCTCTATTTTCAACTTTTTGTAGAACTTCCTTACTGTTTTCCAGAGTGGCTTCACCAGCTTACATTCCCACCAACAGTGTAGGAGGGTTCCCCTTTTCCCACATCCTTGCCAACATTTGTCGTTTCCTGTCTTGTTAATTTTAGTCATTCTGACTGGTGTAAGGTAGTATGTCACTGAAGGTTTGATTTATATTTCCTGGATGCCAAGTGATGTTGAGCAGGTTTTTATGGGTCTGTTGGCCATTTAGATGTCTTCTTTGCAGAAATGTCTGCTTGTGTCTTCTGCCCATTTCTTGATTGAATTATTTGTTCTGTGGGTTCTGAGTTTGATAAGTTCTTTATAGATTTTATTTTACTATTTATTTATTTTAAAAAATATTTATTTGATAGAGGGAGAGACAACTGGTAATAAATCCCAATTGGTTGTGGTGAATAAGCCTTTCAATGTATTGTTGGATCCAATTGGCTAGTATTTTTGTGAGAATTTTTGCATTCATGTTCATTAGGGATATTGGTCTGTAATTCTCCTTTTTGTTGGGGTCTTTGGTTTGGGGATCAAGGTAATGGTGGCCTCATAAAATGAATTTGGAAGTTTTCCTTCCATTTCCATGTCTTGGAACTGTTTCAGAGGAACAGGTATTAATCCTTCTTTAAATGTTTAGTAGAATTCTCCTGGGAAGCCATCTGGCCCTGGGCTCTTGTTTCCATGAGCAAGAGTTTTGATTACTGCTTCAATGTCCTTGCTGGTTATGGGTCTATTCGGGTTTTCTGTTTCTTCTTGGTTCACTTTTGGTAGTTCATATGTCTCTAGGAATGCATCCATTTCTTGCAGATTGTCTAATTTGTTGGTGTATAGTTGCTCATATATTCTTAAAATTGTATTTCTTTGGTGTTGGTTGTGGTCTCTCCTCTTTCATTCATGATTTTATTAATTTGAGTCCTTTCTCTTTTTCTTTTTGATAAGTCTGGTCAGGGGTTTATAAGTTCTTTCAAAGAACCAGCTCCTAGTTTCATTGATCTGTTCTACTGTTCTTTTGGTTTCTATTTCATTGATTTCTGCTCTGATCTTTACTTTTTTTTCTTCTGCTGGGTTTAGGCTTTCTTTACTGTTCTTTCTCCAGCTCCTTTAGGTGTAGGGTTAGATTGTGTACTTGAGACCTTTCTTGTTTCTTGAGAAAGGCTTGTATTGCTGTATACTTTCCTCTCAGTACTGCCTTTGCTGTGTCCCAGAGGTTTTGAACAGTTGTGTTTTTGTTTTCATTTGTTTCCATGAATTTTTTTAATTCTTTAATTTCCTGGTTTACCCATTCAGCCAGGTCAACCTGGTTGCTTTTTAGCCTCCATGTGTTTGAGTTCTTTCCAACTTTCCTCTTGTGGTTGAGTTCTAGTTTCAAAGCACTGTGGTCTGAAAATATGCAGGGAATGATCCCAGTCTTTTGGTACTGGTTGAGACCTGATTTGTGACATAGGATGTGATCTCTTCTAGAGAATGTTCCATGTGCACAAGAAAAGATTGTGTATTCCGTTGTTTTGGGATGGAATGTTCTGAATATATCTGTGAAGTCCATCTGGTCCCGTGTGTCATTTAAAGCCGTTATTTCCTTGTTGATCTTTTGCTTAGATGATCTGTCCATATCAGTGAGGGGCTTGTTAACATTCCCTACTATTATTGTATTATTGTCAATGTGTTTCTTTGATTATGTTTTTAATTGGCTTACATAGTTGGCTACACCCATGTTAGGGGCATAAATATTTACAGTTGCTAGATCTTCTTGTTGGATATACCCTTTAAGTATGATATTGTGTCCTTCCTCGTCTCTTATTATAGTCGTTGGCTTTAAATGTAATTTGGCTGATGTAAGAAATGCCACCCCAGCTTTCTTTTGGTGTCCCTTAGCATGGTAATTGGTTTTCCACCCCCTCACTTTAAGTCTAGAGACTTAGTCTAGACAAGTCTAGAGACTTGTCTCAAATGGGTCTCTTGCAGACAGCATATCAGTGGGTCTTATTTTTTTTTATCCAGTCTGATACCCTGTTTCTTTTGAATAGGGCATTTAGCAATCTACATTCAGGATAACTATTAAAAGATATGAATTTAGTGCCATTGTATTGCCTGTATGGTGACTATTACTGTACATTATCTCTGTTCCTTTCTGGTGTTTGTTATTTTTTCAGCTCTCTCTTTGCTTAGAGGAACCCTTTCAATATTTGTTGTAGGCTGGTTTGGTGATTGCAAATTCTTTTAGTTTCTGTTTGCCCTGGAAGCTTTTTTATTTCTCCTTCTATTTTCAATGACAGCCTAGCTGGATATAGTATTCTTGGCTGCATATTGTTCTCATTTAGTATTCTGAATATATGATGCCGTCCTTTCTGGCCTGCCAGGTCTCTGTGGATAGGTCTGCTGCCAATCTAATATTTCCACCGTTGTGGGTTATAGACCTCTTGTCCTGAGCTGCTTTCAGGATTTTCTCTTTGTCTCTGAGATTTGTAAGTTTTACTCTTAGATGTCGGGGTGTTGACCTATTTTTATTGATTTTGAGTGGGGGTGGTTCTCTGCCTCTTGGGTTTTGATGCCTGCTTCCTTCCCCAAAGTAGAGAAGTTCTTTGCTGTAATTTGTTCCAATATACCTTCTGCCTCTCTCTCTTTCTTCTTCTTCTGGGATCCCAATTATTCTAATATTGTTTTGTCTTATGGTATTGCTTATCTCTCGAATTCTCCCCTCATGATCCAGTGGTTTTTTAATCTCTCTTTTTCTCAGGTTCTTTATTCTTCATGATTTGCTTTCTATATCACTAATTCTTTCTTCTGCCTCATTTATCCTAGCAGTTAGAGCCTCCATTTTTTATCGCACCTCATTAACAGCCTTTTTGATTTCAACTTGGTTAGATTTTATTTCTCCAGGAAAAAGAAATCTCTAGTATCTTTTTTTTTTTTTTTTTTTTAAGATTTTACTTATTTATTTGAGAGAGAGAGAGAGAAAGTGAGAGGATGAGAGGAGCAAATGTCAGAGAAGCAGACTCCCTGTGGAGCTGGGAGCCCGATGTGGGACTCGATCCTAGGACTCCAGGATCATGACCTGGGCTGAAGGCAGCTGCTTAACCAACTGAGCCACCCAGGCGCCCCTCTAGTATCTTTTATGCTTTTCTCAAGCCCAGCTAGTATCTTTATAATTGTCATTCTGAACTCTAGTTATGATATCTTATTAATGTCCATATTGATTAGGTTCCTGGCAGTCAGTAGCACTTCTTGTTCTTTTTTTTTTGAAGTAAGTTTTTCTGTTGTGTAGTTTTGTCCAGAGAAGAATAGATGAATGAGATAACAGAATGCTAAAAGAGTAACAACAACTTCAGAAAAAATATACATTAAGTAAATCAGAAGAGACACAAAACTGGAGGGAAAAGAAAAAAAAGAAAAAGAATGTTATCAGGCTGGCGAACAGAACAGAGACACACACTAGATTTTGGGTGTATTTTCGTCTGTTAGAAGAAACTGTCTCCCAAAATTTTAAAGAAAGAAAAACTTGTATGTATATAAAAATATGGATAAATATGATGAAGGGATGGAATATGATTGTGAAAATGAAAATTAAAGATTTTAAGAAAAGAATTGATAAGTTGGTTGAAAAAAGAAAGAAGAAAAATTAAAGAAATTTAAAAAAAGAATGTGATCAGGCAAGGAAATAGAACAAAGCCATATACTAGAGAAGAAACTATATACCAAAATTTTAAGGAAAGAAAAACTTACACACACACTAAAGTTAAATACAATGAAGGGATAGAATATGAGTGTAAAAATGAAAATTAAAAAAGAATTTTAAAAAAGGAATTAATAAGATAAGGTGGTTGATAAAAGGAGGAAGAAAAATTTAAAAAGAAATAGGAAAAAAAAGAGAGAATGTCATCAGGCGGGAGAATAGAACAAAGGCATATACCAGAGAAGAAACTGTATACCAAAATCTTAAGGAAAGAAAAAATTTTATATATATATATATATATATATATGGTTAAATACAATGAAGGGATAGAATATGACTATAAAAACAAAAGTTAAAAAAGATTTTTAAAAAAGGGAATTGGTAAGTTAAGATGTTGGTTGAAAAAGGAAAGAAGAGGGGCACCTGGGTGGCTCAGTGGGTTAAAGACTCTGCCTTCGGCCCAGGTCATGATCTCAGTGTCCTGGGATCGAGCCCCTCATTGGGCTCTCTGCTCAGCGGGGAGCCTGCTTCCCCTTTTCTCTCTGACTGCCTCTCTGCCTACTTGTGATCTCTCTTTCTGTGTCAAATAAATAAATAAAATATTAAAAAAAAAAAAGTGAAAGAAGAAAAATTTTAAAAAAAGAGGAAAAAAAATAAAGAAAATTTGAAAAATTAACTTCAGAAGACTAAAGAATCATGGGGAAAAAGCCATGAATTCTGTGTGCTCTATTCCCCCTAGCGCTGGAATCGGTATACTTGGTCTTGGCTAAGTTCTTGCTGATCTTCTGAGAGAGGGACCTGTTGCAATGATTCTCAAATGTCTTTGCCCAAGGCAGAACTGCACAGCCCTTGCCAGGGGCCAGGCTAAGTAATCTGCCCGGGTTTGCTCTAGGTAGATTTTGTTCCCTGAGAGCTTTCTGTACAACTTTGGAGGAGGAGGAAGAAGAGGAGGTGGCTTCCAGTCTCTGGCCCTCAAGGAGCTGAGGACTTGAGGTCCCACTCCTCAGTGTGCCTTAGAAATAAGTAGTCAAACACTCCTGTCTGCCTGGTCACTGGCCATGCTCTCTGCTCACACGGCCTGTTACCGAGCATTTCTGTCTCTGGCACTTGACCCCATTTGGAGTTTCCAAACCTAGCAGATTCCTGTGGTGTGCTCCCATGCCACTCCTCTTGGGTGAAGGAAGGAGAGCATCCCCATATCTGTGGCTTGTTGGGTCCCTGCTTGAAAAGTAGTGGCCCAAATGTGCTGCAGATCACAGTGTATGGCAACTCTGAGCTGAGAGCCCACTCCTGGACTCCATCTTTGCAGCTGGCTTCCTTGCTCTGATACTTGGGAGCTCTGGCACACTCACATCCCTGGTCTTTTTGTGACCCTGAGGATCCTGAGACCACAATGTCTCAGTAAGGGTTGCAACCCCTAGTTTGCCACTAGAGTGACATCCCTCAGCAGAGCAGACTTCTGAAAGTTTTGATTTTGTGCTCTGCTGCTCTTCCACTTGCCAGTAGCTGGCTGAGGGAGACTCTCTCCCCCTTGGTCTGTCTTCCCAAGTAGCACCTCGGATTCACTTCTCCACACATCCTACCTTCCAGAAAGTTGTCTTTTTTCTGTTCATAGAATTGCTGCTATTCTTTTTTTTCGGTCGCCTGTTGAGTTCACAGGTGTTCAGAATGGTTTGATAACTATCTAGCTTAATTCCTGGTTCCAGACAAAATTTAGGTCTCCTACTCTGCCATTTTGCTCCTTCCCCATAGTTCACTTTTAAGTAAAACATGTCCTTATAGAAAAATTTGGTCTTCAGAAACTTAGTTGTAAAATACTTAATTTTTTATCTCTATACAAAATAAACTCCAGTAAGAAAAACAGACTTTTTAGTGATGGTTAAGTGAATTACCTCATAATAGCTACTTGGACTATTGCTGTTGATGTACCAAATAGCACCTCTGGGACATGTAACTTCAGAGCCTTATAAATGTTGACATGCATTTAGTCAGTATTTTTACACAATACTTCGAAAGATAAGGCATTGTTCTTAAACCAATTAGATCATTAGATTGTAGAAGACCAAAAATGTGTCTTTTATGTCACTTTCAGTGCTGTATATACGGTAGACACATAACTTGTTTTATGAATATTGAATCTTTTACTGTGGAAGAACTTAGGGGGTCCTAGTTAATAAGTTACAACTTTCCCTCCTTTTCAGCTCCAAATCCCTGTAATTTGTCTAATATATCATTATATAAGGAAGGCTCATTTAGATGAATCTATTAGTTAAGAGTTTACTAATCTTTGAGGTGTGTCCCATTAAGCAGAAGTTCTCTTAAATTTAAAAGAAGCTTCTTGGTAATATTTGGAAAGTTGAATTCTAACTAAAAATTGTGATGTGTTCCACTATGCCTTCTTTTATTCTTCTTGTGTACTTAGCACATTAGTTTTAGTTGACTTGATTAACAAGTTAAGACATTTTTGTACCTAATCTGTAAGTAAACACATACTCAAAAAAAATCCATAGTGGAAGATTTTAGATCCAATAACTAAACATACAAATAGATTTATTCTAAGTGTCAGTAAAAGCTGTTTTGTGTAGGGTGATTCAATTAAATGACTTTAGTATAGATTATGTTCAAGAGAAGAGTTTTGTAGTATTAGACACCATCTTCCAAAGTTAAGTAAACATAATAGGATATTCATTATCACTAAATTGTCTTTGATCCTTTTTTTTGGCCACAGAAATTTTTACAAAATTAGGTATAGCAAATGGGAATGTTTTTGTGCAGACATTAGAAATCTAACTTTCTTTCTTGCTTATTTTTTAGTAAACCAGATATGTCACGTCTGAGACTTGCTGCTGGGAGTGCTATTGTGAAACTGGCTCAAGAACCTTGTTATCATGAAATCATCACATTAGAACAGTATCAGCTCTGCGCATTAGCTATCAATGTAAGAAAGATGGCCATATACAATATGACTTTATATCTTTGACTTTTAGGAAGAAAAAAGTCTGCCAAAATGGTAGAGATAAAAGTTTTGAATTGTCTACTTTTGGAAAGTATATTCATGAGAAATGTTTCAGTTTTAAAACTGTGGTTTAAGCTGTGGGTTGCTAACATAGTACATTTGATTCTTGTTATTTGTTGTAGTTCTGTTCTACAGAGTCACCCCAATTACCGAATTAGCAAATACTGAACCATTAGTTATAAGGAAGGTACAGGGGTGATTTCTCCAGGCCTCTGGTCACAACATTTTTGTCAGTCTGTCGGTACATAATTTAAAGACAAATTATTTAATATAGTCGTGTTATTAACATTGAACTCATGAACAACAGAGCTGTGTTTCATGCCTGAATGAAGCTTCACTAGCATATTTTCTTGCTAAGGCACATCACAACCTTCTTGCTTTTAGGAACACTAAACAGCACTATGCTTGGGAGCTCTTTTAAACAACAAAATCACCAACAAATGCACAAATACACAAAAAATGTGGCACTAAACAGACTCAAAAGGACACTTGTTTCTAATACGAGAGCTGACATAACAGGCAAAGCATTGCTTTGTTCAGCTTCAGCTGGGACATGGGTCAGACAATTCAGTATGTTACTCATTTACTCACCAGTGACCCTGAAAATAAGTTTTAGTGAGTAGGTGAATTCACAGATTTGGAATATTTGTTAATAATGAGACTTTGAGTGAATTTAGTTCTTAAATGGAAGCAAAAATATACAGAAATTTACAGTTTTATAAAGGTACAGTATAGATTAATTTTAGGTCAGAGGCATTTATTATTCAAGCCAGTTAAATTTTCAAATCATTAACAGTGATACATGTGGATTCATATTCCAGTCTTACAGATTTCATGTTAGAGTAACATATTTGAATTGTATCACTTTGGAAGTTTTTAACATCATTAAGAAAAAAAATTTTTTTTTTCTTTTTTTTAAAGATTTTATTTATTTATTTATTTGTCAGAGAGAGAGAGAGAGAGCACAAGCAGGCAGAGGCAGAGGGAGATGCAGGCTCCCTGCCAAGCAAGGAGCCCGATGCGGGACTCGATCCCAGGACCCCGGGATTATGACCTGAGCTGAAGGCAGTTGCTTAACCAACTGAGCCACCCAGGTGTCCCCATCATTAAGAAAATTAAAAAGGACTTCTGTAATAGTGAATATATTTCAGTATGAGTTTTTAATTCATTATTTGGTCATTTTACACTGAATTTTCCTGTTCTTTCCCAAGTGGTCTTGTGTATAAGAATTTGGCACTTATATCAGGGATAATTATAATTTTTTTCTCCACCCTTCCTTTTGCATATTTAAAAATTAGTGCTTATGTGTAACCCCTAGACATAAATAATCATTTGTTTTTTAATTGTAATCATTTTGTTAGTTTTTGGTGCTTTAGTCTTTAAAATAGCTCTTCCAAATCTTGTTTATAATTTGTTTTCGTTTTAGTGTTATAATTCAGGTGTTATTTTAAACCATTTGAAAATGAGATTTTGGTGAGTTCATAATTTCCTGGTTTAGTTTTCCTCATTTAATTTTAGAGATAATCTTATTTTGCAAGAAAGTGAAAATTGTTTAAAAAGTATATATTAAATTTCTTAGAAGACAACCTTTGTAATTACTATTTTTTTTAATTGGTGATTCTTGCAGTCTGTTGATTTATCATGTTCTTGGTCTGATATTTCTAAGGGTATTGGTGCTGCCAGTATTGAAGTGGAAATTTTTACAGAAGTATGAAAATATGTGGAAAAATGGGCTTTGTTTGAAACTTACTGTACGAAGTATATACAAATTGTAAAATGTCCTCTGTGAAAAGCATCCACACTTATGAACTTCTAGAGATTTTTCTAGCATACTATATGTTATATATTTTTCTCTCGATCACCAAATTCCATGGTGGAAGTTCAAATTCCCTAAGTTTTAAGATTGTTTTTGAATTTTGTTGATTGTAGAAC
The DNA here is from genome assembly GCA_028646535.1 of Procyon lotor. Classification (NCBI taxonomy): domain Eukaryota; kingdom Metazoa; phylum Chordata; class Mammalia; order Carnivora; family Procyonidae; genus Procyon; species Procyon lotor. Next base: position 107,495,038 of record CM053605.1, read on the forward strand.
ATATGTTAATAGTTAAAAGTTAGTTGTTAGCATATTCTTGCAACTCACAGACATGCAGTTACCCTCTTCTGAACAAAACCTTCCCCAAATTGTTGTTCTTGTAAACCATATGCCTATCTCTTCTTTTTCTTTTTATTATTAATTTTTAAAAGATTTTATTTGATAGAGACACAGCAAGAGAGGGAACACAAGCAGCGGGGTGTGGGAGAGGTAGAAGCAGACTGCCCACCGAGCAGGGAGCCCGGTTTGGGGCTCCATCCCAGAGCCCTGGGATAATGACCCAACCCGAAGGCAATTGCCTAACAGCTGAGCCACCCAGGTGCCCCTGTCTCTTCTTTTTAAACCTCTAGACCTCAGAGAGTAATCCATATCTTTGTCTCTCTTACCCTCTTATCTCTCATTCCTCACTACTCATTCTTTTGGGTTTTGCCTTTCTTGTTTTTCAAAAATGCTTTGTTAAAGGTTTCAAGTTCCAGGGTCTCTATCTCCTGATTTTTGTCATACTTCTGACTTAATTTTATATTGTTTTCTTTTCCTTTAAATGTATGTTTTCTTTCTTTTTAAAAAGATTTTATTTATTTGAGAGAGAGTGAGACTGTGAGATTGGAGGGGAGTGGTAGAGGGAGAAGCAGGCACCCCACTGAGCAGGGAAAGACCTGACATGGGGCTTGATCCCAGGACCCCAGGAGCATGACGGGAGCCTGAGCCTAAGGCTGACACCCAGTCAACTGAGCCACCCAGGCGCCCCTATAAATGTATGTTTTCTATGTAGATCTGCCCATGACTAAATTTTCCACTTACACATTCTTTTTTGGCTGTCTCATTTTCTATGTAGGTGACTCCCATACTAGCAACATTAACTTTTTCAAGTCCGAGTCTGATCACATTTCTAAGGTTAAACAAATTTTAAACTTTTACGTTCTGTGAATATGAAGACTAAATTCATAATCTTTCCCAAATCTATTCTTTATTGAGATGTAGAGCCTCATTAAGCGTTAAATAAATCCAAATGGCATTCTTAGATTGAAAAGCATGGTTTATGTTTGACTATTTTTCCTTGCACCTTCTTGCAAAAGTGCAGATAATTTGTCCTATATTTATTTTATCTTTTCATTCATATCTTAACTATTCTTAACCACCATAATCATTAGCTCTGACCTAGAGTGTTGTGAGACTTTTCCACTGTGAGTTAAATTTCCCTATCACAGTTCGAATCATCTATTCCCCCCCTCAAAAATAGTTAGGACCCTATACTTGTGTGAAACAGAAAAACTTGCATATATTTCACAACTTGGCCATTCAAGTCCTTCTAATTTATTACATTAAATAAAATATATATACATTAAAATATACATTAAACTTTTTAAAATTAATATATAATGTATTATTTATTTCAGGGGTACAGGTCTGTGATTCATCAGTCTTAAACAATTCACAACACTCACCATAGCACATACCCTCCCTAGTGTCCATCACTGAGCTGCCACATCCCTCCTACCCCCACCCCTCCAGCAGCCCTCAGTTTGTTTCCTGAGATAAAGAATCTCTTATGGTTTGTCTCCCTCTCTGGTTTTATCTTATTTCATTTTTTCCTCCCTTCCCCTATGATCCTCTCTTGTTTCTCAAATTCCACATATCAAGGAGATCATATAATAATTGTCTTTCTCAGATTGACTTATTTCGCTTAGCATAATGCCCTCTAGTTCCATCCATGTCATTGCAAATGGCAAGATTTTGTAGGGTTTTTTTGCTGGCTGCATAGTATTCCATTGTGTATATACACCACATCTCCTTTATCCATTCATCTGTCGATGGACACCTAGGCTCTTTCCATAGTTTGACTATTGTGGACATTGCTGCTATAAACATTTGGGTGCATGTGCCTCTTTGGATCACTACATTTGTATCTTTAGGGTAAAAATCTTTTTAACCCACTACCCTAACCTACCCTCTTGTCAATGAAGCTGAATAATTTTGTTCTTTTATGTGCCTGTAGTTTGCCACCTCTGACTTTCTTCTCACTTGCAGATTTTAATCTGCAGTCCTTTGATACATACATGCCTTGTGCTTTCTTTATTTATATACCTGTGGTTTATTACTCTTACTGGAGTTGAGCTCTTTAGAGGTAGTATTGTTTCTCAGAGGCCTTTGTTATATATTTGAGTAGAAAGCAAACCTGGAGAAACAAATTCAATAATGTGAATCTTAATATTATTTAATAATTAGCTGAGTATTTTAGAATTTGAATGCACTTCATGAACTACATGCTGTATGTTCTAGGTTCTGTAAATACAGAGATGAGTGAGTCATGGGTATTGCCCTCAAGAACATAACCTCTTAGGAGAACAGAAAATATAAATTAGTGTTGATAATACAGTGCGACACACAAAATAACTGAATTATTTATTTGTAAGATACCATCAGTAGTGTTGTGGTTAATTTGTACTAGAAAAGGCCACGAAAAGTGAATTTATGTAAGATACAGACTAAAATTAATTTCACAGTTTGTAGTGAATAAAAGCTTTTATTTATTTATTTATTTATTTGACAGAGAGTGAGTACAAGTTGGGGGAGCAGCAGGCAGAGGGAGAGGGAGAAGCAAGCTCCCTGCTAAGCAAGGAGCCTGATGCAGGGCTCGATCCCAGGACTCTGGGATCATGACCCAAGGTAGACGCTTAATGACTGACCTACCCAGGCGCCCCGAATAAAAGCTTTTATTTTTTTATTTTTTTTTTATTTTTTATTTTTTTTTCGAATAAAAGCTTTTAAATGGAACTTTATCTTAGAGGAAAATGTTTTGTAGTGTTAGACACCCATCTTTTTTTCCTTATATTGAACCAAATATTGCTTATAACCATAACTATGAAAGTATCAAGTGTTTAGTTTTCTGAGTATATTTTTTCTGATAAAAATTGTACTACTCTATTCTGTACTTTACATTTAACTTTTATAACAGTAAAAGAGTAATCATCTTTGCAGAAAACAAACATCTGAAGACTTCCTCAATTCGCAGGAACTCATCTTTTAAATCTTTATTCAGATGATTCTATGTGATATACCTGTTTGTCATCATTCTTGTCAGTTTTCTCATCTTTTGTTACTGTCAGTTGCTTGCAAATGATTTAACAGTTCTTCTCTAACTGCATTTTAATGACATTTTGGACTCCTGCTACTTTTGCCATGATTCAGTAATTAATTTGCATTGTTAGATCTTGAATGATTTTTGAGAAAGTGACAAAAACATTGTTTTGGTTGGAAATGTATTTGAATGGGGGAGGGATGTGTTAGTGGAGATTAATTTTTTAATGAATGGTGTGCTCATTTGTGAATGTATTTGTGATATTTTGACTTATACAGTATGTAATTGGGCATTTCATGGTAAATAATCAGATAATGAAGATTCCTTTCCCACATGGAAATTTTAATACTGAGGAAGGGATGAGTTAACATTAACTTTATTTTGTTTAGTGTGAGGGTAGATAATAGATAATACTTCTGTGAAAGCTAGAATGCTTTCTAAAACGTATTTGGTATAATAAACTGAAATTTATATTTTTTATAAAATTTTTTAAAAAGATTTATTTATTTGAGAGAGAGAGAGCACCAGCATGGGGGAGAAGGAGAGAGTAGAAACAGACTCTCTGCTGAGCAGAAAGTCTAACAGACAAAGGACTTGATCCCAGGACCTCAAGATCATGACCTGAACTGAAGGCACCCAGGCGCCTCTTACTTATTTTTTTATATGTATGTAATTTTTAAAAAGGTCTTATTTATTTGAAAGAGAATAAACTGAAGTTTAAATTAAGTGAAAGTAGATACACAAAATAAGGATTTAAAGATAAGAGCAAGATGTTATGACCTAGATTTTGAAGAAAAACAAATGAACATTATAGATAATAGAAATAATATATATAACATTGCAATAAGAGGAAACATACCACACTTTGTGTTAAATGGTGGAGGGTAAGGTGTAATTATGAAGGTCTTTGTATGTCTATAGAAGGTCTTTATATGACTCAAATATTGAGCTTTGTCCTGTAGTTTATTCCACAGATAATCTCTATATCAGATATTGTGCTAGATTTAGAGGGACAAAGGTGAATATAGTTCTTGTCTATGAATGAACAGTGATAGGTAAGACCTATAAACTAATTATTTTAATACTGTATAGTAAATGCTATGCTGGAGATATACATAGAATGCCAGGAGGGCGCAGAGCTGGATGCCTGATGAAGACTACACAATGATTTCTGAAGATTTAGGAGCCATTGTTAGAGATGAGGAGGAGTTGGTTAGGAGAGTGCAGGTAGGTGGTTTAGGAGAGGGAGTATGAGGAAAGCAGGCACAGTGATAATGAACAGTTGGTTCATTTATAGAACTGAAAGTAATTTAGTGTTTCTGAAATTGATTAGCAACACTTGCCTTTAGAGTTGTGCATTTGCATCTGAATAGTTTTTTCAGTGTTAAAACTAAAATATATGAATTGGACAGAGTTTTATCTTGCTCAGTAAGTGAAGTAGCCTAATATGAGATACTGTTTAAACTATTTTTAGGGGCGCCTGGGTGGCTCAGTGGGTTAAAGCCTCTCCCTTTGGCTTGGGTCACGATATCAGGGTCCTGGGATCGAGCCCCTCATCGGGCTCTCTGCTCGGCGGGGAGCCTGCTTCCCCCTCTTTCTCTGCCTGCCTCTGCCTACTTGTGATCTCTCTCTCTCTCTGTCAAATAAATAAAATCTTTAAAAAATAATAATAGAAATAAGCTATTTTTAATACCTAAAGTTAGGATGGATTTATATGTACTAGTTTTATCTGTTTTAAAAGTACATTCAGGTTGCCTGGGTGGCTCAGTCGGTTAAGCATCTGCCTCTGGCTCAGATCATGAGACCGGGGTCCTGGGATTGAGCCCTGCGTGAGACCTCCCTTCTCAATGGGGAGCCTGCTTCTCCCTCTCCTGCCCCTCCCCTTGCTCATGCTTGGGCTCTCTTCTCTCTCTCAAATAAATAGATTAAAATCTTTCTTAAAGTATATTCATTATTTTCTAACACATGTAACTGGTAGTTATTAATTTGGGTCCGGGTGAACATTCCAGCCTTGAAATTAACATATCACAACATTTCAGTCTTGTGAGTAGAAGCAATGGCTGTGACTACACTTAGTCTCCTTTACCCTTCAAATTTTGTATTTGGGATTTTACTTACTCTTTGCTGCCATATGAATAATCTGTGGAATACTTTTTATCTTTACAGGATGAATGCTATCAAGTAAGACAAGTGTTTGCTCAGAAACTTCACAAAGGCCTTTCCCGATTAAGGCTTCCACTTGAGTATATGGCAATCTGTGCACTTTGTGCAAAAGATCCTGTAAAAGAGAGAAGAGCTCATGCTAGGCAATGTCTGGTAAAAAATATAAATGTGAGACGCGAGTATCTGAAGCAACATGCAGCTGTTAGTGGTAAGCATATATGAAAATGAAATTATACTTTAATAGCCAGTTTCAGTTTTATAGAACACAAAATGATGTTACTGTTATTTATTATTACCTAATCAGCAGTCGTTAAATATAAGCTGTTACTATTTTTCAGTAACTGCTTTCCTTTAAAAAGGTCATTTTTAAAATATAAGTGCATAGATATTTAAATCTCTATATAAACTGACTAAATGGCTAAGGAAAATAAGCACTGACACTGGAGATACTTTAAATAAAACAGTAAAAATACAGATATATGTATAAAGATAGTCTAAGTACTATCTTTTAGATTAAAAAAGCGCAGTCTTTCATTTTTCATTATTCTCACCTGGAGCTGACATTACTATTAGGTGCTTGTGTGCCTGTTTTTAATCTGCTCACTTTATCGGATCTATGTTATTCTCAAATAGTATCAATCATCCTATTTTTGTGCCATTGAATGATGTGTCATATTTTTGCTTAGCAGCTTAACAAGGAAGTGTTAAACATACGGTTGCTCATAATAACAAGAAAAATGGATCTTATGTTTCTTAATTTCTTAGTCTTGGATAGTTTGTTCTGGTCACTTTCTACCATGTGCATTTGAAAATGAAAATATTTGTCTTTATAGCCTCAGCAAATGGTGCATTTAGTAGGCATTTCAATATTGGATGTGATGGATGAATAAATAAACTGTTTATGATGTTCCTCAACACTGGACATATCAATATATTTTTCTTCTAGCCATGTGGTAGACTCTTGGGATGCAGGAAATATGGTATCAGAGTCAGAGATGGAAAGAGTAAGATTTGATTTTCTAACAACCTGAATGTTTTTATTTTATTTTTTCTTTTTCAGAAAAATTATTGTCTCTTCTACCAGAATATGTTGTTCCATATACAATTCACCTTTTGGCACATGATCCAGATTATGTCAAAGTACAGGATATTGAGCAACTTAAAGATGTTAAAGAGTAAGATTTTTTTTTTAATCCCATTTTCATGTTTTCTGAAAGGTTTTTCTCTTTGCTGCTGATAATGGAATCTCCATTATAATTAGTTACTAGATTTATTTAATTTTCTTAGAAATTTAGGTCCTTTCCCTTATTTGTTCTCTTTTCTTTTTTCATACCATCTCTTCATATTTCATTTCCTATGTGATTTCCCAAAACTTAATTTAGCATAATTACTGTACTACTGTTCTATTTCTCTACCAGTCTGGCATTTCTTTTCTGTTGATGCAGTCCATTAAAAACTTCTGTCCCAGTGCCTGTCTTTTCCTACTTTCTTCTGCAATTCTGGATTTTCATGTGGGCTTTATTTACATAACACTTTTTCTTTCCAGTTACTGTCTTCCTCTGTAGAAAGAAAGAATTGTCTTATTTAATAATAGGCCAAGTTCATAACCAGGGAACTACCCCACTTACTACTCCATTGGTGATTCTCTAGTTCAAGTTTATGACACTTGTAATTCTTCCAAAGATTATTGTTGAGAGGCCGGAAAGCTGTCTATGCCTGGGTATGGAATAGGGAAATATAATGGTATTTAGAGATGTCTTTGTAACACCAGCATAGTTCTTTAAATTAAATTTGAGACCCCAGTCCTCTTTCTGCTATAATAAAGGATGATCTTTGTGGTTTTTGAATAAATGAATTTATTATTCCTTTAGTTTCATATTAAAATAACTGCTGATTTCTTAGTTCATAGAAATATTTTATAGTTACGTATTTGAGGTGCTTCAAGAGGATAAAATCAGATTACCGATAACTTTCTCATGGCAAGGGAAAAGCCATTACTTCTTTTTAGCCACTGTTGCTGTTTTTTTAAAAACAAGCAGTTCTCCCAAAATGAGTTCTGCGTAAGAGTGATTATAACTAATGAAAACTTCTAAGCACCCTGCTCTCTCAGAGAACTTTGGTTTTTGAAATACATGTAATATTCTTTAGAATTTACTAAACATTTGGTTTATTTTTAAATTGCCCCAGTACAGCCATGAGTAATCTCCCCATTCTGCCAGAGAGCCACTCCAGGAGAACTTTTCCTATACCTGAGATCCCTAAGGTTATTTTCCCCCTTCTGGAATGATACCTTACTTCACATTTCTCTCTTCTCCCTTTACTTTTCTCTTCTGTGCCAAAACCCTGTCCCATCCTGTCTGTAAAATTATAAAGCACTTTCAGTTTGTTCTAGAATAGGGTTATATATAATTAATTAAGTTAAGCTAGTGAAAGTCAAACCTCCTTTTAATTTTTCTCTCTTTAAGCAAAGATAGTATGTGTAGTTATTAGTGATGACTTTTTCTTCTCTTATTCATGAAGACTCTTAACTACTGAGTTGGGGTAGTTATATTTTCTTGAAAACTTCACTCAGGATTGCAGTCACTCCTGAGTATTTGAGGCTTCACTTAATCCCTGACCCAATTATTACTTTAGGCAGTCTTCCATCCCTATCTTGCTAGGAGTTAGGATCACTTTATTCTCTCCACCATATAAGTTCTTTTTTAACCTGCCTCCTTGGGAACATTAGTGAAATTTTGGGAAGGGGGGTCTTATGAATTCACACCCACATTGCTGGTAAGTTATGATATGTATGTGTGAAATACCTTTTTTCTCTGTTGATTTATAGCTGTTTTTTCCTTTTTAATTTTTTCCATTTATGGAGTTTATTATATTTTTATTTAGAATTATTGTATCTATATTAAACAACCAGTTTTTTCCACTTCATTTCTTTTTCTCCCCCCTCCTTTTTTTTTTTAGATGTCTTTGGTTCGTTCTAGAAATATTAATGGCTAAAAATGAAAATAATAGTCATGCATTTATCAGAAAGATGGTAGAAAATATTAAACAAACAAAAGATGCCCAAGGACCAGATGATGCAAAAATGAATGAAGTATGTAATTCTTTTTAAATAATTGTGATTCCATGTTAATTTAAGCATTCAAGTGTGGATATGCTACTTCTCTAATATGTATAGACATTATCAATCTTTTTACTAGCATTTAATAATTAGTATTTCTATTTAGTAATTTAAATTACTGACGTAGAATTACTAATACGGAATTAGTAGTAATGCTCTTAACTAGGAAATAATGAAAATCATAGTTTAAGTTACACTATTGTACTAAAAACTACATTAATGCACTTTGCAGGTAATTGCATTGTTTTTCCAAGTTGAAGGTTTGTGGCAACCCTGCACTGAGCAAGTCTCATGGTACCATTTTCCAACAGCATTTGCTTATTTCATGTCTCTGTGTCACATTTTGGTAATTCCTGCAGTACTTCAGACTTTTTCATTGTTACCATCTATGTTATGTAAACTGAGATTAGTAATCTTTGATGTCAACTATTGTAATGGTTTTGAGGTGCTACAAACTGCACCCACCTAACATGGCAAACTGAAATGACAGATGTTGTGTGTGCTCTGACTGCTCTATCCAGCAACAGTTCCCCCATCTCTCTCCCTCTTCTCAGACTTCCCTGTGCCCGGAGACAAAACAAAATGGAAATTAGGCCAATTAATAACCCTACAGTGGCTTCTAAGCTTAGTTCAAGTGAAAGAAGAGTCACATGTCTCTTACTTTAAATCAAAAGCTAGAAATGATGAAGTTTGGTGAGGAAGACATGTAGAAACTGAGATAGGCTGAAAGCTAGGTCTCTTTTCCCAAATAGTTAGCCAAGTTGTGCCTGCAAAGGAAAAGTTTTTGAAGGAAATTAAAAGTGGTGCTCCACTGAAAACACAAATGTTAAGAAAGCAAAACGGCCTTATTGCTGTCACAGAAAAAGTTTGAGTGGTCTGAATCAGAGATCAAACCAGTGACAACATTCCCTTAAGACAAAGCCTAGTCCAGAGCAAAGCCCTAACTCTCTGTAATTTTGTGAGGGTTGAGAGAGGTGAGGAAGCTGCAGAAGAAAACAGAAGCTAACATGAGGTTGAGGGAAAGAAGCCAGCTCCATAAGAAAGTACAAGGTGAAGCAAGTGCTGGGGGAGAAGCTACACCAAGTTACCCAGAAGAATCGAGCTAAGGTAATTAATGAAGATGATTATTCTTAACAACAGTTTTTCAATGTAGATAAAACAGCCTTCTGTTGGAAGAAGATGCCATCAAGTACTTTCATAGCTAGAGAGGAGAAGTCCGTGTGTGGCTTCAAAGGACAGGCTGACTCTCTTGTTAGGGGCTCATGCAGCCGGTGCCTTGAAGCTGAAGCCAATGCTCTTGTACCATTCTGACAGTCCTAGAGCCCTTATGAATTACGCTAAATTTACACTGCGTGCTCTATAAATAGAACAACAAAGCCTGAATAACAGCATATCTGTTTACAATGTGGTTTACTGAATATTTTAAGCCCGTAGTTGAGATCTGCTAAGAAAGAAAGATTCCTTTCAAAATGTTACTCATTGTTGATAATGCACCAGTTCATCCAAAAGCTCTGACAAAGATATACAATAGATGAATGCTGTTTTCATGCCTGCTAACACAGCATCCATTCTGCACCCCATGGATCAAGGAATAATTTCTACTTTCAAGTCTTATTACTTAAGAAGTACATTTTATAAGGGTATAGCTGCCATGGATTGTGGTTCTTCTGATAGGTCGGGGCAAAGTCAGCTGAAAACCTGGAAAAGATTCTCCATTCTACATCCATTAAGAACATTTGTGATTAATGGGAAGGAGTCAAATTATCAACATGGAGTGGAATTTGAAAGAAGCTGACTCCAACCCTCCTGAATGACTTTGAAGGGTTCAAGACTCCATGGCTGCAGTAACTGCAGATGTGATAGAAATAGCAAGAGAACTTAGAAGTGGAGCCTAAAGATGTGACTGAATTGCTGCAATTTCATGATAAAACTTTGTTAGGAGTTGCTTGTGATGGATGAGCAAAGAAAGTGGTTTCCTGAGATGACAGTGAAGATGCTGTGAAGATTGTTGAAAGGACAACAAAGGATTTAGTGTATTACACAAAGTTAGTTGATAAAACAGCAGTAAGGTTTGAGAGGATTGAGTCTAATTTTGAAAGTTCTTCTGTGGATAAAATGCTATTAAACAGCATCATATGCTACAGAGAAATTGTTAATGAAAGGAAGAGTCAGTCAGTGCAGCAAACTTCATTATTGTCTTGTTTTTAGAAATTGCCACAATTCAGCAACCACCACTGTGATCAACAGCAGCCATCAACATTGAGGGATGACTGTACTAGCAAAAAGATCGCAAGTCACTGAACGCTCAGATGATGGTTAGCATTTTCAGCAATAAATTTTTCTAAAATTATCTGTCTTATTTGGGCAGGCTCCATGCCCAGCACAGAGGAACCCTGTGCGGTGCTTGAACTCATGACCCTAAGATCAAGACCTGAGCTGAGGTCAAGAATTGGATACTAAGCTGACTGAATCACCCAGGCACCCCTGCAGTAAAATTTTTAATTACTTATACTATAATTATATATTGGTTTTTAGACATAATGTTGCACACTCAGTATACTATAGTATAAACCTAACTTTTATATGCACTGGGAAGCCAGAAAATTCATTTGACTTACTTAATTACAACATTTACTTTATTGTGGTGCGTTAGAGCTGAATCTGCAGTATCTCTGAGATATGCCTGTACTGAACGCATGTTCTACAATTACTCCTAATTTGAGGATGCTACCTTAAATATCTAATTTTTTTTAATACCATTTCAGAAACTATACACTGTGTGTGATGTTGCCATGAATATCATCATGTCAAAAAGTACCACATACAGTTTGGAATCTCCTAAAGACCCAGTACTTCCAGCTCGTTTTTTCACCCAACCTGACAAGGTAGTTATTGTAGATTTTGTTTATATAGATTGAAATAAAATGTATTCTCAGTACTAGGTTTTGGGAAGATGAGGCAGGATCCGTATCAAGAGCTGGTGTTCTACTAATGTCTTGGAAAAGTCACTATGAGTCTTACTAATATGGTTCAAGACTAGAATATGGGTCAAACTAGAGGATATAAATAAGGTTCAGAGATTAGTTAAGATGATCTAGAGTTTGTGTTTAGAGTTTTATGCCAGCGTGTGAATTCAGGCAAAAATATGATCAAAGCATGTAGATCTGTTGTTATTGGCCATTGATCCAAAATGGGAAGGAGAATGCTGATAGAGACACAGTCTGAAGTTATAAGCCTTGATTGCGATTCATAACTTATATGAAGAAACAAGCAGAAAACAGATCCTGGAACAGGTTCAAGACCCAAGAATATTACAAAAATGTTCCTAAACCACTTCTACAAAACTCAAGTATTGCATGAGATACAATAGGTGTTTTCCAGAATCATTCTTAGAGATTCATAACGCACCTAAGTCTGTTTACTGAGAGTATGGAAACTACCACTACTGTTTCTGTTTTTCTGTTTGTTTTTAAGTAAAATATTAATTAAAGCCTAACCAATGTATAGAGCTTTACAACAGCCTTGTGTATAGGCTTACCCAGTAGCTAAAAGGGACTGTCTGCTTTTAAGCATTCCCTTTGTTGTCATTAACAACAGGAGTATATGAGGTCTGTTCTCTGGAGAGTATTGTTACAGAAGCATGAGTTTTCTGACACGCTTACAGAGCTCTAACATGTTAGAGTGCAAATACGTTTTTGTTAATATTGGAGGTGGTATGAGATTAAGTTTATTACAGTATTTATTTATTTATTTATTTTTAGGGGAGGGGAGGGACAGAGGGAGAGAGAGAATCTTAAGCAGGCTCCACATCCAGAGCAGGGCCTGACGTGGGGTTCGATCTCATGACCCTGAGATCATGACCTGAGCTGAAATCAGGAGTCAGATACTTAACCAACTGAGCCACCCAGGTGCCCCTTATTACAGTATTTAAAATTAGTAACTGAAATTTTGTGTTTGAACTGATTATTTAAATATGTATTTTATTATGTACTGTGAAACAAAAGCTGTTGTATGCTTTGTCGGCTTCGAAACACCTCATGTATAGTGTTTCAGTATTCACTAACTGCAACTTTTTCCCTCACTTGTAGAATTTCAGTAACACGAAAAATTACCTGCCTCCAGAAATGAAATCATTTTTCACTCCTGGAAAAGTACGTGTTGAGAGTCATTCTAATTTTTATGTGGTAGTTTATTTTTTAGTAGTTTAGTTTATTATGTTAGTTTAGTTTATTGAGTTTATTCTGATTATTAGAATAACTGTGTTATTTTGTAGAAATTGATATATCTTAAGATGGTAAATATAAGATATCTTCCATTTACTAATTAGAAATAATTATATTTACTGTACAGATACAAGCTGAGATACATGAATTTATTTTGTAGCTTATAATGAAGCCCTGGAGACCTTAATCCTTAAATATCTTATCCTATAATAACATGATAAAAGTCTTAAAGTTAAAAACATCCTCTTAGGTCCTTCCAAAGCAAGAGTCCGATTATCTATTTTTGTTGACTGCATGTTTTATTTGTTCTCACTTACTATGTAAGCCTTTTCCTGCAGATAGCTAAGATGGCATATACTGTTATGCCATCTATATAGTTTTTCACTCATCCAAGTGATAATTCAATTCATAATCCTTATATTGTTTAAGGATAGGCATATTTGTGTGTGTGATTTATATGTAAACACTTTGATATTTTTAATGGTTTTTTTTTTTTTAATGGCTCTTTACATGTAAATTTCTTTTAGCTTTAATCAAATAGAAAGAGATATGCATTTTTCATTTCAGCCTAAAACAACCAATGTTCTAGGAGCTGTTAATAAGCCACTTTCATCAGCAGGCAAGCAATCGCAGACAAAGTCATCACGAATGGAAACTGTAAGCAATGCAAGCAGCAGCTCAAATCCAAGCTCTCCTGGAAGAATAAAAGGGAGGTAAGTAACTAAGAAGTATCATACTTTACATTTAAGGATTCCAACAAGGCAATGAGATCTAACTATGTAATTAGTTACATAATGTAACCCAATTAGTTAATAATGTGACCCAAAGCATTTAATGTCAGTGAATGAAAATCATTACATACCTGAACATTCCCATTTAACATTGGTAGCCATTTACAAGTTCTTACTTAATTTACTCTCTTATTTTAGATGGGCATCCCATCTTACTAGCCTTTCATATTTTAGTTTGTTGGTAGAACCTATGAACCTGTGTAGACATAAGCTAAATGTCTAGCAGTCGTAAAACTGTTATGTTATGGTACATCCATACAGCAGAATATGTAATCATTAAAAATGATGAAGTATGAGCTAATACGAATTATTTCCACAATACATCATTGAGTAAAAAGGGCAAAGAATAGAACAGTATTAGAGTATATTCAAGTTTTTAGAAGGATTTTTATTCACACTGGCTTTTATATGCATAGAAAGTTTTTGGAAGACTACACGTCTTATGGTAATCTAATGTAGGAGGGAGATCATTTTATATACTCTTTGGTTGGAATTTCTTTTGTACATGTATAAACTTTTTTGTTCAAAAATTGTTTTAAAATTGTACTTTCAAATCATGCTCTACAGATTTTTCTTTTTAAGAAAGAAGAAAAGAGAAAATAATTCACTCTTTCATGGTTTTAGCATAGTGCTTTGTTAGCAGCAAAACCTTGTACAGGGCTTACCTGCCACTGTTTATTGATTTTGCTCAGTTTTTAGGGAAGACTGTGCTGTCTTTTGTATTGTTTATAACCAATCAAAGAAAGGACACATTCTGAAATTTCTTATCAATTTCCTTCTAATGAATAAATTGTCAAGTGATATATATATATGAACAAAGATTACATTAATAGCTCTTGTTTTAGATTCCTATATTAATACATATTAGTGGCTGATACCTAAGTGACCCTTCACCTATATCATTTGGACGTTTTCTAGTAGACAGCCTCATACTTAACATTACCAAAACATTTCCTCCAACTCCTTTCCTAAAATTACTGGTTTTTCTTGTCGAATTCCTAATTATAATCAAAGATGATCTAATTCACCCATTTAGGCTAAGAGCCTCAAAATTGTCTTTGACTCTTGCCTCTATGCTAAGATATTGCTGTGGAGCCTAGTAATCTGATTTGTACTTTAATAGATTGCCTTGATTGTTTGTGGAGAATAGAGGAACTAGAATTGAGGTAGAAAAGTCAGTTAGGAGTCAGCTAATAGTAGGTCAGGGAAGGGATAAAGAGGGAAGAAGATGGTGAATAGTCAAATTTAGGATTTATTTTGATGGTAGGTTCAAATAGTCTTGCCAGTGGGTCAGATGTGAATAGTTATGGAAAGGGAATAGTTAAGGATGTACCCTAGATGTTTTGCTTGAGTATTTATGTAGGTGATGGTGCCATAACTGAGATGTAGAAGCCTCTAAGGGGAACAGGCTCTGTGTGTGTGTGTGTGTGTGTGTGTGCGCGCGCGCACGCGCGTCTGTGTGCATGTGCACGCGCACACACGCATGCTGGGGAGAGGGAGAAAAGAGGAGTTTCTAAATGACTGTTTTGGATGTGTTAAAGTTGAGACGCCTATTAGAAATTCAAGTGAGTGGGCAATTGGATATGTGAGTCTAGAGCTCAGGGTAACTTTTGGGCCAGAGATGGAGATTTAGGATTTAACAATCTTTAAATGGTTTTTAAAGCCAGATTAAGGATGTGATCACCTAGGACAGAAGATAGCCTTTATACCGATAAATGAGCGCATATGCTATTAATTCATTTAATTCATTGAATGCCTACTTTATGCCTGGCACTGGTACAAGTGCTTAGTATAAATTGCTAAGTACAGTTGACAAAAAGATCCATGCTTACACTCTAACAGGGGAAGATAGTAGAGAATAAACATAATAACTTTAGTGTATTAGAGCGTGTCAAAAGTACAGAGAAGAAAGTGGAATGGGACTACGGGAGAGATAGGGGACAGTGCAGATTGTAGTAATATAGGCCAATTCAACTTGCTAATAAGAAAAGTTTTAATTTACTTTTTATGTGCCCACTCCAAAATAGAATTTAGGGTTTTTTGTTTGTTTGTTTTTAAAGATTTTATTTATTTAGTTGACAGAGAGATATCACAAGTAGGCAGAGAAGGAGGCAGAGAGAGACGGGAGGAAGCAGGCTCCCTGCTGAGCAGAGAGCCCGATGTGGGGCTCGATCCCAGGACCCTGAGATCATGACCTGAGCCAAAGGCAGAGGCTTTAACCCACTGAGCCACCCAGGCGCCCCTAGAATTTAGTTTTTAAAAAGACTTAGAAAAAAACTAAATTGGTGATTTTTAAAGTTTCCCTATTGTGTTAAATGTGATTTGTTGCTTGTTGGTTTGTTGTTAAATATGATAGAATAAAATGGATACTTTTTTGAAAAGAATAAAACTTCCTCATAAAGCTGTAAAGCTAAACTAGGAAACAGAAAAAGCTTTTGAGGTTATTTCATTGTAATAATTATAAATGTCTATATTAAAAGGCTTGATAGCTCTGAAATGGATCACAGTGAAAATGAAGATTACACAATGTCTTCACCTTTGCCAGGAAAAAAAAGTGACAAGAGAGACGACTCTGATCTTGTAAGGGTGAGATATTTGGTTTGACTTTATAATAATTATAATGATAATGACAAAAATATTTTTATTGTATAAAAATATAATTTTTACACCGAAAGCAGTTAACATTCTCAAATTTGACACTTGATTTTCTTTTAATATTTTTAATCACAAATTTGAGTTTATAACTATCCTCTACCATATAATTTAAGCATATTGAATCTCTTATATTTCTTGTTATTCTAATAAATGATCTTTGTTCTGTAGCTCTTTGAAATCAAACATGCCAGTCCCATACTCAGAACTGCTTTAGTTTTTTTTTTTTGCTGTTGTTGTTGTTTTTAAAACACAGTAAGTTGAGACTTAGCATGGGGGGGGGGGAGGAGTAGAATGAGGCTTCTTAAAAGATTTCCTCCATTTTCCATGATTCTTGAGCCTTTTATTATTAAATAAGCTTCTAGTAAGGAAATGCTACTAGTAGGAAATTCTACAGTCTTCATAAAGGCTACCTTTAGTTTTTACATTTTAATAACAATGATAACTTGTATGACAAAAAAATTGATAAATGTCATTTAAAGACAGATTTAAGTTTTAGTGCAGATATAGAATACAATTATGTATTCCAACACAACCTGATAGCTTTATTAACTGGACACATTTTGACTCTCTAGATTAGCTTTAAATATTTCTTGAATAATCAGTGAGGCTCTCTAAATCAGTTTCTTTTATCTGTAAAGTGTGAGTACTTAGCTGGTAAGATTTATCAGAATAAATGAATTAGCCTAAGTTAATTGGTGTTGCTGCTATTTTATTATTATTAAGATCAATATTTTTGATTAATGATTACTATAAAGTAAAAGTTAATGTATTTGAATCTACTCTGTTAGGAGAGGTGGAAGGTTATTAATAAAATGTTTTTGCTTTTGCTGAAACACTAATGCCCTTCTTGTCTTCCACTGGCCCAACATTACATATCCCAAAAAGTTTTAATTATTTTCAGTTGTTTTCAAGTTTCTCCAGTAATTTGTTTTGCCAGATTGTTTTTCTTTCCACTTAAAAAATTCTAATTCTAAAATTTTTACTAAGTCCTTACTATTTATACTGTAAATTCTGATTTTTATTGGCTGTTTAAAAATTTTGCCCAAGCAGAATTAAAAATTGATCGCTTAGCCAGAAAGGAATCCTGTTATCTGGATTTATAGAAGAGAACCTTGAATTGGAAAAGGTATTTATGTCTTCTAGTCCTACTTCTCACTTAATGCACAAATTCCTTCATTAGCATTTATGAGAGTTGGTTAGCACATGCTTGAAAATGCCTTAGCTGGAGAGCTTATAATTTCTCTTATTTATTGGAAACATCAGTTAGGCCACACATATCCACATACAGTCCTATTCCCTTATTCCCACATCCCCCCAAAATTTGGGAAACATGGTTGTGATGAACTCTTAATGTTTTGTTATCCTATAAATTCTATATCTAGCTCGACCTTCTAGAGCAGTGAAGAACAAAGTTTATATGTTTCATTGAAAAGTTTTGAAATTCTGAGCTTTTGAGATTGATTTGTATAATATAATGGAGGCCTTTGGCTGCCTTTTGTGTAACATTGCATCCATTTTCAGAAATACTACAAGAACCTTAATAATAAATATCAACTGAAATATCCTCAGAGGTTAGCATCATGAGACAGAAGTTCAGTTTAAAGACCAGTAGATTATAGTGAAAGAGTACTGTCTTTACATATGCTACCATGTTGACATTAAAATTTCGCCACAAAGGAATTATTCTCCATGTACATTTATATTCAAATATTTAGTTTTACAAATAATTTCTCTGTTTTCTGCTTCAAACCTTAGTTTTATACTCCCTCTGCTCTTAGGACAGTGTAGTACAAAATGAAAAGGAAACTAGAGAAGGTAGTGCTTTAGCAAACTAGATTGTTTTATAGTATTCTCAGGAAAGCAGACTGAATACCCCATTTACCACTAACCTTTTCCAGGACATAAAGGAATTCAACCACATTATCACATTTTTGGACATCAAAATGAATTGTAACCTGTAAAATTGGAGGTGATAATTTTAAATTTAGTTTTAATTCAGTATTTCCCTTCTCTATGCATCTCTGAGTAACAATAATTAATTCTTAATTTATATACAGAACTCTAAATAAACATTAACAAATTAAACCATTTATAGGTATGTTTTTACTGGAATGTAAGGATAATTTAATGCTAAGAAATCTTTTTATATAATATAGCATATCATATACCAAATAAGAATACTAACAAGATAATCTCAGGTCATATCAAGAAGACATAAATACAATTTAAAATCCATTCTTGATACACATGAACTCTTAATAAACTAATACCAGCATGGTACTTCCTTAACTTGCTAAAAGTTTATCTGTTTATCTGTTTAAATCAGTAGTCATTGATTCAGTTCCTCTTAGGTAATTCTTCATAAAGGCAAAATCCTTGAAGCATTTTTATTAAAAATAAGCAAAACAAGCAACCTGTTGTCATCACTTTATTTAAGATGGTTCTGGAATGTTTGACAAATTCAGGAAGACATCAGCTAGGAGTCAAAGGATATGACAATGAAAAAGAAGAGACTTTCATTTTTATCTTTGTACTCTAAGAAAAATAAGAGAAGCAATTGAAAAACTAAGAATTTAGCATGGTAACCATATATATAGATGTATGTATGTGTAGAACTAATTTTACTGTTAAGTTTTCTTTATATCAAGAAAAATTTTACATAATATATATTATATATATGTTCTTTATATATACTTGGGGGAAAGGAGATTTGCTTCACCACAGTAACCACTACAACAACAAAAATAGACACATTCATTGGTCTAAACTTCCTTAAAAAAGAAGTAGGGGGAAACTATGTGGAGATATCCAAATTGAGAAACATACAAGACTTGAAGAGAAAGAAGGCATACCAAGTTTTTTAATGGGAAAAATGAGTAAGAAAAGACCATTTTTCCTAAATGAATCTATATGTAATTATAAAATTCCTGTATGATTTTAAGCCCATGTGGAAGAATAAACAAACACAAAAAAGAGGAGTAATTATAAGATAAGCCCAGCCAAACACAAATGTATTTATAATTAATAAAATATTATGCTGCTGTTATAATAGCTCAGAAACATTAATTTTTAAAACATAAGACAAAAGAGACATCACAAGTCACTTTTTAAAAAATGATTAGAATATTCTTTGGAGGGTGGATAGGAAAAACAGTTTAGAACTTTATCTCAAATCCTGTTAAGATAACAGTAATGTCTTAGTTTGCTCAGGCTGCCATAACAAAATACCATAGACTGGGTGGCTTAAACAAATTAATTTTCTTACCATTTTGAAGGTTGGGAATTCCAAGATCAAAGTGCTGGCCTATTTGCTTCCTGGTGAGAGCTCTCTTCCTGGTTTGCAGATGGCCACCTTCTCACTGTGTCCTCACAGGGCAGAGCAAGACAGAGAGTTCTCTCTGAGGGCCCCACTCACACTCATGATCTCATCTCAAGTGAACTAACTCCCAAAGACCTCTGCTTCAAATACCATAATATTAAGGGTTATAGCTTCAACATGTGAATTTTGTGTGGGCACAATTCGGTCCATAACAAATAGGAACTAAAATTTAAATATACACAGAAATGTAGAAGAATGTGGATTAAAATACTAAGACTCCAGTGTGCAAATGAGCAAAGAACCTAATACCAGTGATGTAATTAGGGAGTTCTCAGGAAACAAAATGACTATTAAACTAATCAGATAATTTTTGTTTTCTTTTCATTGATTTTTAAGAGTGTAAATTGGCACAAACTTTTTGGAAATAAAATTTACATCTATTTATGAGTATTATACATGTATGTGTATGGAGAGCTATAAGGATTCATACTATTCTTGATTTCTTTGGAGAATTTCCTAGTCTCCATCCTCTGGTCAGTGTATAAATTCTCTGATTGTAGTCTAGGCTTTTATTTGAAGTTTGAGTTACAAATTTAAATTCTCTTTGTTTTTAGAAAGAAAAACAAATGGAAAGAAGCAGTATCTTTGATTCAGAAGTGTTTTCAAAATTTTTAATAAGTGATTAATATGTTTAGCTTTTCTATTTTGCAACCTCCGTTTATAAAAGTAGTTCTTTTATGGTGTCTAAGCAGGACATATACCATAGTTGATAGTTTATGTCTTATACACTGTATCAAAATTAGAATTACTTAAATTGACTATCAAAGCAGATCCATTATACTTTAGTTATCCATTATTCATGCAAGGAATTTAGAAATTTTTTTAATGAAATAAATAGCTCTTCTTTAAAATTTATAATTTAATAAAATACTGATCTTGAAAGGTTTCCATTTGAGGCTCTCTAGCTTAAGTAAAAATAAAAATTTATCCTCTTACCCTAGATAATTTTTAGTTAAAATACAAGTACTTATGGTTCTGATGTGCTCTTAAGAACCGTACATTTTATTTAAGCACATTTAAGCACATAGCATGGTTTTTGTTTTATTTTTCAAAATGGGCATACTTAACAATTTCATGTTTGAAATTGTGATTTTTATTCCTAGTCTGAATTGGACAAACCTAGAAGCCGGAAAAAAACACCTGTCACAGATGCAGAAGAGAAATTAGGTATGGATGACCTCACTAAGTTGGTACAAGAACAGAAACCTAAAGGTAGTCAGCGTGGACGGAAGAGAGGCCATACAGCTTCAGAATCAGATGAACAGCAGTGGCCTGAGGAAAAGAGGCTCAAAGAAGATATTTTAGAAAATGAGGATGAACAAAATAGTCCACCAAAGAAAGGTAAAAGAGGCCGACCACCTAAACCTCTTGGAGGAGGTACACCGAAAGAAGAGCCAACAATGAAAACTTCTAAAAAAGGAACCAAAAAAAAATCTGGACCTTCAGCACCAGAGGAAGAGGAAGAAGAAGAAAGACAAAGTGGAAATACAGAACAGAAGTCAAAGAGCAAACAGCACCGAACATCAAGGAGAGCACAACAGAGGTAAGTACATGCAACTCTAAACTGCATGTATTTAGTAACTATGTTATAAATCATAATTTGATGCTATGCACATTTGGGTCTTCTCCAAAGCAGAGCAGAATCTCCTGAAAGTAGTGCAGTTGAATCCACACAGTCCACACCACAGAAAGGACGAGGAAGACCATCAAAAACGCCATCACCATCACAACCAAAAAAAAATGTGTAAGTTGTAAATAATATTAAGTTTCAAACCAGTTTCAAATTATTTTGCAAAAGTTCATAAATTTTTAAATATACATAGGGCTGTATTTAAAATCCCATATATTTACTCTCATTACACTAGGTAAGATAAAATTTTTATAAACATACCTAGGTGATTGATAATCCCAATTAACTCTCTGATAATATTTGTACATTTTTATAGGTCTTAGGCAAATCTTTTTAAATGAATAATAACAAGTAGATCATTATTTCTAATACAGACTTTATAGTACCTAAAGTCAGGTACTAAAGATAGGTACTAAAGACTCTATAGTACCTATACTAAGTATAAGTACTAAAGACTAGAAAGTCTTTAGTACCTAAAGAGATGAGAATGTATTTTTAAATAATCCCATCATACTGATTATGTTGCCTTGTTATTCCACACTAGAGTTTTTCTTAATGTCTTTCCTCAGCAACTTAAAAAAAAATAGTTTTTACATTTTTGCTTTTATTCTTTCAATTGTGTAGGGAAGTAACAGTTATTATTTTTCTTTAAATAATATCCACAGAAATTATCACATGTAGATCTGAAATTTTTGGTGTTTTGATTTTGTTTCTTTTCTAATCAAATTATACATCCATATCTACATATAAATAGTTCTGGAAGCACACAAACATATGTTTATAAGAAGTTACAATAACAATTCTGTACCTAAGATTATTAAAGTAGCAGGAGCATCAGTACTGTAATTTGTATATTTTGCACTTTTTTCTCAGTTATTTAAATAGAACTAGAATAGCATGTCTTCTATTTGTCAGACATTCTGCAGTTTTCCTGAGAGTAAATCCCATTACATAATTACATCAGTGCTATGGCTTTTCAGACTTGCCAGCACATCTTGGCTAAATACTTAAATTATCTTAGAAATATTTCCTATTCCTGTGTATTTCACAGGAAAAGAAAGAGTTGCCTGAGTGTCTAGCAACTTCATGCCCTCTTCCATTTAATTTTTTCCTTGGGTAAAAAGTAAAGGTGAGTATATTTTTGTGATAGCTTCATAAATATGTTTGGATTCAATTACAGAAAATAACTGTTTTTAAACAAATTCTTAAAGAATATTAAATTTCCATAATTTTATAATGAGGAAATAACAGAAATCTCTTTTAGGCTCCTAACTGTAATTTGTTTATATTGGGCATCAAAAAATTAAGGCCTTAAATGATTATCATGTCATTTCCTCATACAAATGTTCTAAACCAAACAAGTGTTTCTTTTAAAAATCATTGCAAAAAAAGACTCTGTGTTCTGTCTTAACAATGTATCTTCCCTTCACAGGGAACCTCTTTTTTTAGAACTAGTAGAATAACATATTATGGTCTGCCTGTCTTTCTTATTCTGACCTCAGTAGAATTGAGAAAGTTTGTATTTTCCATGTAATTCCTGTTTTTTCTTTAGTTAATTCTGAAAAATTGAATCAAGTAAAAAAAAATATTTGGTTTGAGGGTGGATTAAACAATATTTGGATTACCTAAGAGAAGTGATAAACTCTTTTCTTAATTAATAGAGTTGCCATACAGAGAATAAGGTGATGGTTATTGCCAGAGGGAAGTGGGGTAGGGCACTTGGGCACAATGGGTGAAGGGGAGTGGGAGATATGGGCTTCCAGTTTGGAAATGACTAAATCACAGGCATGAAGGGCCACAGCATAGGGAACATGGTCAGTAATACTCTAGTAGTCTTGCATGGTGATAGATGGTAGCTATAGCTATAAAACTATAAAACATAGTTTTATGTTTCATCTTGTGGTGCTCACTTGTGGTGAACAGAGCATAATGTATCAGCAAGTTGAATCACTATGTTGTACACCTGAAACTAATGTACTGTTGTATGCCAACTGTACTCAAATTAAAAAAAAGTTTTTAACTAAAGAATATACATGCAGATAGAAAAGATATCAAGAGGGATATATTTGATTAAATGATGATATCTAAAAACATAAAAATTAAACATTTTTAAAAGTGGCGATATCTATTACATGTATTTGATTGCCTCCCGTGTTTCAGAGAGTACTAGGTGCTGGGGGATATAGTGGCACAGAATAGTCATGATTCTTGTCCTTATGGGATTTACCACCTAAATGGGCATGTAGTCATTACATAATCACACTTAAATAGGGAATTCTAAATTGCGGTATGTGCCCTGATGAAAATTTAGGGTACTGTAAGAGCACGTAATGGAAGAGCTTGGAAATTGGGAAGTTTTCTCTTTGGAAAGTGACAGTTGATTTCTTGAAAATAGTAGGAGTTAGGCTGATGGAGAACAGGAAGAACAGAATTGGAAGGAACATTGGATCTGAAGGTTCCAAAGCGGGAAAAATCTTGGCCAATTCAGAGAATTGAGGAAGGCAAGAATTTGCCAGACTGTAGTTGTGAGGAATTGGGGAGTAGAAAGAGATGGGAATGGACAGGTAGCCAAGGGCTATCTGCAGGGCCTTATATACTATGTTAAGGAGGTTTATGGACTTTCTCTCAATATAGTAGGGAGTTATTGAGGGGGAGTAAGTGACATCAGCTGTTTTTACATTTTTAGCGAAGAGGTAAAGAGATGAGAATGGTTTGGAAATGTGTAATAGCAATAGAGGTGGAGAGAAGTGAATAGGATTTGAGATTTCTTTGTAAGAATTATGGGGCCAGATGAAGAGTGGTATACTAGTAAGAAGGACTCCAAATTTTCTAATTTGAGTAGCTCAGTAGATACAGATGTCTTTTACTGAGTTGAGAAAGATGAAAGAGGAGACTTTGGTTTATGTTTTAAAAATATGGTATTGGTCTCAGTCAGACATGTTTTTGTTACTTGGTCAATGTTTATAGGTGAGATTCTAGGATAAAACACCAGTTTAGGGTTTAGAATAAGAAAAATATTTCTTGTCTTGTAATGAAGGGTAAAAATGATAATAAATGAGAATTTATGAAATATTTAAAGCATTTCTACTACTCAAAGACCAGAATGTTCATTTTATTTTACATCTGTTTTACTCTAGCCGTGTAGGACGCTCCAAACAAGCAGCTACTAAAGAAAATGATTCAAGTGAAGAAGTAGATGTGTTTCAGGGTAGCTCTCCTGTCAATGATGATATTCCACAGGAAGAAACAGAGGAAGAGGAAGTTTCTACAGTAAATGTATGTGTTTATTAAAGTACCATGTGTGATAGTATAGAATATAGAATAGAGTTGGTAAATATTTGGTAAGATACATATAGCAAATAGATATCACCATTTTTAAAAATGTTTAATTTTTATGTTTTTAGATATCATCATTTAATCAAATGTATCCCTCTTGATATCTTTTCTATCTGCATGTATATTCTTTAGTTAAAAACTTTTTTTAAATTTGAGTACAGTTGGCATGCAACTATATATACAAGCTATATGTATCTTACTTACTTACAAATCTAAGTATTTATTTGCTTTTCTTCATTAGTTTGTAGAGTTGTTTCATCTACCAGCTTGGATAATTAGAGTATCCTTTAAGGAATACTGAGACTCTAAGTGAGAATAATAGATGTAGCCTCGTGAAAGTGTAAATATCAGGTTGAAAGGTGAACATAGAGAAGAACAAGTAGCTGTCTGATATTGACACTTCAAGCATTTAAGTTGTACCTTGATTTTAGAGCACTGTTATATGTTAAATAGACTGCGGTTTATGTTTCTTAACTTTTTTCTTTGAGTTTTGCAGTGGAAACTAGAAGTTAACCATATAGAATAAAATCGCATCTTTGAAATTTATAAAATTGGTAACAAACATTTCTTTTACAAAAGTGGGAATGTGATTCTTCCTGAGATAATTTTTTTTTTAAGAATGACTTTGTCAGGGGCGCCTGGGTGGCTCAGTCGTTAAGCGTCTGCCTTCGGCCCAGGTCAGATCCCAGCGTCCTGGGATCGAGCCCCACATCGGGCTCTCTGTGCGGCAGGGGGCCTGCTTCTCCCGCTACCATTCCCTCTGCTTGTGTTCCCTCTCTCGCTGTGTTTCTCGCTGTCAAATAAATAAAATCTTTAAAAAAAAAAAAAAAAAGAAAAAGAATGACTTTATCAGTTAACACACCTTAAGTATTTCTTTTTGAAAGAAATACAGTTAACACATTTAATTCAAGACTATTCTCTTGATGATACACTATTGCTGAGTCTTTGGATCAGGACAGCCAGCCATCTTTGTTTGAGAAACCTGTGTTCTGAGATGTTGTCCCAGAGTTGACTCCCGCCCTTCTGTGCTCTTTAACATAATCAGCACTTTTGTCTGCACCAAGGTTCATTTATACGAAAGGGTTAAGACCACAGAAAAATATCTGAACTGTGTGGTCTCAAACTTGTTGAGATTGTTTCTTAAAGTATTTTTTTTATTGTTTTGAGTGTAAAAATGGGCTGACAAGTTCATAGTGAGGTCTTCATCCCCCCAAAAAAAGTCTTCATCCAAAAAAAACAAAAAAACCATAAATTAATTTAATTAAAATCGTGTTCAGTTTATATTCCTCTTATTACTGATCTTTTTTGAACTAAAGTTTTATGCTTTCATTAGTATTTGCCAGTAAATTGTAATATGTCTGAATTTCAGATTATTTCTATGTATTTGTTGATTGTTAACGACCCACTTTCAGTAACTTTTCCCAGAATAAAAACTGTAAGCCTAAGTTCATAAAGATCAAATGTTTTCTTTTACCACAGAAACATAAGTGAAAAAATTCGCAGTTGTTTTTCTTACTATTTACATTGATTTCTGTTCATTTCTCTTTGAAATTATTAAATAGAAAAGTAAAATGGTTTTTTCTTTCTCTATTGTGGGAAAAGCTATTTGTAGGCATTCAAATATTATATAAAGTCTAAATATGTGATGATGAGGTAGAAACTTAAAATGGGAGAAAGTTTCCAGTGAAGAAAAAGAAAATCAGGAACAACTAAGAATAATGATTGGTTCAAAAATAATTAATTACTGCTATGTCTAATATTTTAATAAAGCATCTGGTAATTTTTCTTTTAAGGTACGGCGGCGAAGTTCTAAAAGAGAAAGGCGATGAACAAATGTGATAACTTTTTGTGTGAAAACTTTGAGAAGAAGCATTCTTTTGTCAAGCTTGAGGCTAAGTAAAGCCTTTGATGCACAAAGTGGGACTGCCAGAGAGTGGACAGTTGGAACTTCCTTTGATGACCTCATGTGTTTGTGGTCACAGCGCTTTAGCCATACGCTTGGTGATAACATTGACTATGGGAGTCTTGTGGAAGTGTGATGTGCGATGGCTGTGTAGACAAAACTAAAGAAGAAACTTGTAAATATATTTTTTCTTTCCTCTTTCTTTCTCTCTCTCTCTCTCTCTCTCTCTCTCTCTCTCATGTTTCTGACTTCTAAAGTGCTTGTATAGCTTTTATCTGCGGCTTTAAACTGACAGTACCCAACTGTTTATTGGATCTATTGATTTGGAAAGAGTTTGTTAGGATAGATCTTAAGCAGTAATCTGTCAGTGTTTGTATTTGTATTCTCTGCAATTTTACTGTGAAAAATTTTTTTCAACAAATGGTGTCATTTTCTTGATGTCATTGTTTGTTGGAGAGTTAAATGGTCTCTTTCCCTTGTGTATCTTACCTAGTGTTTACTCCTAGGCACCCTTAATCTTCAGAGGTGCTAAATTGTCTGCCATTACACCTGAATGATGCCTCCAATGGGAGGACACCACACAAATTGTGAAATAGTCCTGCAGTTTGATTATTTTACACCTCAGTATTGGTCTCAGAATTTTCTGGCCTTTCGTGGCAATGAAAATTTTAAGAAAAGAGAGATTTAAAATATTTTAATTTTAAAGAGTGTGTTATAAAATAATGTACTGAATTCTTTATCCCATTTTATCATCATCCCTTTTCAGTTTTTATTAATCTACTGTATCAATAAAATTCTGTAATTTGAATTAGTTTTTAATAGTCTAGAATGTTATTGTGTATAGGTATTTCCTCTTGAACATTATGTTCAGAAAATGCAAATTATTACACTATATTATAAAATCTGATATATACACATAGAAAAGTTCCAGTTCTCCGTAACAGTGTAAAGTTAATCAGAAAGAAAAAATTTTATTGATGCAGTGTGTCTTTATAAAGCTGTTCTTGAAAGCAAGTGTTTTGTATTTTATATAGTGAGTTGCATGTTTATGAAAAAGTGCTGAAAATGGGATGTGCTCTTTTCTGTAAATTCATATTTAGCCATAGTATATGATAGATTGCCCCATAACATAGTTTTTCATCAAGAGTTTATTATTGTACTTTATTTTGGAGCCAAAAACTTGTTTTGGGGGGGGGAAGGGACAGGGTGGGAGTGATATATCCAACTATCTGAGCTACTGTAGGTATCACAATCTTATAAATTTTGAATGACATTCCACTTCATCTAGATTGAGAGAAGTGGAAATTTATTTGGATTTAGAGCAGTTCTTTTTTTTTTCTTCATCGTAATCTGCAAAATATAGAAACAAATTACTTAAGTCAGTATAAACAGTTTTATAAACTGTATTTTGAACCAAAACATAAAAGTTACTACTTAATGCTTGCCTAAATTCATTGTAGTATTTCAGGTGCTGTTCTTTTGTTTTTTTCCACAGTTAACATCAGAAAAAAAAATCATATTCTAACTTATTAAATTGATCACATTGAATAATGGAGCATTTTCATATAATACACCATTATGTTTAAGGTATATTTCCAAGATTGGTTTTAATAGATGGGGGATATAATAAAGAAACTACTATTTTGGAAAATGACATTTTACTATTTTCCAATGTATATCACAATCGATGTGATTATTTTCCTTTTAAAGATTTCTTCATGTTTATGAAACGGCCTTTTATTTTTTAAAAAATGTTTTGAATTGTGTCTTAATCTCTCAGTATTTAACTGTTCTTCATTTCCAACAGTACTGACACCAGTGATTATGGGAGGCTGCTGTATACAAGGCAGCTAATGTTGGACCAAGATGCATTGGTTTTTAACCGTTTCATGAGCTCAGTTCTCCCAAACACGCTATTTGTATCTCAGCAGTACAAAGGCATGTTTTTAAAGCTATAAAATAAAGAATAAGGGATAGCTTTGTATTTTTGTCGTTGACTAAATTGCACCGGAAATGTTTATGGAAGTATATCTTTAAGACCATTTTATAAAACATAATGAAAAATGATTGTGGAGGATTTTTATTTGCATGATCATAGTTAACCAAATTTCATTGCACATTAATTCTGTACATCAGTTCACAAAAAATGTTCATTGTAGATTTTGTTTAATGCCAATAAGTCTGTGATTTTACAACTTGTCTGTTCACTTTTTGGGAGGATTATGATGTAAATTTTCCATTTTTCTGTAGAAAAATAGGTGCAATAATCAAAGTTTTGATGTCCTGAGTCTTCATCTTAGGGGATTATTTTATTATTATGTTTAAACTTAACATTTCATGTGCTAACATTTGGAAAGCCACATACGATAACTAAAGTAAAATTAAGTATGTATACAATAATAACTGCTAACGGTGGTTAGCAAACTCTTCAGTGATAATGTTCATTTTGAAAAATATGTACTGTATAAAATTAAGAAAATATTTAACTCACTGTAACAAATTCCATTATGAAAATCTTATGATTCTTCAGTGAGGTTATCTTGCTGCACTCTGTAGCAAGTTCATTTAATCTACATTATAATAAGATTTCTTGCTGCAGTGCAACAGGAAGCTTTTTTTCAGTGATCTCCACTGTATATGTAAATTACAAATGTGGCTGTAAAACTTGTTCCAGGTATTAAAGGTTAAATTACTTTCTGTATCTTCTTACAACTTGTAAGTTTGATTTTTCAGATTTCCTTTTGCCCACTTGAAGAATGTCAGGATTTAAGAATTTGTTTAACTTAGGTCTATCTCCCCTACCACATAGTATTATGTCACCATAATGAACAATTGGTATTTAGATAGATAACCAATTTCAGACACATTTTTGGATTTTCTGTGAAGTTGAATAAACATGAAAGCTAATATGTAATTGTATTATTTTATTTATGTGAATCAATATATTTAAATATGTTTACTAAATGAAGAAAGGCACATTTTGATGATTTTTTATTTTGGAGTCTTTGTTGCATGAAAAGGAAACATATTTCCCCATAACATTTTTTCAAGCTTTTTGTTTAAACTTCTCATGTAAAATTTGGGGTAACAGATTCCTAAGTACTATTTAAGCGAAAGAATTTCATAACTGAAGAAAATAAATGTATCATATAAACTTTAAAAGTAAGCACTGAGAATGTAAGTTCCTAGTGGCACTTCTATTGAATGCTTACTATGTATTAGGCTAGTTCCAGAGGATAAAGTGTGATCTAGCTAAGTCCCTGCCCTTGCAGAGCTTACATTCTCCACAAGGGGGTGGGGGATAAGGAAACGATAATTAAATATGTACTATAATGTCGGATTATGAAGTGTGGTGATTAGAAAAAGGAAAAGCAAGATAGATACTAGAAATAAATGGGAGGAGAAGCTATTTTTATACTTTGGAGCTATGTTACCTAGTATGTAAACTCTAGGGTTATTATGCCTTTACGGTGAAGTTAAACTTTTATAATTATAAATTGTCACTTGATATCTGTACAAATACTTCATACCTACTTTGTTTGATATTAATATAGCCATACCAGTTTTGTTTTGTTTGCATGCCAAACCTTTTTCTGTCCTTTTATTTTCAACCTATTTATATATATCTTTATGTTTAAAGTGTGTGTTATGTTAACAGTTTATACTTTCATCTTGTTCTTTTATCTAGTCTTAGAATCTTTGTTCTTTAGAGTGTTTATACTGTTTACTTTTGGTATAATTACTGATATAGTAGGTTTTAAATCTTGCCATCTTTTTTGCTAGGCTTTTCTTTATTCCTTTATCTACTCCTTATCTGACCTTTTGACTCACTCAGGTATTATTGACCTTTGAACAACGTGGGAATAAAGGGTGCCGACCCCCACACAGTTGAAAATCCACATCAAACTCTTGAGTCCCCAGAAACTTAACTACTGATAGCCTACTGACCAAGAGCCTCACCAGTAACATAGTTGATGAACACATATTTTGTATGTTGTATTAGATACTATCTTCTTAAAGTAACCTAGAGAAAAGAAATTGTTATTAAAAAAATCATAAAGAAAATACTTTTACACCACTCTACTATATCAAAAAAGAATCTAGCTCAAACTGTTGTTCAAGGGTCATCTGTACTTATTACTATTCTATCTCTTCTCTTTGCTTTTTAGTTATGCTTGGTTGTATTATTTTTCTCTGGTTACCTACAGATTACAGTATTGTATTTGGCTTATTATAGTCAGTGTTATATTAATGCTTTTACTACCTTCGGAACAGTTCAAGAACTTTAAACCGGTTCAACTCCATTTGTTGCCTCCCTACTCTTTGTGCTATAGTTTTCATATATTTTGTGTTTATAAATCCCACAATATCATTACTTTAAATAGTGTTCTTTCTTGTTTACATATACATTTTCTCTTCTCTTGGCTGGTTTTTTTTTTTTTTTTTTTTTTTGATAGTTTCGTACTGTCATCTTAATTCCTTTTCTGTCAGCTGAGGAACTTTTTAGTTTTGCTTATACTGCAGGTCTTGTGGCAGTTAACTCAGCATTTGTTTGAAAGGTCTTTATCACACCTTCATTTTTGAAGAGTATTTTCTTTGGATACAGAATTCTAGATTGGCACTTTTATTTATTTGGCAGTTTGAAACTTTGCATTCCATTTTCTTCTAGTTTTCATATTTTCTGTTGCAAAGCAGCTGAAAATCTTTGCTCCTTGTAAGTCCTGTATCTTTTTCCTGGCTTTTAGGATTTCCTCTTTATCTTTGTTTTCAGCAGTTTGCTGTGGTGGGCCTACTTACAGTTTTCATTTTATTTATCTTGCTTGGGGTTTACTGAGCTCTGGAATCTGCAAGTTGATACATTCTATCAGTTTTTTAAAAATTCTTGATCATTATCCCTTCACGTATTACTTCTATTCTATTATCACTTTCTTTCTTTCTGACACTCAAATTATAAATATGTTGTACTGTTTTGTGTGTGCTCTTTATTTTCTTCCCTTTCTTTCTCCTCTTGTTTTCTCTCTGTGCTTCAGTTTGGTATTTTCAATCAATGCATCTTCAGATTTGCCAGTCTTGTGTTCTGCCTTGTACAGTTTTCCATTTAGCCCATCCAATTAGTTAATTTCAAATACTGAATTTTTTAGTTTTGATTGTATTTTATAGATTATATATTTATAGATTGTTGATTATATTTTATAGATTTCATTTCTCTGTTGAAAGTCCCTTTACTCTTCTCCTTTTATTTCCCCCCTTCTTAACAGTGGTGGCAGAGATTTAGCTAACTCCAGCATCTGAATCATCTGTAGATATTAATCTATTATTTGATATTTCTTTCTTGATTATTCATCACATTTTTCCTGATCCTATTTCTTTCTTCCTGTATCTAGGGCTTGTAATTTTTTTTTCTTTTATGAAGGACAGTTTGTATGAAAGAACTGAAGGATTGAAGTTGATGTGATTCCCCCCCGCCCCAAGAGAAGATTTACCTTATTGTCTATTATACATTGGAGGGATTGCTTACCTCAATCCATGGAGCTGGTCTTGGGGTACAGCTTTAGTTAGACTCAGTCCACTTGTTTCAAAAGTCTTGAGGGTAAGACTTGTATTATGACTTTTTTTTTAAGATTATTTATTTATTTGACAGAGAGATCACAAGTAGGTAGAGAGGCAGGAAGAGGGAGAGGAAGAAGCAGGCTCCCCGCTCAGCAGAGAGCATGATGCGGGGCTCGATCCCAGGACCCTGAGATCATGACCTGGGCTGAAGGCAGAGGCTTTAACCCGCTGAGCCACCCAGGCGCCCCAAGACTTGTATTATGTATGACCAGCCTTTTCCTTTGGAACACCAAGACTATAGAAGGTTTCATTCTGCCTTTCCAGTCCAACCTATCAGCAGGAAGACTATTTTATATAGGATAATCAAAGAACATTCTTTGAAAGGTGACATTCTCAGCGTGGACTTCATTATGTGAGGGATCAAGCACTATGAACACCTGGGGAAAAAGTATTACAGGTCGAAGGAAGAGTTAAGTACGAAAGTCCTTCGGGAAGAATGAACTTGAATGTATCAGTAATTTCAAGGAGGCCTGTGTTTTTGAAGTGAAAGTGACCATGGGATAAAAGGGTAGAAAGGCAAGTCAGGAGATTGTGGAGAGCCAGATCATAATTGTATGTCTATGCGGAGTTGTGTTTAAAATTTGATGGGAATCCATTGTAGGACTTTGAGTAGGAGAGTGGCAAGAACTGGGCTTTTTGTTGCTATTGATGTTAATTTGAAAAAATACCAGTTGAGGGGCACCTGAGTGGCTCAGGTCATGATCCTAGGATCCTGGAATTGAACCCCACCTCAGGCTCCCTGCTCCTCGGGGAGCCTGTTCCTCCCTCTCCACTGCTTGTGCTCTCCCTCAAATAAATAAAA
The DNA here is from genome assembly GCA_028646535.1 of Procyon lotor. Taxonomy (NCBI): domain Eukaryota; kingdom Metazoa; phylum Chordata; class Mammalia; order Carnivora; family Procyonidae; genus Procyon; species Procyon lotor. The sequence goes on from CM053605.1 coordinate 107,527,727, forward strand.
TCTTTAAAAAATAGAAATCAGAAAATGCCATTGACCCATGAACAAGGCGAGGATAGGGACACTGACACCCCTCTCTGCCCCTCCAGAAAGTTTAAAACTTGCTTATAACTTTTTAGTCCCCCCAAATTTACTAATAGCCTATTGTTGACTGAAAGCCTTGCTGGTGATAGCTGATTAACACATATTTTATATGTTATATGTATTCTGTATTCTTACAGTATAGTAAGTAGAAAAAATGTTATTAAGAAAATCATAAGAGAAAATACATCTATAGTACTGCATGTATAGGGAAAAAAAAATCCTTGTATAAAGTGGCCCTGCACAGTTGAAGCCTGCGTCGTTCAGGGGTCAGCTGTTCTTGCAACTCAACGTGTCCACAATGCAGAAAACATAACCTTTCCTTCCCATATCTGGTCATCTTTGTATATCTGAAAATAGAACTAGCATTCAACTGGTATTATAAATCAAATCTAAAAACTGCCCCTGACTTTTTCTCTCCCTTACAGTTGTCTAGTCCTATTGAATTTATCTCCTGATTATCCCTAGAATTATTCCTTCTTTCTTCTCTTCTCTCCCCATCGTCTCCCTCTCCTCTCCTCCTCCCTCTCCTCTCCCCCCCTCCTCTCCCTCTCGCTCTCCCTCTCCTCTCTCCTCTCTCTCTCTCCTCTCTCCTCTCTTTTCTCTTTTCTCTTTTTTTCTTTTTTCTTGCAAGAGGGACACAGAGAGAATCTTAAACAGGCTCCACACCTAGAACAGAGCCCGATGCAGCACTTAATCTCAAAATCCTGAGATCATGACCTGTGCCAAAACCAAGACTCGGATGCTCCACTGAATGAGCCACCCAGACGCCCCAGATTTTTCTACTCTTTTTCTCACCAGTATAATCTAAGTTCTAAATCATTTCTTTGCCTCCAAACTGGTATGCTTACAATTACTCTTGCCTGACCTCAAATTTATTTGAGGTCAAATAAACACTACAATGTAGCCAGACCATTGTGAAATACAGTGATCCCATCTACCCAGTAATGACAGCAACAACAATAATAGTATATATCCTGCAACCATTTAACAATTTGCCTTTGCCTTTAAGATAATGTGACCCACAAAGCTCTGTATCGTTGGTCACTCCTCTCTAGGCAGTCTTTGTCATCTGTGCCAGCTACACTACTATTTCAGTCCCTTGCACTTAGTTGTGAGAGGTACAAGCTATTAGGGTATATATAAAGCTATGTAGACATTCAAAAAGATAAAGCATATTCTGTTTTTTCTACCCAGAGCACTCTTCCTCCTCCTGCTATATCTATGTTTCCCACTCACACTACAAGGGAGAATTTTCCCTTAAGGCAGCTTTTCTTGATTTCTGTGATCAGGGTAAACCCCACTATTATGTGCCCCCTAAGCTTAACTCTGCATAACACTTAGCACAGTTGGCATTTGGATTATTTCATTAATGCCTGTCCCACTGCCTCCAGAATGCTCAACTATATGAAGCCAGAAATGATGCAGAATGAAGCCAGAGATGATATATATATTTTTAAAGATTTTATTTATTTATTTGACAGATCACAGTTAGGCAGAGAGGCAGGCAGAGGGAGAGAGGGAAAGCAGGCTCCCAGCTGAGCAGAGAGCCCGATGCGGGGCTCCATCCCACGACCCTGAGATCATGACCTGAGCTGAAGGCAGAGGCTTAACCAACCCACTGAGCCACTCAGGCGCCCCGATAATAAGTTTTTGTTAACTCATTTATCTCTAGGGCTCAGTACAGTGGGTAGTGTGCATAGTAAGTGCTCAAAAGATGTTTGTTGAGTAAATTAGTAAAATTTAAATAAATTACATTAAAATTTGTTTAAGATCAAGGAACCTGATAATTTGTTGTGCAAAATACCTTATTTAAATCTTTTCATAAATTATCATCTCACACAGTTCTCACTGTAGTTCTTTGTGTTAGTTGATGGTGTGTATGCCCTTCTAACAGGTGAGGGAACTGGGGATCAGAGATTGGTTTACCCAAGATTTCTTATTTCTAAAGTGGTGACTGAAGATTTTATCAGATCTGTTTAACTCCAAAGTCATGCTCTTTTTATACTACCTCAAATATTAATCATCAAATCAACATTGATTGAATAAATACTAATAAGTTTTAAAGTAGTGAGACCATAATTCTTCAGTTCTGTTGGGATTTCCTGGTCGTGAGGATGAATGTAATATTGGACATGTTTTACTAGATACTGTGCTGCCTCTTTGCTTACATTATCTCCCATTAGGAGAAACATGTATTATCAACATTTTACAAATGAAGAGACCTAGACTTGCTCAAAGGCCACAGAATAGAACTATTCAAAATTGATGGTCTAATTCTTAGACCATTGATTTGGAGTAGAATTCAAAGACCTTAAATCAAAATGGCTATTTATTGAAAACATATAAATTGCTTCAGGCTGAAATCTTACAAAGTGATGGATAAAAATGTAAATCTCATTTATTGTACATAATTTATATTCTTTTTTATTTTAAGAGAGAGCATAAGCAGGGGTAAAGGGGCAGAGAGAGAATCTTAAGCAGGCTCTAGCATGGAGCCCAACATAGGGCTCGATCTCATGAACCTGAGATTGTGACCTGAGCCAAAATCAAGAGGCTTAACCAACTGAGCCACCCAGGTGCCCCTATAATTTACATTCTTGAGTTAATGTGTCTCACTGGGTTCACTGTATAATCTGCATTATGGCCCTTGGGTGCTTATAGTTTTGTATAAAAATCTTTGGTGAAAAATTACTGGAGACAATACGGTTAACACCTTATAGATGATGTGTTGATGTTTGGGGGTTGGGTGCATACCAGATCTGTTCATTTGGGAACCAGGAGACCCATTTGGCTGAGGTGGAGAACGTTGAGTTGTGCTTGGGTAGTGGGGAGATACTTTGCACATGTAGTTTGAGGGAACATTGGGTAGGGCTTTGAATTCTAAAGCCATGACTTCTTAGAGCAAGAGAATAAAAATATGAAACTTAAGACATTTAACATGACAGCTTTAAAAGAGTATATAGTACAGTTAAGGGGCTATAAACAGAAGGTCCAATTAACTGTAATATAAGAAGATTAGCTTACTAGTTTGCTCTGAAGAAGCAATTACCTTGTCTTCAAGATTCAAACCGTTCATAATGGGAAATTGTTAGAACTGAGTTCTATAGTTCCATTATTCAGATAAAGCAGACAACATTCACATTAACAGTTAAACATTTTTGTTTCTATTTAAAAATTAACACAGGGATTTCCTAAATACTTTCCTACAGAAAGGAAGTAGAAACAACACAGACATTCGGAGCAAAATATGTTCACTAGATCAGGATTTCAGTCTCGTACTTTCTCATGCCTATATACATATTACCTTTTATTTTTATATAAGCGGGGTCATATTATACCTTTCTACAACTTTCTCTTCTACTTAATGTTCTTATAAGGCTATCAGAACATAGGGGTTTATCTCACCCTTTTAACAACTGGCATGATTTACTTAATTTTTTTTATTTACTTAATTATTCTGTTGGGCATTTAGGTTATTTACATTTTCACTGTTGAAAACAATGCAGTAAATGATCATCTCTGTGTATGTCTTTGTGCTAAGGTGCCAGGTTTCCTGTAAGAAATAGATTCCTATGTAGAGAATTGTGATGTTCCTTTAAATTATAAATTCTGCCCAGTTGCTTTCTGGAAAGTGTACCAATTAATGCTTTTTAAGTTTTTGTCAGTCCTGTGGTTACAGAATTATTTTGTTTTCATTTTCATTTCTCCAATTATAAACGAAACTGCATCATTGCATAGGTTTTCATTTGGGTTATTGCTGTTCCATGAATTACTTGTTCATATTCTTTGCCCATTTTTCTATTTAGTATGGTTTTTTTGTTTGTTTTTTAAATCATTGTTATCTCTAGGTAGAAAGGGAGGAGGTAGGGATGGGTTATGGACTTTAGCCACACTGTTTTCATTTCCTTACGAAAAGGTACTGCTGTTTTGAGCTAGCATAGGGTAGTCTGGGGTTTCACTTTCTGCAATTTCAGCTACCCGCGGTCACTTGTGGTCCAGAAGCAGGTCATCCTCCTTCTGAAGTATTGCCAAACACTCAGTAGTAGCCTCACGCTGTCATGGTGCTTACATCATTCACTTCACTTTATCTCATCACATAAGCATTTTTATCATCTCACATCATCCTAACGAGAAGAGTGAGTCCAATACAATATTTTGAGAATAAACACATTCACATAATTTTTATTTCAATACACTGTTATAATTGGTTCTTACTGATAGTTATTGTTAATCTCTTGCAATGCCTAATTTATAAATTAAACTATACCATAGGTATGTATGTATATGGAAAAAACATGGTGTATATCTAGGGTTCCATCTGTCCACATCAGGCATCCTCTGGGGATTTTAGAATGTACCCTGTTGTGGATATGTGGGGGACTGCTGTGTGTGCTAAAAGTGGGCTTACCATCTTTCTTATTCTCGCATTATTCTCTTACTTATTAGATATGTGGAAGATGCCTTCTTCCATAAGTGAGTCACTTATCCTTAAGTTTTTTAAAATGGTATTTTCTGTCCTATAATACAAAAGTTTTTCCCCTTTGTGAGCTCAAATCTGTGAGTATTTTTTCATTATGGGTTTTGTCCTAACTATAAGATTCTGAAAATATTTTCCTGTTTTCTTCTAATATTTTTTTTTAACATCATTTAATCCACCTGGGGACTATTTTTGTATATTGTGTATGATTGTGGTGTAACTTAATTTTCTTTTAAGTGTACAGTTACTTTCCTTAACACAGTTTATTGTATAGTTTCTCTTCTCTCCTAGTTTGAGATGCTAGAGTTATGAACTAAGTCTCTTTATCTACTTGGATCTCTGTACATGCCTGTAACCAACATCTAATGTAATTACTGTACCTATGTAACATGTTTTTATATTTGGTCTGAAAATTTTTCCTAAGTTTTAATTTTAACATGTCTTATTATTCCTGGCTATTCTTGTTTTCTCTTACTTAAAATATCAACATCTTTACAATAATACTGAGTCTGCTCACTGAGACAGGTTTTTTTTAAACAGCCTTCCCTTCAATAGAATTTTATTATTTTCTTTATAAGACTAGACTTTGCATCTTTCAGAAAAATATTTTATGCAGTTTAGTGTCATTCAAACATTGTTACCGTTATCATTCTTTTATTTTCTAATTGGTTATGCCCACTATGTTGTTTTTCAGCCAGTTTGCTGAATTTGGTTTTAACAGTTTTTCATTTAATTCTCTTGGATTCGTTAGCTAAACTCTCTCCAAATAGTTTTGTCAGTATTAATTTCAAATCGTTCTGATACTTATATATCATGTTTTTCTGGTCTAATTGTGTTGGTTGGCACCTCTAGAGTGCTCTTAAGTAGAAAGCATCTTGCCTTTTCCAGCTTAAGAAAGTTTTTATTTCTGTTTATTCAGGGCTGTTAAAAAATAAAATTTGGATTGTGTATTCTGTGTTTGCATAACAGTTTGTTTTTTAAAAATATAATAATGTAATGAATTATGTATACAACCATCCTTGCTTTGATAGGATTAACCCAGCTTGGCTTGGCCGTGCTGCCAGTGTGCTACCATTTTACTTAATATCCTTATATTCAGGTTGAGCAGTATGGTTGGTTTATAATTTCCTTTGTTTTATTATCCTTATTTGAGTATCGGATAAGGGGTTTTGCCAGCCTTCTAGAATTAGTTGAAAAGCGGACTGTATTTTTCTGTGAAACAATTTATATAATGTAGGAGTTATTTACTTCCTGAAATCTTGATAGAGCTTACATTTAAATTGTACATGGTGCCTTTTTAAATATTACTTTTAGAAAGTCTAAGTTAAAAATATTTCAGGCATTCGGGAAATAATACAGTAAACCACCATGATCTTCTCCAAGTTTAAAAGACGTTAACACTTTACTCTATTTTTCTCAGTTCTAACCCTGCCCCCACCCCCAATACATACACATGTTTTCTCCTCTCCCTGAGAGTGAGCAGCAAAATCTCTCAGGAATGTTTACCAGTCAATGTTGCAATGTTTCTTTATTGTATTTTAAGAATAAACATTCCATAACCATGTCACAGATGCTGTGGAGTGTTTGAATTTACATTTGTTCCTTCACGGGGAAGATATGCTCACTTTTACTATATGTGCTGTGCAAAAGCTGCATCCTTTTGTTTTTAATAAGAAATAGGATTAAAAGGTGTGGCTAAGGCTTATAACCTCTTTCGTCCTTTTTTACTAAGAGAGAACTATGCTGATATTAATTGTATCTTTCCCTGAATGTTTTCATCCCATTTTACACATGTATATTTAAAAAAATAGGAGTATTTTATGTTTTTAAATATGATGGGAAAAAGCCCATTGTATCTATAATTTTGAAGCCTGCTATTTTCCACCCAGTACTGCATCTTTGAGATATAGCCATATCAATACCTGTTGATCTTTCCATTTTTTCACAATATAATCCCTGAAATTGGTATGCTTCTTAAATCAGTAATGTCTTGAAATGGGCAGCATTTCTTTCTTAATGACAAAATAATGATGTACCTTAAAATTAATGTCATCTAAGATTTGACTAAATCCTGTAGTTAATTCCTCTTAATTGCTTTTGTAAAGCATTCTATTGTTTGAATATTACCACAGTTAATCTATTATAAAACACAGTTGATCATTTATCTTGATGGATAATCAGATATTTTGCACTTTCACTTACAGACCAGTGCCAAAATGAACAAGCATCCTTTCTTCATAAAAACAACTATTCTGAATGGAAATACTGAATTTAATGAATACGGATATGCTACTTTTGTATATTGCCAAATTGCGTTACAAAGTAGTCGTATTACTTTATATTCCCACCAGGAATGCCTAAGAGCTTTTGTTTGCTTTTCATTTTCAGACTTCTGTCCATTCGAAATTAACTTTGTGTATGCTGTTAGGGGTCTTATTTTTTACAAATGCGTGGCCATTCACCTCAACACTATTACTTAATAGTTGATTCTTTCTACTTTTATTTAAATGCCATATCTGTCATATACCAAGTGCCTTTTTATAGACAATATATTAAAAACTATTTGTCATGTTTATAGGCTCTCTTTTGTTTTCCATTAGTATATGTATGTACTCCAACAACCAGTATATTTTCATATAGTTTTGTAGAAAGGCATCTCCCTTATTAATACTCTTGAAAATTGTCTTGACTTTTGCCTTTTCACATGTCCACATGAATTTTCTTTTTTCCCTTTTTATAGTGTTATGTTATTCACCATAAAATACATAATTAGTTCTTGATGTAGTGTTCCAAGATCCACATGAATTTTAAAATCAGTTTGGTAAATTCTGGGGAAAGTCCTTAGGATTTCTATTCAAATCGCATCGAGTTAAAAATTACTTTGGAGAGAATGACCATCTTGTTGATACCGAATCTTCCCATCTATGAATAGAGTCAGGTGGTGGTTGTCTGTCTTTTGTATCTATCAGTAAAGTGGTACATAACAGTTATGCAAATTGTATCTTTCCTTAAAATTGCTTTTTCTAATTGTTTATTGCTGGTGGATAGGAACACTAATCTACCTTTACTCCTTTACCATGAGTCCTTTGTGGCCTAGACAAAAGCCTTTTTTAGGAGCTGAAGCTCTTATTATCTTTTTAGCCTCTTTTATGGTTATTTAATACAAGTTTTTCACTTTTTCCTGAAGTTGTGGTAACCCATATTTGGTAATTGTGAGTGGATTTTAAAATTTATTGGTAAAAGTTTTTAATAGGTTATTTTATTTTATAAATCTCCTCTTCAGCTCTATGTATTTATTTTTTCTTGACTCAAAAATCTTTGGCATCTCTTGTTTTTCCTCTGTCACTAGATTTCATTGAAGTTTTCTAAGAACCAGCTTTTGATTTTATTGATTGTTTTCTGTTGTTCTTTGTTATCTTTATAATTTCTATGACGATCTTCATTTCTTCTTTCAACTGTACTTGAATTTATTAGTTCTTCTTTTCATCTCTTGGGTTGTGTACTTCGTTCATGTACCTTTAGTCTCTTTTGTTTTCTAATATAGACATTCTAAGTACTGCTTGATTACATTCCAAGGGATTTCTATTTTGCTTTTTTGGAGTGTTCCCCTTATTACTCCTTTCTAAATAGCTTATAATTTTAGTTTTGATGCTTAAGCTAGGTGGTTTTTTTATTTTCTCCCAGAGGACTTTTAAAAAATTCTGAACAGATAGGTTTGAGGGTTGGGGGAGTGTTTTTGTTATCTTTTCGTGATTAATTTTCAATTTAAATGTGGGCCAAGAACAACACTTGTGTGATTTTGCTTTTTGCAAAAAAAAAAGAGATTTTTGCTTCTGTGTTTCCATATGTGTCTGAAACGAAGATTTGTCCACAGTATTTTAGGTACCAAATTCTGTAAATGAATGTGTATTTTAGATAGAGCTTGTTTATTGGATTATTCAAATTTTTATATCTTGTTTTTATTGTCTGCCAAACCTGTTGGTTTAAGAGATAATTCTGTTGATATCCCCTATAAATGTTGTGAATATGTCATTTTTCTTTGTATCAGTTTTTACTTTATATATGTCAAAGTTGTGATAAAGGGTCTGTGACTGATATATATTCTTGATGGATTGTACCATTTCAACAGTGTAAAATGTTCTTCCCCTTTAATTCTTTGCTTCAATTCTGTTTGATTTTAATCTAGTTACACTTTTTGTTAGTGTTTGATACCCCTTTTATCCAACTTTCCTGCATCATTTTGTTTTACATCTGATTTTGAAACAACATATAGCTGTCTTTATTATTTCTTTATTTTCCTCCATTTTCTCTGTTCTGTTTCTGGAATTCTTTTTAGATTTCTAGAGCTTTTCAAGTTGTCTTACACATATCAGCTTTTTCCTTGGCAGTACTTATCTTCAGTATGTGTCTTGGGCTGTGGTTCTCCCTAAAGATTTGTCTTTTCTTCCTCAAATTTTTTAAAATTTCTACATTTCTTTTTCTTGTCTTGCTGTGGATTTATCTATAGTGTGTGTATTCTTTCATAAAATAATTGCTAATACTCAATAAAATAATTTCTAAGACTTAATTGCTAATACTCAATCCAATATCTGGATCCAGTAGAATTCCTTGATTTCAGCACTTAGGTTGTCTTCCTACTCATTTTCTTTCTTTTGGTTTGGGGGACTAAAGTTTCTTAAGCTTGTGCTTAATCCATCATCTCTGAGCTTTCTTGAGCTACTTAAAAAACAAAAAGACAAAAAGTCTAGTTATCTTTAGCATGTCTGTGCTATTATGACTTATCCTATAAGCTGAGATCT
>CM053605.1:107537583-107570198 GCA_028646535.1 Procyon lotor
GGCACAAATCAGTCTTTTAATAGGGTCAGATTCTCAGGCAGCTCCCTTCCCTATTAGCTTCTCTAAGGTATTATATTTCATACATAAACTATATAAAGAAAGAAGAAAAATCTCAAATCCGTAACCTAAGCTTCCACCTTGAAAACTGGAAAAAGGACCAAGCTAAACCAAAAGCAAGCCAAAGGAGAGAAATAATAAAGATCAGAGAAGAAATCAGGGAACTAGAGAATAGAAAATAATAAACAAATTAAATGGAACCAAAACCTGGTTCTTTGGAAAGGCCAACAAATATTTAGCCAGATGAACCAAGAAAATATTGCTAGAGTCAGAAATATAAGAAGGGATTTCATTGCTAACCTTACAGAAATAAAAAAGAATATAAAAGAATTTTATGAACTGTTGTGTGCCAATAAGTTAGATAACTTAGATGGAATGGATAAATTCCTAGAAAGACACAAACTACTGAAATTGACTCAAAAAATTAGGAATTCTGAATAGACCTATAATAAGTGAAGAGGTTGAATTAGTAATCAATAAACTATCCACAACAGTCTTATATGGCATCACCATTGAATTCTACCAAGCATTTAAAGACTTTATACCGATTCTTTACAACTCTTCTAGAAAACTCTTCCAAATAGAGAACACTTCCAAACTCACATAGGTAGTCAGCATTACCCACATTCCAAAACCAAAGATAGCACAAAAAAAATGATATAGACTATTATCTCTTATGAATATGGACACAAAATCCTCAATGAATTATCAACAAATCAAATCTAGCAACATATAAATTTAGTTATACACCATTAACCAAGTGGAGTTTGTCCCAGGAATGAAGATTGATTTCATACCTAAAAATCAATTAACAGAATAGATAAAATTAATAGAATAAAAAGCAAATGTTATATGATCACCTCAACAAATGCATTTGACAAAATCCAACATGCTTTCATGATAAAAATAGTCAACAAATTAGGAGTAGGAAGAGTTAGAAACTTCCTCAACCCAATTAAAACCCATCTACAAAAACTCTACAGCTAACATCATACTTAATGGTAAGAGACTGGATAATTTCCACCTAAGATCAAGAATAACATAAAGATATTCATTTTTGTCTCTCACCATTTCTATTCAGCATTATATGGGTGATTCTGGCCAGGGCAATTAGGCAAGAAAGAGAGAAAAGAAGATCCAGATTGGAAAGGAAAAACAAAAGCACTTAGTATGTGGTTACTTAGGGCTGGGTGTGGGAGTAGAAAGGTGCTAGCTTAGAGGTACAGGTTTCTTTTTGAAGTCAAGTTTTTACTTATCTGTGAATAGGCTAAAAGTCATTGTATTGTGCCCACCAATGAGTGGATTTTATGGGATGTGAATTATATCTCAATAAAGCTGTTCCCAAAAAATAGTGACCAGAGAAATAAGAGAACTAGAAGAGAGGATAAAAGTGGAAAATTCAGAGAGGGTAATCAACATTAACTCGCCAGAATCAAAGTCAATAATAAAAGAGTCCTTTGGACTTGGTGACCATCAGGACAGTTGATGACCTGCTCTCGGAGAAAACTTGTCCTTCTATTTGGCCAAAGCAAGCTGCTCATCCTTTGCTCTCAATCACTTTCTTTTTTTATTTTTCTTTGATGTTATTCCAGAAATCTGTCCTCTACCTCTTGTATCTTTAACCACATCATTCACGATTTTCATTCTTTCATTCTTTCACTCAACAAATACAATAGCACCTACCATGTGCCAGGCACTCCTCTGGGCTCCAGGAAACCTCTGATAGTGGTTGTTGACAAGGACTATGTTACGTGGCCATTGCTAGGTGCAAGGGAGGCTGGGAAGTATTTTTATCTTCCACCTTCCGTGATAGATGAAAGACGAAGGAGAAAAGGGCTCAAATTAATGTTGAATGAATCCACCTAATCTCCTTCCACACAAGTACACATAAAACTTTAAAGCAAATTTGAATATAGGTCTGACAGCAAGAATTATTTTCATGGCTCTTGGAGAATCCAGATACCTCCTGGGGGTTCTCCACCATTTGCTTAATCAATTGTGCCCAAAAATTTGGAGCCACATTTAGCTTCTGTCTTTTTACTCACACCCTGCTTCCGGTTCATGAGCTGGCCCTGGGAAGCAAGATCTTCAAAATACATCTGTTCATCTTCACTGCTACCCCCCCTACTCCACGCACCCAACATCTCTCATCTGGCCCCATTACAACAGCCTCTATCCTGAGCTCTTGCCTCCCACTGTCTATTCTTTACAGCACAGCCAGACTGATCCTCTCAAAACGGATAGGATCATGCTAATCCCTTCTGGAACAGGCTCAAACAGCTTCTCCCTGCACTCTGAAATAAATCTAGTGAAGAAAGGATGATCTTTCCAACAAACGGTGCTGGGTCAAATGGCCAGCCACATGTGTAAAACTGAAGCTCGATCCCTACCTCACTTTATACAAGGAAATGAAATCCAGATGGACTGTAGACCTAAATGTGAAAGACAAAATAATAAAGTTGCAAAACAAAAGCCTAACAGAAGACCTTTATTAGCTTTTAATAGAGAAAGATTTCTTAAACGAAACACAAAAAACACAAACAATAAAAGAGCTACGTTAAAATTAAGAACTTTCCCCCCTAAAAGACACCATTAACAGGATAAAAAGGCAAACCACAGAGTGAGAGAAGATATTTGCAATATAAACATCCAACCAAGGATTTGATATATATCATATATATATATATGATATATATATTATATATATATAAATGTAAACTTTTAAAAAAGACAGTCAACTAACAGAAAAAAAAATAGGCAAAAGAGTTGAATGGTTACCTCTCCAAAGAAGATATCCTAATGACTCAGAAACGTATGAAAACGAAAATGTGCTTAAGTTCATGAATTATCAGGAAAATGCAAATTAAAATTACAATGACACACCCCTACATACACAACAGAATGACTACAAGAAGCAAAAGGACAGGCTATCTCAAGCATTGGCAAGAATAGGAAGCAACTGGAACTCTCGTCAAATGCTGGCGTAAGTGAAACATGATGCAAACACTTTGGAATATCAACACTGTTGACTCAAGTTAAACATACATTTATCCCATGAGCTGGCAACTCCATCCCTAGGCTTGTTCCAAGAGAAACACATACATATACATGAAAGACACATAACTGAACACTCATAACAGCTGTATTCGAAAGAGCCAAAAGCTGGAAACCACCCAAAAGGATAGATTAATAAACTGTAGGACATTCCTACAGTGGACTCTGATACGGCAATGAGAATGAACAATGACCACGTCCAACATGAAAGAATCGCACAAGCACAGTGGTGAAGGAATGAAACCAGACATAAAAGAGTACATACTGGGTGATTTCACTTATATGAAGTTCAAAATCAGTCTGTGATTCTGGAAGCCAAAGGGGAGGGATGGGTGGCTGGGAGGCAGCCCATGGATGGGGAACTGCTCGAATTCTGATCCTTAACCTCGACGGCTGGTTGCACAGGTATATTCGGTCTGTACACTTGGGATTTGGGTATGTTTCTCTGTGTTTGTTATCCTTCAGTTAATAGTTTCCCTTTTTTACAATCCCATATGCTAAAAAAAAAAAATAGTCAACTGCGAAAATCCAAGTGTTTGCATGCGGCATACAATTTAAGTTCAAAAGTGTCCTCCAAGCCTTGCATAGGTCTCACCTAGCTCTTTGGCCTTCCTTCACTTCCTGCAGCTCTCGCCTTGCCCACCAAGTCCGGCCACTGTCTTCTAGCCGTCGGTTGCTCCCACCTCAGGCCTCTGCACCTACTCCTCTCTGTCCAGAATTGTTCCTAATTCTTACAGTGCAGCAGTGTGTAAGCTAACACACGCTCGCTCCCTGATTTGTACAGAATTCCTCCCAAATGCCATCTCTTCAAAAAGGCCTTTCTGATCACTCATCTAAAATAGAGAGACACACATGGCCTCTGTGGTTACCTGCTCTTTCTTCCCAAGGCTGCTGTTATGCTATTTTCCTGCCCTCGCTGTAATGTGACCTCCATGAAGGCCGGAACCTTTTCTGTGTTATTCACTGTCGTATCACCAGTGCCTAGAGTAGGGTTTTGTTGAATAAACAGAATGAAGGAGACCCAAGCGTGAGGCTAGTTTCTCACTTTGCATCTTTGCCTCTCCTGTGGCTCGAATAACTCTTAGCCCACAGCCGATGCTCAATAAACGTTTAATTGCTTTGGAGTTGAATTAAGAAATTACCTTGCCGACCAGCCCTTCTGTGGAGGACCGCAAGGCTTTCTGCAAACAGTGTTTGCACACTACCGTTTGCATGCTGTGCTCTGAAAAACAATCTTCAGATTTGCAGTTACGAGGTAGATCTCATTCTCACTTAAAAGACACAAAACGAACCATGAAAAGACAGAGCAATGCAACGACTCCACTGAAACCTCAGGGAGTAAGCAAGCGACACTTTTGTCCCACACTTTTTTCCCCACAGAGATGAATCTTGAGTGGCTGGGTGAGAGAATCTTGCGTGAGAGCGGGCTGGGATTTCTATTTGCCGGATAACAAAGGCTCCCTCGCCCTAGGCGCTGTCTCAACTCTTGAAGCCTTCAGGAGAAGGAGTTTCCCCAAACATCCCTCACCAAATTGCCCCTGGGAGAGCAACTGTTTGAGGATTTAAATGTATCTTTTGCTTACGTATACCAAGCAAAATAAGAATAAGAATTTATTAAGAAAGAAAAATGATCTGGTTAGCCGTTTTCAGAAAGGCTCTAAGGACCGTGAGGAAGCAGGAGCCGTTCTCTTTAGAGATTTTAGGGAAGAAAGGGGTAATTTCTGGATGGCAATCATCGGGGAAGTCTCCGCCTCACACCCGAGTCTGTGAGCCCGACCCATTTCCATGGGCAGAGCCCGACAAAGCCTGGAAAGCAGAAGACACACCAGGAGCAAAGATGGCCTGGCGAGAAGGCACAGCACATGTTTGGGGCCCGAAGTTGTTCCGGGCAGGTCCTTCTGGACCGAGTTGGTGCGAAATGCTGGCGGATGACAAGGCCGGAAGGGAGACCGGTCGGCCGAGCGCGCAGACCTGCTGGGACCGAGAGCGCATCAGCCCCAAGGCAGCGTGGACTGGGGCCAATGAGACTAGGACAACTGCTGACTGTAAGATGCGTCCTGACTTCAAAGACGTTCAAATACCTCCCCCCAAAACATGTCTTTAGAATTGATGAAATAGAGCGGTAAGCAAGGATGTGGAAGCAGAGCATAGGACCAAGGAAGCACAAAGCATAATCCCAATGACACGAGTGGGACTGACTGCCTTAGGACAGGGCTTTATGCTGATGTTGGGCTTGAGCGAGGCTCGAAATGCCTCCGGCAGAACGGCTGTGTGCTTGACCCCTCCTCCCTCGGTCACCCCGCCCTGCCGGACTGGCGGCTCGCAAACACCCCTGCGGGGGAAGGAGAGAGGGCCCGGAGCAAGTGAAGCGTCTCTGCTGTTTTCTCCAAGAGCAGACAGCCCGGCCCTGTGGATGCCCTGAGAGAAAGCAGGGGGTGTTCAGCCCTCTTGTTCCACTGTCCACAGTTTATGGAAATTGACCTGGGCAAAGGGATGTTTTTTAATGAAGTGCTTCCTAAGGGAACCGGGAAAGCTTTTTACTCATTTGCATCTTTATGATAAAAAAAAAAAAAAAAAGAAGCTTCGAGTTTCGGCTTTGAAGCCCAGAGATATTTGATAATCATCAGTAGACAGAAAGGGGGAGCTGTGGACTTTAATTTCCGATGAGAAAACATCCCTCCCGAGCCACCCGGTCACTCTGACACAGGTACGCACTCACACACTCACACACACACACTCACACGCGCACACACACTATGCGGGGCGATGCTGAGACACTTGCAAGAGGAAAAAAATAGATATTACTTTTGATCCTGAGATATTGGCTGTCACAAGATTTTCAGCCATAATCTAGAAATGGTTGGCTTTCAATTTACTTTATGCAAGTTTCTGCTAGCTTCCCATTTGTCTACAGTGGTAGTAGCAGGAGCAGACCGAGGCCTTACATGCATATTTTATTAGTAGATAATTATGTTCCTCGTAATTGGTTTCTAAATCAGACCATTTCACACAATTATGGTGTTTTCTTTGCCTGTTCCGTCAATTGAAAAGATAGTAAGAAAGTTCTTTATTATCGAAAAGCTATATTTTTAACCTCTATCATGGAGTGAAGGAAAAAACTAAAATAAAAATACAGCTATTTTGCATACGTAGAATATCCCCTGTTAAAATGCATCATAGATTCAAAAGGAAGAAGAGAAAAGACTAACAAGACAGATGTTTCTAAATATAACAGGAGAGACAAAATACCAAAGGGGGAATTTGATGGTGGGGATGGATTTTAAAAATCAACAATGAAGTCATGCTGTTTAAATGCCAAAATCATTTTTCACCAAAATGAAAAAAAAAAAAAAAAAGAAAACTAGGTCATAATGAAGGCCACAAAATAACTGCTAACAAAAGAGCTACATGAGCCCTGTACTTAGATAAATCTAAGTTTATTCCTTCATTGAGTCAACAAACATTTCCTGAGTGCTGTGTGGGCAGGAAGGACACAGGGCTGAGGAAAAGAGGCTTGTAGCTGTTGGGGCTCAGTGCTGAGCCCGAGGTGCTGCTCTGGGCTGTTCTGGGCTGGAATGTTTTCTCTCCCTCCCCCTTCTCTCCCTCTTTCCCTCCCCCTGCCTCTCTCTTACTGTCTTTCTGTCTCTCTCTCTCTCTCTCTAAATGCTGGTGGGGAGCATAGAATGCTGCAGGGCGGGTTCTCAGCCTGACTGGGTAAGGCAGTAGTTAAAAACACAGATTCTGCAAAGCCCGCCTCTACTAACTAACTTTGGGCAATTAACTCTCTAACTCTCTGCGTCTCAGTTTTCCCCTCTGTAAAATGGTGATAACACAAGCACACTTACCTTACAAGGATATTGTAGGGATTCCATAAATTAATATATGTAGAGCACTTAAAACAGTGCAGGAAAGAAAGGAAGGAAGGAAAGAAGGAAGAAAGGAAGGAAGGAAGGAGAGAGGGAGGGAGGGAGGGAGGGAGGAAAGAAAGAAAGAGAGAGAGAGAGAGAGAGAGAAAAGAAAGAAAGAAAGAAAGAAAGAAAGAAAGAAAGAAAGAAAGAAAGAAAGAAAGAAAGAAAGGAAGGCAGGCAAGAGGACACTTTTGGAGGTGATGGATATGTTTATGACTGATTATATTTGATTATAATTGTTTGACGGGTGTATATTTATTTATTTATTTATTTATTTTTAAGATTTTATTTATTTGACAGAGAGAAACACAGCAAGAGAGGGAACACAAGCAGAGGGAAGGTAGCGGGAGAAGCAGGCTTCCCGCTGAGCAGAGAGCCCGATGGGGGACTCGATCCCAGGACTCTGGGATCATGACCTGAGTGTAAGGAAAATGCTTACCCGGCTGAGCCACCCAGGTGCCCCACATGGGTGTAAACCTATCTCCAAACTCATCAAGTCGTATATGTTAATTATGTACATCTTTTTGCATATCAATTATATCTCAATAAAGTGGTTTAAAAAAAAGTTCCGGGCACGGTGTGGGCATTATTATAAGCATTGGCTATTATTATCATCCCCGACCTCCTTACAGCGTTCCTCCAGGGTGAAAATGCTGTCATCGAGCTTCCGAGCGCCCCCTTGGCTGTTTGTTACCCTCTCCAGCTCTCTGGACCCGCCTGCAATGACATGTAAGGCCCCCAGCCTTGATCTATAGCGGGTGTGCTGTGCGTGTGATTCCCTTCCTGTCACTCCATCCCACGGCGCACAGGGGCTCTACCGCCGGAACCTCATAATCCCCAGGTCCTCATTTGGAGGAGGGCAACCATGTTCATGGACAAAAGTTTCTTCACTGATAATTTCCCCCAACATATTTCTCCTATGTATCTCTCTACCTCTAGGCCATACACTAGAGACTAGCAGAAATTTGGTATTGAGATTTTATAAATTAAATAAATGCAATGCCGTCATTTTCCAGACAGGTTTGAGAACCACCGCTTCCAGGTGTGGTAATGGGTATTAATGTTGTGATTAATCGGGTTCTCAGGGGCCTGCACCTGCCATCCATGAGGACCCACAGAGAAGACAGCGGGAGCCCCTACTAAAAGAATGAACAAGTGAAGAATGTAAGTGGCAACCTCATGCCATTTTTCTCCCAGAATCCAATTTTCAGATTGTTCAAAAAGAAAGTTTGAAGCAAGAGAGAGAACAAAGGAGCTCATAGGAAATGCACACAAGCCATGCATTGAAGTCTAACTTCAGAAGGTTCCCGGGCTCAGGAACCCTAAAGGACTTTGACAAGATCTGGCATTGACTTGGGGCATTCACTTCATTCTCCGCCTTGGCAGAGGCACGCCTGGCCACCCCCTGCCACCAACGGTCCGTTACCTCTTTAGATCCCACATCCCCATCCACAACCCCAGTTGCCACACCGTGGGTGCCTTCACTTGACCCAGCACAGCCCTCTTTACCAGCGCTTTCCTGCCTCCCACCTCATCCTGACCCATCGTATGCCCACCTTTATTCATTTCTCAGCTCCTGTTCTAAACAGGAATGATAGTCAGACTCCTATTTTTTAAAAATCCACACCAAGGCTTTGTACACCCAGTTGGGTCCTATCCATCACAGCCCTTTCAAGATTATACCCTTGTTCCAATGATGCTGCATTGGCCTAAGGCAATGCCGGCTCTCCTCTGTGGATTTACCTTCAATCATTTATCATCCACGAAAGAACACTTGTCTCGTCCTGTTGTATTAGAGACACACTCAGCCCAATTTAATGCAAAAAGCACCGGGCTTGGAATTACATGGCTTCTTGTCTTCCATCCAGTCCCTCTCGGCTTTGTAAGTTCAGATTTAAACTCACAAGACTCCTGTGTCTTCAGTTCTAAATGGGAATAGTAATGCTTGCTCCGGTTTGTAGGGTTTTGTGAAGATCAAATCAGGGACTACAGAAGAAAACACATTTAATGCCACAGAGCAGAGCAGTAGGTTTTGAGGATATTTTTCTCTCCTAATTTCCCAATTTATTCCCTGGAGGTCTTCCCAACTGTCCTCTGCTCTCCAGAGAAACCATCTATTCACTCATTCAAGAAAGATTTATTGTATCCCCACTACGTGCTGGGAACACAAGACAAATAGCATGAACTCTCTGTCCACAAGGAGCCCGTAGCAGAGCGAAAGAAACAGATACAATGGTGAACCAATGGATGAATAATAGAGTAAACAGATATAAGCCATAAGCAAGGCATCGCCATGGGCTGGGAGGTTACTGGCTGTGCAAATGTGTAGATGGGGCAGCGAGTCAGTGAAGATTTGTCAAAGAATACAGATGATAGCTGAACTGAACTTATCTATTCTTTCAAAAAATATTTATTGAGGTCCGACTGTGTGTCAGGACCATGTGAGGCAGTGGATGCATAGTAGAAAAGAAGGCGGCCCAGATCCTTGACTTTTTGAGCATGCAGTAAACAGATAAAGAAAAAGCTCCGAGAATTCCTGACTGTGAAAAGAGGCTGTGAAAAGAGGAATTTAACAAAAGATGTGACAGATGGTAACTGTGACCGGGGGGGTGCAGGGTCACCTTAAACAGGGTGGCCAAGAATCACCTTGGTCAAGGTTCATCTGAGCTGATATATTAAGGATGGGAAAGAGCCAGGCACAGGAGAGCTGAAGCCCTAGCAGGGAGAGAGCTCCAAGAAAAGAGAATGGCGGTGAAAAGGCCCTGGGACAGAATAGGCTTGGTTGCTCTAGAACACAGAGGAGTCTGACTAGAGCGAGGGCGCTAGGACAGAGAGATAGAAAGTGAGATCTGAGCGGAAGCAAAGGCCAGACTGTGCAGAGCTGTGGGGCTGTGGCAGGACTTTGGATTTTATTCCAAGTGCAGTGGAAACCACTGAGGAATCAGGGTACGGATGGAAGTGACATAATCAGATTTGCATTTTTTTTTTTTTAATATTAGTTTCTGTGGAAATAGTTATTAGAGCAGTGAAACCTGTTAAAAGGCTATGGTCGTGCTCCTTTCGGCAGCACATGAACTAAAACGGGGACGATACAGAGATTAGCATGGCCCCTGTGCAAAAGTGGTGGACAAATTCATAAATCATTTCATACTTTTAAAGAAAAGACCCAGGTCAAAGCAGGGAGGGAACCAATCCAGGAAATCTCAGAAAGCAATTCACCAATTTTGTAAACTCTGCAAAAATGACAGAAGTGGGCACTCTTTGAGTTAAAGAAACATTTTTGAACTCGTTCTAAGATTTCAGGAAAACCGAGTCCACATAAAAGCTGACAACCAGAAAATTCTCAAGGTTAAATCCCATACAAACTTACCATAAGGAAAAAATAAATAAAGAACAAAATAACATCCTTACAAGCAGAGCACGGTAGAAAAACGTGCCCACAAAGCAGACCAAAACTAGAATTTACAAAAAATAAAAAATAAAAAAACAGCTAGAATTTACTACTTCACAATGATACAAGATGTTTTTGAATTATATAACACATGACAGAAAACATAAATCAAAATTAGAAAAACTCAGAAATGAGGCTGCAGAACTCAGGAAAGTATCATTTTTGAAAAACCTATTTCAGAATTAAAGACCAAACTAGAAGGAACACAGGAATGAACAGACCTAAGAAATAGTGCCTGAACAGACATAAAAGATAAAAAGAGGAAAATTGAAAAAAAATCAACAAAAAAATGAAAAAAGAGGTAAAAAGGATTTGAGAGCAAGTAACAAATACTGAAGCTTTTTAAAAAAGATTTTATTTATTTATTTGTCAGATTGATAGAGAGCCTAGGCAGGGGGAGCGGCAGGCAGAGGCAGCAGGAGAAGCAGGCTCCCCGCTGAACAGGGAGCCCAGTGCAGGACTCGATCCCAGGACCCTGGGATCATGACCTGAGCCTAAAGTAGACGCTTAACCAAATGAGCCACCCAGGCATCCCACACATAGTGAAGATGTAAAAAGATAACACAAGTCTCTGAGGAAAAAAAAAAAAGCAAGAGAACAGAATGAATAGTGAAAAATAGCAAAACTGAAATATGCCAGAAGTCAGGGAATACTGTTTCCATGAGCCTGTCCTGGGAAATCCACTAGAGAATGAGCTTCAGGTAACCAAAATAACCAGAGAGACAGAAGATGGATGGCAAGCAATAAATACGGTATCCTATAGAGTTAAGACCCAATGAGGGTTCAGAAATGAGCGATTATCTACACAACGGGATGGTTATATGCGCTGGCAGTACAGACTTAGCATAACGTTTTTTTGTTTTTTGTTTTTTTTTTATGGGGGAAGAATGAAGGAAGCATATGCAAAAGTTTTTTTCAGCAGTCACATTGATTTTAGTATCTTTTAAAAGATTTATTTATTTATTTATTTATTTGAGAGCGAGAGTGCGAGGGGGAGGGGTGGGAGAAGAGGGAGAGAGAGAAACTTAAGCAGACTCCCCACTGAGTGCAGAGCCCACCTTGGGGCTCAATCTCAGGACCCTGAGATCACGACCTGCGCTGAAACCAAGAGTTGGTCCCTTGACCGACTGCGCCATCCAGGTGTCCCTGGTTTTAGCAGTTTTATTCTGAGACTGTGGTGTGCGACTACGGGATTTAAAAAAAAAAAAAAAGAAGTAATTATGGTTTATCCTAATTTTTTCACTCCTTGTCTGATTGAGAACTAGCAAAGTAAAAGCTTTATGGTCTTACATTTTAATTGGCCTTACCAGTATGAAATCATCAAGTGTTTTGTTACATGTGCATATATTTTTTTTTTCCTTTAGTGTTGTTAAGAGGACTAGACACAAAATGACTGTTGTCCCTCTCGGGGCCCTGAAATTATCCTTTCTCTCTACAGGCAGCCAAGGCTTCTTGAGGAAATGACTGATTCCAGGACTGGTAGCCAGAAAGCCATCAAAGACCCTTAGGGTCATGTCAAACAAGGTGTTTACACAGGTACATGAAGGAGAGAGAAGGGAAATCAGCCAGATGGAGACCTGGATGGGCAAGGAGAGCATCTGTAAGTTTCAATCCAAAATCCCTTCCATCATCATGCACTTGGCGCTGGGGAGAGGAGAGGCAGCACTGAGTCCTCTGTGTGGAGGCTTCTCGTCCCCGCCAGTTTCCCCTCGGAGATGAATCCACTCCCTGAGGAGCTGGGTCTGCGAAGAGACGCAATGTATGGCCCTTAACCCACTCTGAGAGCTGCAGATCGAGTACCCAAGTCAGTCACAAGGACTTCTCAGCCTGGACCACGTGGAGCAGGCAAACGTACACAGTATGAAAACCCCAGGTTTCTTCCTCTCCTCCCTTCTCTTCCCTCCAGGCCGTTATTGACTCAAACACGGAAACGATGGAGTACCCTCAAAGCCCCCCGCTTTGGTGCCGAGGCTGTGAGGAACCAAACAGGGCAAGGCTGAAGGCGTGTTCCCTGCCCACACAAGTATGTGAGGGAAAAGGAGTCAAGACCCCAAAACCAGATTCAAGCAAAGCATTACCACCTTACAGGTGGGGCACAAACTGCACCGGACTAAGGTTATCTGAAACCTTTCCTGGCAAAGCTGAGTCCTCACCGGGTCTCAAAGGATAGGAAGACCCCGACAGGCAAGACGCAGGTGAGGAGCCCCCGTGGAGACTGGAGACAATGGCTGGTGGAGGGAAGGACTAGGGCAGTGGGCACAGGCTGGACCCCAAGACGAGCCTGGGGAGAACACAGGGGAAGAGACGGGGGAAGGAGCCCAGGCCTCAGTGTGCCGGGTGCTATGAAAACCTCTCCCGCTCATGGAACCTTCCCAGCAATCTTCTAGAATAATCTGTGTCATCTCTGATACACGGAGGAGAAAACTAAAGTCCGTGGACGTTAAGTACGGCTGGTCCTCATTCTTTATGGATTCCCTACCGGGGAATTCACTTCCTTGATAGCATTTATTTGTGCCCAGAATCAAAGCCTGTAGCACTTTGCATGGTGGCTTATGGACACGTGCAGAGCAATGAAAAATCTGAGTTTCCTGGCACGCTCGATCCAGCTGAGATCCAACAAGAAGATGCTCTGCCTGATTGTTTCAGCTTTCATAATGGTTCAGTGTCCTTTCTGCTGTCTAGTTAGTGCCACATTTTTTGCATTTTGGTGCTTTTTGTTGGCAATTTCACTGTTTAAAAAGGCCCTCAAATGTAGTGCCAAGCACTATCTAGCAGATAGATAGTGCTTCTACGTGCCTGAAACCTAGAGTGCACTTTACAGAGAAAACACGTGTGTTAGAGAAGCTCTGATTTGTAATTGCTGGGATTTCGATCTTAATAAATCAACAATACATATGAAATTAAGTGCCTTTAAACAGAAACACACATTAAACAGGGATATATATTGATCGGCTGAGGAAAATGCTCACCTAACCCTGCCTTTTCAGTATTCGCTGATTCAGGGTTCACTGAGATTTTATAAAACAGAACTACTGTGAATAATGCTCAAGGGCACAGAGCTGAGATTAGAAACATGCCCTTTCCATCTGCTTTGGGAGATGGAACTCCATGGGGCACCTGGGTGGCTCAGTGGGTTAAAGCCTCTGCCTTCCGCTCAGGTCATGATCCCAGGGTCCTGGGATGGAGTCCCCCTCCCCCCAACCCCCATTTTGCCCCCCTCCCCCCACCTCCTTAGCCCCCCACCCACTGTGGGGCTCCCTGCTCAGCGGGGAGTCTGCTTTTCCCTCTGTCTCTGCCTCCACCACTCCTCCCACCACCCACTCATGCATGCTATCTCTCAAATAAATAAAATCTTTGAAAAAAAAAAGATGGAGCTCCTTGCAGGTCATCCTAAAATAAATGTTACTGTCCACGTAGACATATGCTAGAGAACCATTTCTACTGAGTGTCATTTTCAAGCTACTGGCCAAAACCAATACTACTCCTATTTAAAATCAAAAAAGTAAAAAATGGCTACGTAGGCAGGAGCTGGTCCTTTTTCCCTCTGCCTGTCCACATCATCAGCGCATCTTGCTCAGAATCCGCAGGTCTCCGAAGCACCCTCTCCCAAGTTTGGAGACGGTTTGCTCTACTTCACAGAGAAACACTGGCATGCAGCACCAGATCGTCCCTTTGCAAACTTCCTGACACCGTGGCCAGGTAGAGGTGGCGGGGAGGTGGTTGTGCGTGTGGCACTGGGCCATGTGGCCTGGCGGACGGAGAGCATGGGCTTCATACAAGTCCTGGAGGCCAAGAGAGACCAGTTCACGGGGTAGGGGGATCGTAAGCCCACAGGGAATGGCTCTGCTACCACTTCGGACAGAACACAAGGTGTCATCCCACAGAAAGGCAATCTTTAAAACATGCTTTACTCATGGACCAGCCCAGACTTCTGTGGGTATTTCACTTCTTTTCCTTTTTTTTTCTTTCTTCAGCAGACAATACATTTTTGCAATGGAATCCTCACTGGTGCAAACGTCTGTGTGTTGTTGAGTCTGATAGATATGGAAAAAATCTCCAGTATGACAAGAATATTAATTCATGTACACCCTAAGATGCAATTTCATGCTTTTATAAGTTTAATGTTCTTACAATTAGGTCCAAGTTTCTCTGTAATTCTTTTCTCAGAAGGGGCATTATAATGTGCTATCTAGGAGGCCGTTTTCTCCCTTCAGCCATTAGAAGCTCATTTAAGTACATTAAGGTCCTGCTGGGAATGGATCTAGGAGTATAACAGAAAATCAAGACCAGCAGCAGAAAATGTTGTCCTCTCTAGATGTGGAAGGTACCATTAAGTATGTTGCCACCTTCCTCAGTGAGCACACACATTCACACAAACACACATTGCAAACAACTTTTACTTTGATTCAATAAATAGATTGAATAATTCAGTATTTTCTAAATGGAAAGGCGAATTATAATGAAGGTGGATATGTGTTCCTGAAAAGTCTGTAAGTACTAATTTCATTATGATTAATATTTCATTCAAGTCTACATTAGAAAAAATGCTTAATTTAGTATCTCATCCTCCATTTAACAAGTTGTATCTACTCATACTGTGGAATGAAGCCCTCCTAATGTGGCATTTTGTCACAAATGAACTGTCAAAATTCAAAAGAAAAAAGGAGAAAAAAGTCCTCTGAAAGATCTTGTCTCATAAGATATAAATTATAAGCTAATATATCAAAACAATTTTAAAATAACAATTTGCTGGATGATAGCAACATGTATTGATTGGCCTTGTCTACAAAACAATGATAACAAAGATTAAATAATATGGAAAGTAATTTTAGTAAGTTCCTTATTTTTTGTGATCAAATTTCCTATTTTATAATTTTTTAAATTTAACTAAATAAATTGATATCGTTTATCCACCTCTGGAAGGAATTACTACTTATAACCATATGTCTGTTTCTTACCAGAACATAACTGGATATTGCCTATGCCAAAAATTCCTATTCAACTAGATGTGAAAAGCCCATCATTTGGAAACAAGGAATACATTTTACACGTGGAAGTAACATCTACAAAGTCCTCCTAGGAAAACCTGTTTGCTCTATGACTTACAACATTCCAGCTTCACAGATAGTAAAGAATTAATCTTAAAGAAAATAATGCTGATAGCCATGGTAAAAATCCTCTCACTCATAAAAGTAATTTATAACTCAAGAGGCTTTACAAAGCCTCCAGACAGAACTTAATTCTAAAGCTTTAATATCACGTGGCTCTTTGTTATATAAAAAAGAAAGTTTTTATGTATTATTCTACATCTCTTGTTGTGCCTCTATAAATAACCTGGTCAAATAAAATAAGATATCAAGTAAGAGTCATGATAGTTTTATTCCTCTTACCAAGTACTTGGTGATGGCATGGGCATTGATACATTCTGGTCAATGACACAGAAGAAAAATAGGGCAGGTAGGGGGGAGGCAGCATGGAAAAGTATGGAAAACAAAAAGAGACAGGCAGAAAATCCCTCTTTTTCTGCTGCCGACATTATCACAGCTAGATGTGATGACTGGAATTACTGCAACTGTTTTGTAACCATAGGGACAAGCCAGGATGCTGGGCAATATAAACCTGAGTCCATCCTTTACCCTGACTTGAGTTCTTGAGCCAGATTTCTTGTTTTGTGTGATACATTTTCTTTTTTAAGTCAATTGAATTGGGTGTTTTCTTTTTCTTGCAGCCCAAACAAGACTTACAATTAAAGAGCCCAGTTAACTCTCCTGTTCCCGTCAAGATTTTGGTGCTCAGACCAGATAAACAGTACCAACAATATAAAGTGTCCAGAGCAGTAGATTTGCTTGTGGAGACTTTACAAGAGGAGATGTGTATATATAAACAGAAGGAGTGTTGCAGGACACATATATGGCATTTAAATAGTGGGGGCCAAGACGTAGTTGCTGGATCCAGATAGAAAAGATCCCAACATCCCCTGGTATCAGAGGGGAGGTGAACAAATAAATAATTCCAAGAGCTATGGTTGGAGGAAAAGTTCTTCTGGTGAGAAAAGTCATGATACAGAGAGGCATCTTCAGAAATATAAAGTCCTTTAACCTGTGACATGAAAATGCATCTCTATAACCCACCATCATAAAGTCTAGATCCTGAGGTTCCTGCATAGTATAAAAATAGTTGTACTCCTCAAGATGGCTGAGTGCATATTGGGTGCCCCATGGCAAGAGTGCGAATTCTAGAAGCGTATTGCAATACTTAAAGATATTCACATACATCATTGTTCATCCATTAGAATCAAGTGCAGTGAGTGATGCAGGACAAGAGTGGGCATCTTGTTAAGAGGGCTCTTCTAAGGCTTACATCTCAACACACAATCTTGTTTTATAGGATGTAGTCACTTCATGTACCATCAGGAACAGCAATTCTTCTGTGTTGGTATATAACAAACCCTTTCTCATTTTTGTTCCAGATAAATAATGTTTCCTATGGAAAGATAGATGAAAGACTATTCGGTTTTACCAACCACCTCTCACATAAGGAAACTGAGGCTGAGAAAGGATTGGTAACCTTTTCAGGATCTCAACCGACACTAGAACCTAGATCTTTTCGCTCGCCAAAAATATACTCTTGTTCCTGATAAGCATAATTGTACTTATCCTCCCAACAATTCATGTCATCGATACTATTTTGAATTTGATTTTTATATTCTAAGATGGTTACAGTTGTGTTTCTGACCCACCGGGAACTCACTTGGTTTATTCCCGATTTCTTTTTGTTGTTGGTGGTGGTTTTTTTTTGTTCAGTAGTGGAGCAAGACTAAAAATCCTGGCAAATAACAAAAGGTAGAACCATAATGAAACGTATATTCTCCTTGTTACCCTCTCATAGTGCCAGCATCATCCAAACAGACTTAAGAAGTTTCAAAAAAGTTTCAATATTAGAAATATTCACAGCAATTATGCTTATTAACATCAGAGTTGCTCTTACCACATGTATTATTTATGACCAGAGCATTAGTTCTCTAGATCCACAGAGATTAGACAGCAATCAATGTTCATATAATGTAGATACAAACCTAATCACATTCTAAGTAGCCCAAAAGAACTCATGTGATTAATGAAGCTGTTGCTCTTTGCTAAAGTCTAAGGGTGTCTACAGACTTTCAATGATAAAAATCTGACCTTACGAAAGTGAGGTTTATACACCCTGCTGTAACTGTTTGAACAGTGACACTGTGATTTCAGTGGTTTACTGTATTGATCTGGCATTCTCGTTTCGAGTTGATCTAAGAAAAATTAACTGAAAAGCTATGTTGCCTATTGGAGATAGTAGCGAATCTGTATAGTATAGGACAACCTAACAGCAACAATCTCAGAAATGTTTTAAAAGCTTCATATCTAGTCTGTCACTTGACAGGAGCGACTGTTGTTGGGCTTGACAACCGTCAGCTATGCAGAGATTCACATTGTTGGATGAGATTGGATTGGCATAATTTGAATGGAATGATACACGTAAGATTTTGTCATAAGAATCACTTAATATGTGGTTGGGATGTGTCATCGTATTATATTCTTTTTATGTGCAAATATGTTTAGGAGGAAATAAAATGCCACTTCTCCATTTCCAAATAAGCTTGCTCAGTTTTTAATTAAATTTCTCGGAGAAGTTTGTCAACCTTGGCATTTACGTACAAGACATTGATAATTATGTAAAGATTCTTAAGAGATCTGTTTAGAGGGTTCGGAGTTAAGAAGCACAATGCCAGAGAAAGGGTACAATTAAAATACTAGCATCGTCTTATTCACATCACTGCTCTGGAAACAAAAGAGCATAGGGCACAGAAGTGAATCATGGATTCCGCAGACCAAGGGGAATGAGGGCCAAGGCCATGTACATTTGCACTTTTCCTGAGAAACCTATTTAGGAGCCCCTTTAAGAGCAAATAATAACAACCAGGGATCTGTGTTTAGAGCTATCACACAATATTCTTATCAAGATCAGGGGAGACAGAAGGGAGGAAAGCCGAGACAGAAACGGAGGGAGACAGAGAGATGACTAATGCTGATAGTATGTTCCAATAAACACAAAAATAGCATGTTATAAATCCCATTCTATTAAAGAGAAATATCCTCTGGGCTATGGACACAGATGAGGTCACCAAGGCATTTGCAAGGGTCTCTCACTGTTCTTGTGGACACAAGGATCGACTCTCAGACAGCATTCCTTGGGTATCGAGCCTCCACCGGCACCAGACATGTCCTAGGAGCACTACCTGGTGTGGGAGGCATGAGGGCCACCTCCAAGGATGCAGGGCTCAGACCCAGGGCTCTGCAATCATGACCTGAGCAGAAGGCAGACGCTTAACTGACTGAGCCACACGGGTGCCCCTGGCTTGTCTTTTTCTTACTGACAAACAAGAGTTCTTTCTACAGTCCAGATGTTAATCTTTTGCCAGTTATATGCATGTAGTTACCATATCCTAGACCATGGCTTGACTCCTCACTTCCTCTGAGACGTCCTTTAATGAACAGAAGTTCTTAACATTAATGTAGTCAAACAATCTTTTCCTTTATGGGTAGGGCGTACCACGTCTTGATTAAGAAACTCTTATCTATCCCAAGGTTATAAAGATATCATCCTACATTGTTTTCTAAAAGTCTGTAAGCTCATAGCATCAGGGGGGGTTTATATTATCATAGCTTTGAAAGTCTTGCTATCTAAAGCAATTTTCCCAACTTACTCTTCTTCAAGAGTATCTGTTCTTCTGCTTAAGTCTTGGAATTGACTTGTCAAGTTCCCTGAAAAAAAAAAAAGTGAGATTAGGATTGTAATTGTTTTGAATTTCATGAAAACTGACATTTTTATTATATCAATTCTTTTTAATCTAATCTAATTTTGATTAATTCTTTCTAATATGGAGACTATTAATATATTTCTAATATTTCTTACATATCCTATAAATGTCTTTATGAATTTGTCTATTCTGGACATCTTATACAAGTATAATCATATGTTGCTCCTTTGTGACCTTTTCTTGTTTAGCATAATTGTTTTCAAGGTTCATCCATGTTAGAACATGTATCAGTACTTTTTTATTTGCCAGTTAATATTTCTTTGTAAGGATACAACACATTTTATTTATCCATTCATCAGTTGATGGACATTTGGCTTGTTTCTACTTTTTGGATATTATAAATAATGCTGCTACAATCATTCATGTGCAAGTTTTCATGGGACATATGCTTTTATTTCCCTTGAGTATATACCTAAAAGTTGGAATTGCTGAATCATATGGTAGCTCTATATTTAGCCACTTACTACCAGGCTGTTCTCAAAGTGGCTGTACCATTTTACATTCCCATCAGCAATGTCTTAGGGTTCCAATTATTCCACATCCTCGTCAACACTTACTACTGTCTGTCTTTATGATTGCAGCCATCCCACTGGGTGTGAACTAGTGTCTCC
Source organism: Procyon lotor (assembly GCA_028646535.1). Taxonomy (NCBI): domain Eukaryota; kingdom Metazoa; phylum Chordata; class Mammalia; order Carnivora; family Procyonidae; genus Procyon; species Procyon lotor. The sequence goes on from CM053605.1 coordinate 107,557,519, forward strand.
TCTTGGGTTTGATTAGGGAGCCACACAGACCTGAATTTAGATCCAGCCTTGCCATTTTCTTATGGCCCTTACAAGATTAATGGGTTGTTAAATGCATGCACCCTGGCATTTTGTCTAAGGTTGGCAGCAGAATATGACATTTCATGCCACCTGTGCTAAGTGACAGCAAGAGGTACACTCTCTCTGGATACATGGAGATTGAAGCCTGCATTCTTGTGCCCACTTCTGCCTGGTCAAGAAGGGGATATTGCCTTCCACTCTGCTCTGCAAGCCAAGTGGAGAGAAGGAAGAAGGGAAGTCAGGGGCACCATGAGGTAACTTGGCAGTGCCCTGAAGTTGGAGGCGCCCAGACACGGGAGTCTGAAGGGGAGGAGACTGGGCTTGGTCACCACCTAAAGGGCCCTTGAGGGCAAGGAGTGAAGGCTGGACCTAGGGTGTCAGTTTCCCTTCTTCTGTGGCTGGAGCCCCCACATCCTGGGGTGCCAAAGCCAGGGTTTGTCAGAACCAGGCTGTAAACCTGTCCTATTTGTTACACAGAACCTCTAAGCCTGTAACATGCTTACGGTAACAAGAGCGATCCTGTAGGATTTCTAGGACAGCGGGATAAAGTACTAAGCAACCAGAGGGCTCTCAGTGTTTCACTTCTTTCCCCCCAAATTGGGATCATACTGTATAAACAGTTTGTATTCTGCAATTTTTTTCCATTTATTTCTAGATTAAACCATCTGAAATTACTAATATACAACCTTTTTTTTTTTTTTACACAGAAACTGCAGTTTAAAATGTTTCAACAAAATGCATCAGGGACTCTTTTTTTCCTTGAGAGAGAGAGAGAGAGAGAGAGTGCATGTGTCAGGGGGAGGGGTAAAGGGAGAGGCAGAATCTCAAGCAGGTCCTACGCCCAGTGCAGAGCCCAACTCGGGGCTCATATCTCACAACGCTGAGATCATGACCCTGAGATCAGCCTGAGCTGAAATCAAGGGTCAGACACTTAACCAACCAAGCCACCTAGGCACCCCTGTATTATGGACTATTTATTTTCATGTTATCAAATATTCTTTGAAAACATGATTTCTAATGACTGCATATTATTGTATCATATGAATAAACTCTGATTTATTCAGTTCTGCTCCTTGTTCTATTTAGGCTGTCTTAAATTTTTCATTATTTTCTTTTGGTTTCTAACTATAAGCTATTTAAGATCTATTAATTAAATTTAAAATAAGCTAATGTGGTAATAGTTTATGCATCATAAACTTTCCCACAAACCCTAACAGAACTTTTCTTTGTAACCCACGCAACCTCTGACTTATCTGCCATCTCTGAGCCCCTCTCCTCTCTCTGGCTACATGCGTCATTGGATTGGCCCTTCTCTGCTTCTTTCTTGCTTCATTATAACTTTACTAAGAACCATGGTGGAGCTTTCCAGCTGAGTACTCAGGGTATAGGCATAGAAAAATCTTCCCAAAGCTTATTAGTGGCATATTGATTTGTCACTAGTGAGGTGCATTCAAAATGCAACTTTATATTATTGTTTTGTCTCCTACTCTACCTTCTGACTTAGCCAATGGGGAGAGAACTGCCCTTGCCGCTGGATGAAAATGAGGGCAAGTCCATAGCATTTGTTTTTTTGTTTTTTTTTTCTCCCAAATATGTTTATTTTATTTTTTCAGTGTTACAAGATTAATTGTTCATGCACCACACCCAGTGCTCCATGCAATACGTGCCCTCCTCAATACCCGCCACCAGGCTCGCCCAACCCCCCACCCCTCCCCTCCAAAACCCTCAGTTTGTTGCTCAGAGTCCACAGTCTCTCTTGGTTCATCTCCCCCCTCTGTTCTCCTCCCATTCACCCTTCTCTTCCTTCTCACAATGCCCTCCATGTTTTTCTTTATGCTTCACACGTAAGTGAGACCATAAGATAATTGACTCTCTCCGCTTGACTTATTTCACTCTGCATAATCTCTTCCAGTCCCGTCCATGTTGATACAAAAGTTGGATATTCGTCCTTTCTAATGGAGGCATAATATTCCATTGTGTATATGGACCATATCTTCTTTACCCATTCATCTGTTGAAGGGCATCTTGGTTCTTTCCACAGTTTGGCGATTGTGGCCATTGCTGCTATTAACATTGGGGTACATGTGGCCCTTCTTTGTAATGCATCTGCATCTGTAAATACCCAGTAGTGTTATGGCAGGGTCATAGGGTAGCCCTGTTTTTAATTTCTTGAGGAATCTCCACACTGTTTTCCAAAGTGGCTGCACCAGCTTGCAATCCCACCAACAGTGGAAGAGTTTTCCCCTTTCTCCACACCCTCTCCAACAAGTCCATGGTGTTTGTGACCATTGCTAAATACAGGAAATGCTATGGTTACTTTAAGTCATACATCTCACATTCCAACCTAGAATGCTTGGTCCAATATATCAGTTGCCTCTTTAATCACCTCCCACCCCCTCCCCACTAAGCTAAGGCTGGTCGCAGGTGGGGGCCCAGGTTTAAGGAAGGCTTGTGCTTAGTTTTTTCTTTCCTTCCCACTGCCTCCACTGCCTGTGGACTGTTTCTGATGCCTCCATGGCGAACCTTGAAGGGGAGGTTAAGGAGCACAGAGAGATCAGGGAAAGGGACTCATATTTATGACATGGGGCAGGCAAGGTCTCCGGGCTTGGCAGATGCTTCTAGCAGATTCTTTCCTTCATGGGAACTTGAGTGGGTTTGTCAGTCTCTCTTGCTGAGCTTCCCTGCTTCAGGGCACCTCTCCTTCACCCACCCATGCTGGACTCCCCTCCTCCCATCAGCTCTTGGAAACTCCCACAACTCTCACTGCTGAGCAGTCCTGACCCCAGCAGGCCACTTTCTCCAACAAGATCGCCTTTTTTTTTTTTTTAAATGTTATGTTAGTCACCATACAGTACATCATTAGTTTTTGAGGTAGTGTTCCATGATACATTGTTTGTGTATAACACCCAGTGCTCCATGTAATCCTTCCGTCCTTAATACCCATCACTGGGCCAACCAATCCCCTCACCCCTCAGTTTGTTTCCCGGAGTCCATAGTCTGAAACCCTCTGAAACCCTCATTGTGTTTCCCAGAGTCCATACTCTTTCATGGTTCATCTCTTACTCCAATTCCCCCCCTTTTCCCCCTTCCTTCTCCTAATGTCATCCGTGCTATTCCTTATGTTCTACAAATAAGTCAAACCATATGATAATTGTCTTTCTCTTCTTGACTTATTTTACTTAGCATAATCTCCTGCAGTTCCATCCATGCCAATGCAAATGATGGGCATTCCTCCTTTCTGATGGCTGAGGAATGTTCCACTGTATATATGACCACATCTTCTTTATCCATTTGTCTGTTGAAGGGCATCTCACCTCCTCCCACAGTTTGGCTATTGTGGACATTGCTGCTATGAACATTGGGGTGCATGTGGCCCTTCTTTTCACCACATCTGTATGGACAACATCTTTTTTTAAATGACCCCAAGTCATGCCCTTACCCAGGCCCACATCTGGTGCTCAGGATTGTATGCTGTGGGACAGCCAGGCCCACATAGGGCACATGGGGTACAGCTTCCCTCCTGCTGCCTTGGGTATCCAGGCCAACACCAGCTCCATTGGCCTAGCAAACCCAGTACTACTTGTATGTTTGGGGGGAGCGGGGAGGTGGTCACGAGACAGCTTATCTCCCAAGAAATCCCCTTTTGCTCTCATATTCAGCTATTTTGTTTCTTCCCTTGTATTTAAGGTTCCCTTACAGCTTTTCTAACTTATGCTCAAACTGCACATTCCCAGTCACAGAAATACAGTGTTTGGGTGGTCTTTCATTCAGTCTTCTACTGTTTGTGGCTTCACATCCCTGAGCTCTAAACAGCTCTGTCCCATTCACTGGTATCTAAACACAATCAATCTGCAAAGGAAGCTCCATATTTGAAATAATCCTCTGCCAAAAAACAGACCTCCTCAAATGCAAACCATTTTTCTTTTAAATTATTTGGTTTCTGTGTTTGGATGCTCTCGCTGTAGGTTTTTTGGCAGCAGGAAAAATTGTAAACTGGAGGAGGGGAAAGGGGAAATACGAAGATTTACAAGCAAAGACGGGATTAATGGCCTCTGTTGTACTTGTCTTTTGGATTAGATTACTGTAATTGCAAGCATGATTTCTCCTTCATAAGGTCTGCAGGCAAATTAATCCTAGTGTCAGTGACATGTGAGCTGAGGGCAGCAGTGAGGTACAAAACAGAAAGCCGAGGGGAAGAAAGCTAATACTGGCATGGGATGGAGCCCTGGGTCAGGGGTCAGAAAGTTCAACATTTCCAAAGGCTAGAGGGGAGCTCATTGGAAAAATGGAGCTAGTGATCAGGGACCAGGCAAGGGAGGAGGAGCCAGAAACGAAAAGAGGCAAATACACCTGTTGCTAACTCACTCGCAATGCAGATGGAATTTTCCAGAGCGCCACACCAATATATATCCCTTTCCCCTTCTTGTCTTAAAATTGATGTAGGGGTCCTTGTTGTGGGCAGACAACAATCAAGTGTAAATATGGAATAAATACATTTTCAGAAATGCAAATACTCACAAGTTTACTTTCCATAACCGTTTCTTAAAGAATTTACTGGCCGATGAGTTCTGGCAAAATAAGGAAATAATCTAAGAAGAAGACACGAGAGTTAGGAGACAGGTTTCGCTCAAGAGAAGGACAAGTCATAGAATGAGTACCACACAGAAAGACACAAACTCGGAGGGAGAGTGCAGGAGAGTGGCGGTGGGTGGAATTCAAGACATATATTATCCTGAGAGTTTGGGACATTTTGTTGGAAGGTTTTCCATAATCGTTCATTTTTATTTTAATATTTTAATTAATTAATTAATTAATATTAATATTTAATATTTTATTTTATTTTAATAAATTAACTGATAAAAATTAAAATTATCTTAATACAAAATATTGGCATCATCAACAGTCCAGATGCAGCCACCGAGTCGATTGAGAGAGTTTGTGTTTGGGGACTGTGCTAATGGCACCTGCTCTACACGTTAGGGTTGGACCAATTAGACTGACAATGTGATGATCCAGTTTAGCTAGTAAGACAGAAATGACCTTGTTGAGCAGGCGATAGGCTTTAAAATGAAAATCAAATCTGTATTTTAAGCTTCATTTAGCATATATATTGAGGCCATTATGGCAAAGACAATATTTATGGTCTGCTTATGGTCCAAAGAGCTTTCAACCAGGAGGCTGCCTGGGTTCTAACCCAGGCTCTACCAACTCACTGTGTAACCTGTGTGAAAGTATATAACTTCTTTGTTCTTTAGTTTCAACACTTATAAAATGGGAATTCTTTTATTCATACTATGCATGTATATTGACTGCCAGCCAAGAGACATCATTTTAGACCCTGGGGATGAGACAGAGAACAAACCTCACTGAGCCACATTCCAATGGAGGAGGACAGACAACAAAATATATATACAGTATACCAGAAAGCAATGACTTCTGTGGAGGACAATAAAGCATAAAGGGGCCATAAAGAATGCTGGGGTCGGAGATGCAATTTTATATAAGGAATTCAGGGAAGGCCTCATTGAGTCAGAAACATTTGAACACTTGAAGGAGATAAGGACAAAGCATACCCATATCTGAGGGAAGAATATTCCAGGCAGAGGAAATACTGCATACACACAGCATAATACGGACCCTTGTTTGCATGGCAAGGACTGTGAGGAAACCCCTGCGGCTGAAGCAGAGTGTGTGAGAATAGTGAGGGAGATGAAGGCAGAGATGGAATGGGAGGCCCATCACAGGGCTCTGCACAGAGGCCATGGTAAGGACTTTGGCTTTTACTCCAAAGATGACGCATTAGGGATCTTACTTCCATTTAAGAAAGGATAACTCTGGCTACTGTGCGGAGAATAGACCCCAGGGGACAAGAGAAGTAGAGAGACCAGGGAAGGAGCTGCCGCAGGAATCCAGGTGTTATGTGTTGAATTGTGTCCCAATATGTTGAACATTATTCATAATCCCCAGTACCTCAGAATGTGACTGTTTTTGGACATCGGGTCTTTACAGGTACTTCAGTTATGGTGAGGTTATTAGGGTGGGCCTTGATCCAATATGACAGGCACCCTAATAAGTGGGCAATTAGTGGGCATGGAGACACACACGGAGAAGATGGCCATCCACGAGCCAGAGAGTAAAGCCTGGGACACACCCCTCCTTCACAGCCCTTGGAAGGAAGCAAAGCTGCCAGGACTAGACTCGTAGCCTTCAGAAGGGTGACAGTAAATTTCTGGGGTTTAATCTGCTTTGTCTCAGCAGCCCTAGCACACTAATGCCCTGGGGACGAAGTATTGAGGCTGGCACCACAGGACAGCAGCCGAAGTATATACTTTACATCAACAGGACTTCCTGGTAGATTGGAAGGGATGCGAGAGAGAATCAGAGAGTCAAAGGTGACTTTAGGGCCTGGGCCTGGAATAGCCAGAAGGATAAAATTGGTACCGACAGCAGGAGGGCTGAGGCCGGAGCAGGCTTAACAGGCGGATGTGGTGGAAAGCTCTGGAAGTCAGTTTGGGTTATGCTATCAGGGACCCAGTTAGGGACAATGAGGACACAGTGATTGTGAGAATCAAATGAGTTCAATACATATTTATCGTGTCTTTAGTGTGTGTAAAGCACTGAGGCATTTTTAAGTAGCAGATGTTTTAAAATTTAAAGAGCTTCTGTTTTATAGAAGCTTTACAAAAATCACATGGGTAAGATGTTCCATCTTCAAAAGGTGAAAACATCAAGTATCAGGAAAGTAGCACAGGCTATGCGTGGTTTGTCTATAAAGTAATCAGCGTAACTGAAATTAATTTCCTCCGTAATTTCATAGTTGTACTTTTCAAAGTGATATGACACGTCATCAGAGTTAATACTCAAGTATTCATTTGCATTTGTATGCTCTAATGCATCTGGTTTTAGTCAGTCTTTTTTTTTTTTTTTTTTAAGATTTTATTTATTTGACAGCGAGAAACACAGCGAGAGAGGGAACACAAGCAGAGGATGGTAGCGGGAGAAGCAGGCTTCCTGCTGAGCAGAGAGCCCGATGCGGGGCTCGATCCCAGGACCCTGGGATCATGACCTGAGCCGAAGGCAGACGCTTAACGACTGAGCCACCCAGGCGCACCCCCCCTTTTTTTTTTTTTAAGATTTTATTTATTTGTAGTCAGTCTTATTATTGCAAGGATATATGAAAGGTTTTGTGGGCTCAGAATCAGAAAGATCTAAGTTCGAAAGCTGTTTTGGACGCTAGCTATTTGAACATGGTGAGTTACTCCGAGTCTTGGTTCCTTTATCTATAAGGTGGGGGTAACAAGACCTCATAGAGTTGTTCTGAGGGATAAATTACGTGACACATAGATACACGTGCTTCCTCTAGTGAGCAGTTCAGAGCGAGCACTCACAAAAGCTGTTGTTGGTTTCGGACCATGCCACAGGTGTTCAGGTGAGGTGAACCATCACTACTATAGGGTCAGGAGAGATACAGTGGGGCAGACAGCCCTGAGGCTGGACCTAAAGCAGGAGGGAGATGTACACAGACAGCACAGAGCAAAGCTTCTCAAACTTTAATGTGGCTTCCAGTCACCCTGAGTAGTCAGGCTGAGTCAGGAGGTCTGGAGCCGGGCCTGGGTGACGCCCCACCTGTGCTACAGTGGGGCCACCCTTTGACTGGAAGGGGCGCAGATCACAGGCAAGTAGAATGAAGTGATCCAAGCACAAAAGTGCTGACATACCAGGGTTGGAGGGATAGGTGTCCAGTTTGGCTGGAGGAGTTAACATTAGAAAATGGCAGGGGGATGTTTGGAAAGGCAGGATGAGGCCACGTCCTGGCAGGCTGTGAAGGGCTCGCTGAGTTGACACTTAATTGTGCAGGACGTGGTCGATAACATGGTGAAGACAGCACACAGATACTCATCCTGATATTTACCTGTACAACACATCAGAGCAGAGAGGGGCCGGAAACAGGAAGACCCAAGGAGATTGCTCCAGTCAGGGTCCTTTCATCTGGGAGAAGCTAAAATCCCTTCCAACCAATCTGAGCAATAGGAAATGGAGAGAGGTTCTGGTAAAGGCCGTAGAGCTCAAAAGGTGCAGGAACAGATTCATTCTGGAGACCATCCTCTCTCTCATCCACAGCTCTCAGAGAGTTTCACTTCCTATTGCATGTGGCCCAGAGTGGCCCAGGGGTTTTGTATTTACTATCCACACTCACTGAAAACTAGGTCTTTTAATTCAGATTCCTAGAGGAAAACTCAAACGGGCGTGGCTAATCTTCTGAGAGATCACACAATGCCTAGGTCATTTGTGAATTGGCACCCCTCCACGGTCACGTAGAGTCAGAGGAAAAACAATCTCATGTGACCCAGTAGGAGCTGTGGGCCAGAGCAGTGTCCTTAAAAAGGCTGTGGGTAGGAACCCCAAAATATGTCCATCTAATGGAGAAAAGATGTTCAAGCTTAATCTACTATTAAAAAAAAAAAAGCCCTATCCTCTTGGCTTATCAACTGAACGTCCCCAAATCAGTCTCCACTGTCACCATTTCCCAACTTCCCATCTGCTCAACCCAGTGTGGCTTCAGCCTCCCTCCCGTCCACCCTCTTGGAGTTCTGACACTACCCTGTGAAAATGCACTTGTGACATTCCAAGTTACCAAACCCCAAAACAGTCACCCGGTGTCTCTGTGGCTCTGACTGTGCCTCGTGTTAATGCGGAGAACCCTGTTTCTTCACGGTATACCCAAACAAACCCAATCGCACCGATGAATTATAAATTTTAATGAGGCAGTAAAAAGGTGAGATCACCCAGTAAACATAATTTCATTTGACAAATTTCTCCTTCGCACATTTTCTGAATCTTAATTTCTTCCTCTCTACACTCACCAAAGATAGCTCTGGGACCCTCTTTTAAAGCTTGGGACTGACTGACTCGCAGTCTGGAGGCTCAGCGGCCCCCAAACTTGCATGGATATCTCACAAGAGGGATTTCTCATCTCACACCTTAACCACGAGAGAAAATGCCACATCTCGGTTCCTTCCAGCACCTTCCACCAGATGTTTGTCACTCGTTACTTGTCCAGTCACCACAGGCTCCTGAGGGAGAGGGGCTCTAGTTCACAAACAAAGTGAATATAGGACCCCCTGTGTCAGCTCAGGCTCTGGAACTGGGATCTGGGAGCAGGCTTATTCCCCTAAAGTTCAGTTTGGCCTTTCCAGGCACATATCACCCGGACTAAAACAGTAGTTTCCTTAACCAGCCTTCCTGTTCCAGCCCTCCTCTCTTAGTCTATCTTCATCATCCTAGCCAGAGGATCATTTTAAAATGGAAGTTCAGAACCTCAAATGGCTTCCCATCACACTCGAGAGTAAAAGATATGGTCCTTTCATCAGCCTACAAGACCTTGCATCTGTGCTCCCCACATTTCTGACTTCACCTAGCGCACGGCTCTCCCTTCTTTACTCCATCCCAGCCCCACCGGTCATTTAGAAAATGGCACCAACAGCTAATACTGTTTGAGCACTTACCATGTGTCACGTTCTTCCTTACATTCCTTTAGTCCATCGAGATGGAGAAACTGAGAAGTTACACAACTTTGCTCAAGGTTGCACATCTAACGTGCAGTACAAGTGGGAGCAAACCCGATCAGGTTCTGGCTGTGAAGTTCGCATTCTCAGCTGTTAGGTCTATGTAAATTGCCTTTGATTCGTGGTATCTTTGTTATACTTACTTCCTAGATACTCACCTTTCTCCCTTGACCTGGGAGTATTAAAAAAATGAAAACAAAAAATCCTCCGAGTAATTAGATATTTCTTTGGTTTTAGTTAATCTTTAACTTTGGAATTTGAGATTCTTTGTGGCATGATGGCCAGTATCTGCAGTTGATCACTGATAACTTTTATCTGTAACTATTCGCAGGCTAGTTTTCATGTCCTCAATCTCGTCACTTCTTTGGGCTCTTTTTCTGAGTTCTCGTATTTCATTTAGAGTATGGAAAATGTCTGACATCTGCTTTCCTGGGATATTCTTTTGATAGATATTCCTCACTGCCTTTTGCTTATTCTGTTCCTTTGTAGGGGGGTGGCTATGGGGGCAGGAAAGGTACAGTTGGGTCGTGGGCACTATCCGGTTCTGCTGGCTCCTTTCTGCCCATTAGTCATCTTCTAATGATGGCAATTCTACCCAGACCCTCCATTTACGATGTCCAGGACATGGTAAGGGAAATTGGTTATCCAAAGCAGCTGACAGCTTTCATTTGGGTGGGTGGGGGAGGGGGCACATCCGCTCTCAGTTTTTGCATCAACTCCTGCAGAGCAAGAGGTCAGAATGGCTCACAGTAAAGCCTTTGTCATAGATTTTCTGGAGATCCAGCTGGTGTTTCTCTCGGCTGCATTCAGTCACCAACTGCAAGGGGGTTGTGCAGCTGTGCTTCCCCATGGCCATTTCTCACTTTCAGATCAATTCTCTCTCCATCTGGAGGCTGAAATGCAGAAAGGGTGGTGATTCCATGAAATTTCTCGTTTCCAGCACTTGTCATGGGTCTAACCAACCCCCGTGATCATTTTGCAACTCCTACCATAGGGTCTTGAAATAGACTTTTCAGATAGGTGATTATTTTAGAGAATTCTTTCTTGAAGCCTTCTTTCATGATGCTCTTGGAATTTACCTTCAGCCCAAAACTATTTGACAGCTATTCTTCATAATCTGTGGCATAGATTTATGGCTGTTTCTTTACTTAAGAAATTTTCTATTTATTTCGATCCTTTTGTTTTCAACAATTGCTGTGGCATAGAAAGAATAGAGTCTCCTGGTTTTAAAAGGTGGGATAAATAAGATTCCAGGAAGGTCATATCCTAGGTATTCAGAAAAGCAATGGCATTTCTAAGTGTAATCAAGTTGGACCACTTAAAAGGGTAAGCTGAAGTTTAATAGGTCATAAGCAGAAGGTAAAGCAAGAAGGGACAGGGCTTGGTCTCAGATTCAGGTTTGGATAGGATTACAGACCAAGACACAATAAATAGGAATCAAAACATGATCAGTGGTGTGGAGAAATTGGAACCCTCGCGTGCGGCTGGTAGGAATGTAAACTGGCAAAGCCACTATGGAAAACAAAATGAAGGTTCCTCAAAAAATTTAAAATAGCATCACCCCTAATCCAGCAATTCCACTTCTGGGTATATACCCACAAGAACTGAAAGCAAAGTCTCAAATAGATATTTGCAACACCCATGTTCTAGCAGCATTATTCACAATAGTTAAAATGTAAAAGCAAGTGTCCACTGACAGATGGACAAGCAAAATGTGGGACATATGTACATACAAACAGTGGAATATCATTCAACCCTAAGAAAGAAAAAAGGAAAGCTGACACATGCTACAACATGTATAAATCTTGAGGACATTATGCTAAGTAAAATAAGTCAGTCACAAAAAGACAAATATTGTAGGATTCCACTTCTATGTGGTACTTAGGGTAGTCAAATCATACAGAAAAAGGAGAATGGCAGTTGCCTGGGCTGGGAGGAAGGGGGCAGGGGGAATTATTGTTTCATGGGTATGGCTTCACTTTTGCAAGAAGAGTTACGGAGATAGATGGTGGTGATGGTTGTGTACTATGAATGTATTTAATACACTGAACTGTGCATTTATAAATGGTTAAGATGGCAAATTTTAAGATGTGTCATTTAGCATAAAAAAAAAAAACACCTGGAAAAAGCCACAACAGGATCAGTGGGCAAGATGAACTATAATTTGGGCAATAAGCAGAGGTCAGGGATTTAAGAAACCACCAAAGATGGATACTGTAAGAGGATGGCAACATAGTCTGGATATCCCCTACCTCTGTCCTAAAGCAATAAACCTGGAATATATGTACTCTAACACACACATACACACACACACACACACGCACACACGCACATTTACTCTTAGTTGCCCATGTATCTTCCTTTTTCAGTTACACATATTTTAAAAACCAACTATTACTCTCTCTTGTCCAAAAGTGGGTAGCTATCCCAATACCCAATAATGGAATTCTTGCTAAGGGCTTTATCATTTACAGACTTTTTTTTTTTTTTGCACACTGCATTTATTTAACTTGTACTTTGAGATTTTTTTAAGAAGCCACTTACTCTCACTTTACAGATGAGGGAACTGCAGCACAGCCATGTACAATGACTTGCCTAAGATCACACATCTGTTACATTTGCAGATCCAGCAGCATGAGGCTCTATTAGCTCTTTGTCTACACTTTCCTTTACACCTGGAGTTAACACAAGGAATGAATGGATCTACATTTACACAGAGTTTCAATAAATGTCTTTTCTGTATCTGTAGTAATGGCACTCAAATGCATGTGGAGAATAATAATTTCTTGAGTGTGGCAGATCTAAGGTTGCCATATGAATTTAGGTACAGTCAAAAGTACCTTTGAAGATCCCTCACATCTCCCATGGTTTTATATACATAACCCAAAGTAGTGCACACTAAACTTTGAGAATAAATGTCTTAAACCTATGAAAAACACAAATGGATGTATATTTAGATGTCAGGGTATTCAAACAACTCTGCCATTTTTTTTTTTTTAATTTGAGATTTTATTTGACAGAGAGAGACACAGCAAGAGAGGGAACACAAGCAGC
>CM053605.1:107578521-107605961 GCA_028646535.1 Procyon lotor
AGAAAGCTTGTCTGTCTTGGGTTGAAAAAAAGAGACCTCAGCCTCCAAATTCGTAATTGCTGGGCTGTGCTTTATCTGCATTTGGGGTAGTAAATTTGTACTACCCATATGGTCCAGCAGCAGCAAAACCAAACACTTTTCATAAAAATTGTCCCCAGATTAGGGAATGCAGCTAGGACTCTTTGCAAGAACGAAATGCAAAAATATTCTGAAGGGGAGATGTACTCCCACACAGGACATAAAATTTGCATAGCAGAGACAACAAAAATCAGGTTAGATCCTTAAGAACTTTAGATGATTGAATGACAGTATATTAAGGACAAAATAAAATAGATATGTTTAAGTAATAAATACACAAAGAAGGACTTAAAGTCATAAAAACAAGACAATACAAGAACACATTTGACAGATTTGAAAGACTCACATAGAACTTTTAAAAAGAGCATTATTGGAAAAGATTTAGTAAGTAGTTTAAACAGCAGAGTCGACACCATTGAATAGAGAAATAGTCAAGTAGAAGATACACCTGAAGAGAATTCCAAGAAGGCAGCACAGTGAGAGATAAAGAGAAAGATATATAAATGATGTTAAGAAACATGGAGGATAGAATGAGAACATACAAACTATGTCTATCAAGAGTTGTCACAGAAGAAATAGAGTAGAAAGATAAGCAATATTAGAAGAGCTAATAACTCTGAAGTTCCTTGATCTGGCAAAAAGATACATTGAATCCTCAGTTTTAAGAAGCATAATCAGGGAACAAATATCCATAATATTTGTTAAATATCCATAAAAATATCCATAGTCAAGAAACAAATACTGCCACGTTGGGACAAATCTTTTTGAATATTCAGGATTTCAAAGACAAGAAAAGATATTCAAAGAAACCAGAGAAAAAAGACAGAATATCTAAAAAGGAATAAAAATCAGAATTTACAACAACAGTATAAGCCAGAAGATAATGGAAGGATGTCTTCAAACCCTGAAAGTATCAACCTAGAATTCTCTTTCTAATTAAATTCTCATCTAAGAGTGAGGATGAAATAGAGACATTTTTAAATTCCAAAGTTGGAGGATTTACTACTTTGAGAGAATGAAATGCTGAAGAATGTACTTCAAGAAGAAGGCAATGCAGTCTGAAAGGAAGCAGGAAAATCATGAAGTAAGGGTCAGCACAGAACCTGGTATCATGTAGGTAAATTTAAACAAGTATTGACTGATAATAGTGACCAATTTAGGTGCATAAAAAAACCCCACAATAATATCAGTATGGAAGATGAGAACAGAGTAATTAGAGTTAAAGTGTTGAGGTATTTGTATTTTGGGGAGAAAAGAAGAGAAGTTCATCATCCTGAACTTTCTTAGGTCAGGTATATGTGTTAAAAATTTAAGATTTAAGGGGCGCCTGGGTGGCTCAGTCATTAAGCTTCTGCCTTCAGCTCAGGTCATGATCCCAGGGTGCTGGGATCGAGCCCCACATAGGGCTCCCTGCTCGGCAGGAAGCCTGCTTCTCCCGCTACTACTCCCTCTGCTTGTGTTCCCTCTCTCGCTGTGTTTCTCTCTGTCCAATAAATAAAATCTTTAAAAAAAAATAAAAAAAATAAAAATTTAAGAGTTAATACTGAAAGAACATAAATAGAATGTTTAACTTCAAACTGTAGAGAGAAAGAAAAACAATATAGAGAAAATATGATTAATCAGATAGAAGGCAGGAAAGAAGAAGAAATGAGCCATGAAAAAACAGGGTAGATAGAAAATATAAAATAAGGTGATAGAAATAAATCAAATATATATGATCTGAATTATTGTACATGAATTAAAAAGCACAGATTATTGGGGGAGTGAGGGAGTAAAATCCAGCTATGGCCTGATTCTGTGACACACATCTAAAACACAATTACATGGGACAAAAATGAAAAGATGGGAACAAGATGTGAAGGTAATAGAACCTACAAAGGGACATCCTTCTCCCAGCCTGGCCCTATACCTCAGGACTGCCATGTGAGGGAAGACTGCTTTATTCTTTAAGCCACTGTTGCAACAGTTTAGCATTCTACACTAATAAACCAAAGTTCTATTGAAGGCTCTTTTTAAATTTTAAAATGATTTTAGATTTACCGAGAAGGTAAATAATAACTCTTTCTTTCATTTGGGGCATGATCCTTTGTCTCGTCATTTTGTCTAACTCTCTGTGTCTGTTTCTATCTATGAGAAAAGCCAGCTACGTCTCCTGGTCTTGAAAGTAGTGGCCTTAGAAGAAGAGATTCCCCTGGTGCCCTGCAATGCAACATCCCTTATTCACCAGAACCTGGTGCTTCAGAGATGTCTCCTAAGCGTGCTGTGTGTGCTCTGCTCTTGTGGCTGAGCTGCTTTTGTCTTCAGTCCAGACATCTACAATGGCTGTCCTTGCCTGTTGTGGCAGGATTTGTGTTGTCAGTGGGACCACCTTGGGCTTGAGTTGAGTCCGACCAGGCATTTACCGGAGATGCGGTAGCATCAAACTGCAGGGCGTCTTCTCCGTGTTGTCCCCTAAGGAGCTTCTGTTGGTAGGCAGCGCCTTTGGTCAGACTAGATAGGGCCACGGTCCTATTGGTACGGGTGGTGATGTTCCCTTCTTCCCAGGGAATCTCTTTGAAGTGGTGCTGTCCTCTTTGGAGGGCTTCTTACACACTGTCGGGCTTGTGGCTTCAGTCTGGATGGGCTCTGGAGGAGGCAGGTCTAGGCTGGGGGATGATGGGGGATATGGCACCCATCAGCTTCTCTGCTCTTGGAGAAGTCGCCCAACAATCCCTGTGCCTCCAGCACATGCTCTGAGATTAGTAAACAAATCTCCCTTTCTAATACCCCAGATGTCTTTCGGGCTGCTGCTTCTGTGCTGTATCTCAGTGGAGCTCTTTGTTCTGCTATCTCTTTAAGGTTGGGGACTCAGTTTACTCTTACCCTCTAACTCTCCCGGCACTAAGCCTGCTGGTTTTTAAAGTTCCGGGTGTTAAGTCCTGCTGATTTGTGAGAACTCATGAGGCTAGGCCCGTCTGGTTTCCAAAGCCAATGTTATTTGTTTTTCCCGAGTTGGTTTCCCAAACCTAAAGGTGGCTGCTCCTCTCCCCTCTCCACACTTGCTAATGTCCCTCCTACCCATGCGCAGTCCTGTGGGTCTATTTAGCCCCCAACCCTGTTTCCACCCTCTTAACCTCCTTGATGTGGCCTCCTCTCTACATTCAGCTGTAGAGAGTTGGTCTTCAGGTCATTTTCTGGGTTATTTACACTAATGTGGGTATTATCTAGTTGTATTTGTGGGGTGAGGGGAGTTTAGAGTCTTCCTACTTTTCTATCTTCCCTGGAAGTCTCTGTTATTCTATTTTTGACAGTTTCTCAGCCTTCCTTTGTCTTTCATGACCTTGACTCTTTTGAAGGGTACGGGCTAATTATTTTTTAGAATGCCCTTGAATTTGAAATTTTCATATATTTTCTCATGAGGTTATGAATTTTTGACAAATATACTACAGAAATGATATCGTGACTTTTTTTAAAAAAAACATTTTATTTATTTCTTTATTTGACAGAGAGAGAAAGAGATTGCAAGTAGGCAGAGAGGCAGGCAGAGAGAGAGGGGGAAGCAGGCTCCCCGCTGAGCAGAGAGCCGGATGTGGGGCTCAATCCCAGGACCCTGAGATCATGACCTGAGCCGAAGGCAGAGGCTTTAACCCACTGAGCCACCCAGGCACCCCTTACTGTGACCTCCTTAATGCATCATATCAGGAGGTACATGTCATGTCTTTTTTTTTAATGATTTTATTTATTTATTTGAGAGAGAGAGAGAAAGTGTGTGTGTGTGTGTGTGTGTGTGTGTGTGTGTGTGTGCATGTGCACACGCACACATAAGAAAGAAGCAAACTCTCTGCTGAGCAGGGAGCTAGATGTGGGACTTGATCCCAGGGCCCTGAGATCATGACCTTAGCCAAAGGCAGACAGACGCTTAACTGACTGAGCCACCCAGCTGCTCCTGCTGACATGTCCTTTTACTGGTGATATTAACTTGGTCACTTTTTTAAGGTGACGTCTGCCAAGTCTCCCCATGATCAGGTTACTTTTTTTTCCCCTTGTGATTCTTAAACATCTTACGCAGAGACACATTTAGACTATGTAAATATACTGTTTGTCATACTTTTAGCCAGAAATTTTAACATCTATAGATAATTTTTGTTTCTATGGCAGGCGGTCTTCCTTTTGCCTGACATCTACACGGGGTGTACCCTGTCTCCCCAGCCAAGGAGTGAGGGAACTCCTCCTGCTCCTCCTGGTGGGCTGGGCAAGGGGCCAATGCAGGTGGCCCAGCCTGTCAGACCTGCGGGACCTAACAGTGAGTTAGGCCGTGGTCCAGGCAGAGGCCGTGGTCTGGGCAGACCCCGTGGTCTGGGTACCCAAAACACAAGGGGAGATGTGACCAGTGAGGAGCTATAAGCTGCTTAAGGACCAAGTTTGCCCTTAATGGTTGTAACTCAGGCTTAGCCCAATGGCTGGACCTGGTCATTCTTCTTATGGGCTGGACTGTATCCTCCCTACAAATTCGAAGGTTGAAGCCTTAATCTCCAGTGCCTCAGAATATGACTGTATTTGGAGATAGAGACTTTAAAGGGGTGACTAGGTTAAAATGAGCCTGCTAGTATGGGACCTAATCAAATATGGCTGATATCCTTATGAGAAGAGGGAATTAAGACACGTGGAGAGACCTCAGGGCCTACACACATAGAGGAAAGACCCCCTAGGAATATGGCAAGAAGATGGCCATCTGGAAGCCAGGGAGAAACCAAACCTGCTGACACCTTGTTCTTGAACTTCTGGCCTCCAGAACTGTGAGGAAATAGCTTTTTGTTGCTTAAGGCACCGAGGCTATGGTATTTTGTTATGGCAGCTCTAGCAAACTAAGACAGTGCTGCATAAGTATCTTCTATTCCGACTCTCAAGTTCTGCGACGGGGCCTGGAAGTCTGCACGTCCGACAAACTCCGCAGAGATGTAGCAGGTCCAAGGTCCACCCTGAGGAGCAAAGCTTTGGAGGGCCTTAGAGTCCTGGAGTCCTGAGGCTTGCCTTTGAAAGGAATGATCTTTGGTGACTTTAGGGGAAGATGGGGAAAATTATTGGAGTTCACTTCAGCAACTACTCTGAGCACTTTCTAGATGCAAGCCCCACGTTAGCCTGTGGAGAGCCCCGGGTGGGCCAACCAGACACGGATCCTCCAGGAGGAGGGGAAGCCCCCCAAGACAGCCTGTCCAAACTGCCAGGCCCTCTGTAGTCTGGGGAGAGCTGGTTTTATTCCACCGCAGGCATCAAGAACGAGCCTTGCCCATCAGTCATGCAGGGCCCCCAGGAAGGCAACTTTTTCATCAAAGCTTAAGAAAAACGAGATTAGTTTTTGAAAAGAGTGGGAGGCAGCTGGAAGTTATTTGTTGATGTCGGTGGCCTTGGAAATTCTAAATGAGACTCTCTTTCATTTTGCTGCCCTTGCCTCCTTCTGTGGAGGCATCGTTCTCCTCCTGCGCCTGTCTGTGAAGACGCCTGGCTCAGGTTCACTAGGGGTGGTGGTCAAAGTCAAGTGTGCCTCCTCAGTCCCCCCAGCCCCGTGTCATTTTGATGTACCTTTCCCTCCGCCAGCAATCACGACTCCTTTAGGAGCTGTGGTAAGGAACTGTTTCTGGTGCTCACATAAATAAGTAACCTATTCATCACATGGCCCTTTGTCCAAAGCTCTAGAAAAACAGTTGGTGATGGAAATTTGGCTACAAGCCATTGTTGAGAATTACAAAATGGTGAGATTTTTATTACTTATTAATCAACCTATAAGTAGCCTCAAAAAAAAAAAAAAAGAATCCAAGTGTCTCTGTCGGAGAGGGATGAAACTGAGGTCCATTTGATTTCTTTAGGGAAACCCACCCGAGATCAGGAGGCTGGCATGGGACAGGTTAGTCCTGGGAGAGGGGCCGGCTGGACACCCTAGGGGCAGAGAGCTCTGTGAGAGCTGGTGTGGGTGGAAGCGAGGATTTCTGTAAGGGATTATTTACATAGGGTATTTGGCCCATGAGTTTTTCTTTGCTTCTTTTGATAGAAAGGACACACCCCCCATGACTTTCACCTTTCTCCTGTTTTTTCCAATCGTGGGGTGCCATTTTCACAGGAGTAGAGCAGCTGGGAGGCTGGTTTCTCATCTCACTCATGCCGGAAGCCCCCCACAGGGGTGCTAGCACTGGAACTCTGAGTCTTTCCCATCCTCCTGTTCGGAGGAGTTCGGGAGCAGTCAGCTGGCCCTGGGCGTGAGCCAGGCTGCTCTCCCTGGAACCTGAGGGCCTCCAGGTGAGCACCTCCAGCCCCGCAGGGCGTGGAGCAGAAAAGCCTTTGTTGCTTCTGCTCTATTTTATTTTCCAGCTTTATTGCAATGTATTTGGCGTGGAACATTATGTACGTTTAAGGTGTACAGTGTGTTGATTTGATATATTTATATATTATTGCAAAATGATTAATAGTGCCCTCGCCTTAGCTAACACCTCCAACAGCTTCACATAACTACCATGTCTTTTTTGTGGTGAGAACATTTAAAATCTACTCTCCTAGCAAGTTTAAGTATGTAATACAGTCTTATTAGCTGTAATCCCCATGTTGTACTTTACATCCCTAGAACTTGTTAATCCTGTAACCGAAAGTCTCTACCCTTGGACCAGTAACTCCCTACTTCCTCCATCCCCCAGACCCAGGCAGCCACCATTCTACTCTGTTTCTCTGGGTTTGGCTTTCTTAGATTCCACACATAGGTGATATTATATAATATTTGTCTTTCTTTGTCTGACTTACTTCATTTAGCATAATGCCTTCTGGTTCATCCAAGTTGTCCCAAATGGCAGGGTTTCCTTCTTTCTCATGGCTGAATAATATTACTTTCTATATATTTTGGAATATTAGTGAGCTACGAGCAAGAAGGAAACCTTGCTATTTGTGACAGCTTGGATGAGCCAAGGGCATTATATATATTTTAGAGAGAGAGACAATGTTCTTTATCCACTCATCTATTGAGGATTAATGGTTGTTTCCATACCTTGGCTGTTGTGAATGTTGCCACAGTGAATATGAGGGTGCAGATATTTCTCTGAGATCCTGTTTTCATTTCCTTTGGATGCATACCCAAAAGTGGGATTGCTGGATCATATGGTAGTTCTATTTTTAACTTTTTGAGGAACCTTCATATTGTGTTCCGTAGTGGCTACACCAGAGTACATTCCCGTCACAGTGCACAAGGATTCCCTTTTCTCTATATCCTCCTCAACATCTAACCAACTCTGGACTTTTTGATGGTAGCCATTCTAATAGGAGTGATGTGATATCTCACTGTGGTTTTGATTTGCATTTCTTTGATGATGAGTGACGTAGAACATCTTTTCATGTGTCTGTTGGTCATCTGTGTGTCTTCTTTGGAAAAATGTCTGTTCAGGTCCTCTGCCTATTTTGTAATTGGATGGTTTATTTTTTGGTGTTAAGTTGTAGGAATTCTTTATATATTTTGGATATAAACCTATCAGATGTATCATCTGCAAAATCTTCTCCCATTCAATAGGTGGTCCTTTTGTTTTGTTGATAGTTTTCCTTGCTGTGTAAAAGCTTTTTGGTTTGATGTAGCCCTCATTTAAAATGCAATGTATACATGCTTTCAAGTTTTGTTTTTGGAAAATTGTAGACCTTTTCTCCTTAGTTAAATATACCAAACAACTCAACAAACTAAATTGATAATGATGAAGAAAGACTATAATTTATAATTATAACTCAAGAATAGTAGCAACTGGAAACTCTAACCATCTGAAGACAACACTTACCATGCACCAACAGCAGAGAGTCCTTTCAGAGAACTGTGGAAATTACAAATCTTTATCCATGTACTTTTGTTTCCAAACACTGTGTGACGGCCAGACTTCTTAAGAGAACATTGAATGAGTGGCCTCAGTAAATTCCAGTCACATGTTCACTTTGGTTTATGAATTCCATATTTTGGTTTCTATACATAACTCTTTTAATAGATTATTACTGAAGTAGCCCTAATTTGTGGTTGAGTGACAGTGTGAAGGATAGCCTACAAATATAGAGGATAAGATTTTCATGTTTGGATCACGTTAAGACTCATCAGGGCACTCATTGGAAAAAAATATTGCTCCGGGGAAACACATGGGATGGGTTGGGAGAGATGTCATCTCAGAATATCCAGGAGACATGTGTCGTTTGGAAACAAAGGGATGTTTTGTCTCGTTGCTTTGATTTGCTTTTAGCCATGATATTTAATTTGTTTTGACTTTAAAATAATATAGTAAAGTAAGGCATGAGATTATGTTTATCCAAATGGGAAATGTATTGAAAAGCTGTCAAAGCACTGAGCATGTAAAAATCAGCGTAAGTGGAGTGGTAAATTCTCCAAATTTATTTATTATTAGAATCTGGTTGAATGACAATGGATGCCCCTACTCAAGTCTCTTGCCTCAGGTACATTGCCAGAGACTACCAGTCCTCATCCTTCCCACGCCCTCCAGTGGCCCCTCTGCATCTCTCTTCTACCACTCTGCTTGTTACCCTCTCCCCTCTGGCCATACTGGCATTATTATTGCTCCTCAATCCCCAAGACATACTCCTGCCACAGGGCCTTTGCAATGGCTGCTCTCTGGAATGCTCTTCCATCAGATACCATCATTGCTCACTCCCTGACTTAACCACTAGTCTTTTTTCCAAACTCATTTTCATAATGAGGTCTATCATGACCATCCTACTTAATCTGTAAACTACCTCCCTGCACTAATTTCCTCTAACTCCGGAATGCCCTTACCCTGTTCTTTTCTTTTTGTTTTGTCTTTTTAATAGACCTTATTTTCTTCTAACACACCATGTAATTTATAGTGATTTTTTTGGTGATATTTTGTGATATTTATTGAGACATGAATCTATTGAGTGAGATTTTGAAACCCAGGTCTCTACTAATTTTTGGAAGTTCTATTTCCTTTTTGTTTTGTAATGCAAGGAAGACAATTTTGAACATTGTAGACCTCTCTGATCTGGCACAAGTAACATGCCCTCATACTGAATTTTTGGGAATTTGAACTGCTTAAAAAACATAAGTTAAATAAAACTTTTCGAGACTTCCTCCATTAACATTTTTTTACCGTCAGTTCTAATCTAGTTGGCTTTTGGGCTGGCACAATGATAACTTGCTTACTGTTATCATTCATCCTGCTCTGCAGAGGATGTTGTGTGTACCACTCACATGCTCCCTTCAAGGTCAAGACACCCATTCCACTAGCTGCTGGGAGTGCTGGTGGTTCTCTGGGACTTGCTTTCAGTGTAAAGGAAGTATCTCGCCCAAAGTTATACCCTTCCCTGGGCATCCCATATCCATTGACTGGTTGAGGTGGGCTACAAAGGCCTAGCCTCCTCGACTCATTTAAAGACAGCTCTGAAGGGCCAGAGCTGAGTCTTATTCCAGCTGCATCATAGAGCTTAATCCAGCTTTCCTCATCTGACTCACCCTGTCTGTTACTCTCACAACATTCCCCACTGAACTTCCTGCACAAACATCTTCATCTGAGAGCCTGTTTACCAAGCAACTCAACTCAAGACATTTAGAACTAGAAGTGGGACTTTGGAGCTGGATTACCCACTGGGTGGCTGGCAGAGAGGAGCCCATCACTGGTGGATGAAGGGTTTGGAGACTTCCTGGAAGCCTGTAGCAAGACAATTGTTGAAACTTGCGCTTGTGGTGAACTAGGATAGGTCACTGGAATGATGATAGAAGGGAATGCACTGGTGGGAGCAACATCTCATGCATTTTAGAGGTCCTGGGGAAATAGTGACTATAAGGACAATGGAATGAGGTAATTTTCACTGGGTGTTATCAGTTAAAGAGAGACAATCATAGGCTGAGGGTTACTAATCACTAATTTAAGGTGATGTGGTAAAGCTAGAGGGCTTACAGCATATAAAGACACTCTCATCTCCTGCACCTGGAAAGTAGAAAAAGCTGTGGTTCAGGCCCAGGCAATAATTATAGGGGTTTTAGAAGTTCATATAAAGTTGAACTTGGGATCTGGCAGTTCCGGCACATCAGAGTCAAGGTCCAGATCAGGACCAGGTGGGACCCTCATCTGTATTGATGCACTTGAGGTTCTTTAATCCCTAGATGCCTCTGAACCTACTGGGCCTGTAGAAGTAGCCCATTCCTCCCTGTTAGAGGCTCTCATTCCACCCCAGTTTAACTTAAAGATAATGAAAAGGCCTCTGCCTTACAATACAACATGTACCTCCCTCGGGATCTCTTCCTACCTGCCCCCCCTGGGTCAAATAATCATTTCAAGTTGCAACCTAACCTGGCTGCACAACTCTCAGTTCTGTTTAGGGAGGAAAGGTACTGATGGAAGAAGCTGCGGGTCTCAGTCAACATTCACTGGCAGCGGCCAAGGGAGTCCATCTTGGACTAGATCCTGATGGCAATGGGTCAAGGGTGGAATAAATGGAAAATTTATTGATTGGTATCATTCTGATTTTCTGAGTATTTATTGATATGGTAGGGTACAGGATTTAATATACCATCATGCTGCTCTGAGAAGCTTGAAGGAAATGATGGCCCAGGCAAACTGACATAGAAATGCCGGAATGGCCACTGCAGACAATAAACTTCTGCTCTCTAGGACCAAAAGGCTTAGAATAGAGGGCATGAAGAAACTGGAACACCATGCAATGGTGGAGAGCCCACCAGCCCACTGGAGTCCACAGGAAGGCCCAGAGGACACTATGCTTACCGAAGAGGTAAGGAACGCACGGTTGAGGGCCACCAGTCAGGACAATGGGTGAGTTTGTTAAAAAGCTGGGATCCTTGATAGCAACGGGGATGATAAAATCCGGAATAATAGACTCCAGGTGGTGCAATGTTCTTTATGAGCAACAGAGTAGAATAGCTGCCCTGGGGGTATGGTGTGTAGAGAGACACGGAAGTGAGTAATGGAACACGGTGTCTGGGAGCAAGAAAAGTGGGTTGCCAGGGAGATTATGGTTCAGTTGAAACAAGTAAAAAAAAAATCAAGGATAGATTATCAGGAGACTGAAGGTACCTGCCTCAGTAAAAAGTCTTAAGTCCCAGGTCGCCTGGGAGGCTCGGTCCATTAAGCATCTGCCTTTGGTTAAGGTCATGATCCCAGAGTCCTGGGATTGAGCCCCACATCGGGCTCCTTGCTCAGCGAGGAGCCTGTTTCTCCCTCTCCTTCTGCCTCCCTCTCATGCTCTTTCTCATTCGACCTCATAAATAAATAAAGTCTTTTTTTTTAAAGTCATAATTCCTTGTTCTGCTTCCTCCTCTGAACTAGTTTTCAGGACCAGAACCCATTGACTGAAGGAAGGACAGATCCTCAGGGGGAAAGGTATATGGAAATGAGTTTCCCAGTCTTTCCCCAAAGGAACCTCTGGCCATTTACTTGGGTAAAAGGTACACTGGGGAATGGGGGAATAACCAGACATTTCAAGGACTGTTAGACACAGGGTCCCAGTAATCGTAATCCAGTAATCTAGCAACAGAAGTATCATCATGGCCACCCTGTTAGAGCAGGGACATATGGATGCCCTCACATGGCCATCTAGTTTACTAGGTTGCCTCCTATAAAACCAGATGGATCCTAGGAGTGGATTTGAACCAGTTCAGCTAAGGAGACGGTTAGATTGAAGCTGCCTTGCTGGTGTCATTACTGGAGTGGATTAATATGACCTCTGGCACATGGTATATGGCCATTCATCTGGCAAGTGCATTGTCTTCTATTCTCATTAGGAAAGAGTGCTAGGGGCAGTTTGCATTCATGTGGGACAAACAACAGTATGCATTTATAGTCTTTCTCTAGCTTTTATGTTAACTCAAGCCCCCTTTCATATTAAAGTCCAAAGGGCCCCAGACCATCTAGAAATTCTATAAAACATTATATTGGTCTACTATACTGATGACATTGAGTTAATTGAAGCGATGAGCAAGAAGTGGCAAGTATGTCGGAGCCCTGGTGAGATATACGCACGTCAGATGGTGGAAGATAATCCAGTCAGAGGGCCACCTTCTCAATGCAGCTCTAGGGGCCCCATGGTCTGAGGCAAGTTGGGATCGGTTTCCAAACTAAAGAAAAATGATTTCTTCTCTTTCCTTCCCCCAGTAAGAATGCACCACAATACCGGGTTGGCCTTTTGGGCTTATGGAGACAGCATAGTCCGTACTTCGACCTAAGGCTCAGGCTGATTTGCTGAAGGACATGGAGAGCTACAAGCTCTGAGTGGGGTCCAGAGCAGAGAGGGCTCTATGGAAGGTCCAAGCTGGGCATGGATTTCGCAGATCTTGTCCAATTTTAATAGTAAATTAATAAAGGCAACTGCCATTGCCTGAGAAGCCTTAGTGACCAGGGACTCAGACAGGTTCTGGTTTGTTCCGTCAGGTAGGTCACTCTAATAGCAGAGGTGCTAGTCTACAGGGAGGGAAATGTAGCATGGTGGGTAGAGGAAGGAAATGATGAGTATCAGCTGGGGCCTGAGATCAGCTGCAGCAGCTGGGGCTCCCGCTGTCCTGAAGGAGTAAACTTACTAGACAAATCAAGTGGATCCAAGCAGTGCAAGGGTTGGACCATCGTCGATGCTGTGGTGTGTGTCCCAGAACTTCCTTGAGAACTGAAGAAGGGGTCATCTTCTTAGCTGCTAGGTGTGTTGGCTGCTGACGCTGAGAGCTGAGCCCCCCCTTTGCAGAAGCCCGCATTAATGACTGGTCCAAGTGCTGGGTCAAAGGCTAGGCCACCTGGCCTTAATGGGATACACCTGTGAAAAGCTCCCCCAGCTTCAGAGCCGTCCAGAGCATCAGATGGGGTCCCTTGCCACTGCATTACCGTTCAACTTCTTCCTCTGCCCAAGTCTGTGTCCTCGTTGCCTCACGGGTACCATCTCCAAAATCACTCCCTGATATGCTTCCTATACACACGTCTCTTTCCCAGATTCTGTTTTCTACGTACTAAGACTCACAACACCAGGAGATCCAAAGCGTCATTATATTAGATGTTAGATTTGAGGCATTTGGAGATCTGGTGAGAAATGGAGTCCGGGTCCAAGTCCGTATCCCAGTTGGTCTAGAGTCCACTGCCCTAACCACAGTCATTCTGTGGTCCCCTAAATGGTTTTATTAGCACAGATAACCTTCCAACTGACTCCCTTATCTGCGGTTCTCTGACCCATCAGAAAGGCCAAGTACAGGCCCCTGAGATGGCCACCCCTTCTCAATTCCCCCATCTCCAGCCCAGATAACCACTCAACAGCAAAATCTCATCCTGGTGACCTGGCAGAAATTAGTGCCAACCTCAGAGAAGTGTAGGGACGCTTGTCCAGACCATCTCTTTATTTAATCCATCTCTCTCTGACCGTGGACTGCAGTAAATTGAAGCAAGCGGCAGCTGTTGTGTATATGTTGCATCTTTACTTGAGAAAACCAGTGCAGCCTCTGGCACTTTGCAGCTACTGAGAGGGAAAATGCATATTTTTCAATTCACGTCAAGAAGGAGAGAGGTGACTGGGTGGCTCAGTTGGTTAAGCAGCCGACTCTTGATTTCAGCTCAGGTCATGATCTCAGGGCCCTGGGATCCAGCCCTGCATCGGGCTCTGCACTCAGTGGAGAGTTGGCATGAGGATTCTCTCTCTCTCTCCCTCTCCCCCTCCCCACATCGTGCATGCTCTCTCTCTCTCAAATAAATAAATAAATCTTAAAAAAAAAGCGGGTGCTGAAGCAGTTTGCATTTACTTGGAATTCGTGGTCATGCTGCAGACCTGTGTTTTGTCTTACATTCTTTGTTGCAATATAATCCAAAGGTGCCTGGATTATCGAAACATTCTTCAGAACATCAAATCTGTCCACTATTTTTGTCAATATCATGTTGATTTAGATCTGGAAGAGCAGATGGCAAATACTTTAGATGCTCTGTTAGGACACACGTGCATCAGAAGATGGAAAATAAACCTCAAAAAAATCCAAGATCCTAGAACACTGGCAAAATTTGTGAACTCCAGTTGTCTGCAGTTATATAAGATGCTTTATAGTGTTGCTATGGTAGACCAGAATGTTCTACAGTGTTTCTGGCAAGCTCTGATAGGAGAATTAAAGAACAGAAACCTTGGGTTCTAAAGCGAGGCCATGCCATCTGCAGCGGAGAGCTAGTCACCATTCGAGAAGCAGCCCTTAGTACGCTACTGAGCCTTGGAAGAGACTGAGCATTTGACAGGGGACAGCAAGTGGCTGGAGATTCCCACTATGTCCTGGGTATTTTCAGACTCACCAAGTCAGGAAGGTGCCCCAGCAATCCATCATAGCATGGGAATGTTACATTTGGGACATGAGTATGTCTGGAAAACACAAATAAGCTATAAGAATGGATGGTCTGGATTCTTGTGCACTTAACTCTCTTGTCTTCCCTGTAGCCTCATTGAAGTTTTCCTGTGACCAGCGGATCAACAGAGCAGAATCTTGGATCTTGTTCGTAAATGGGTTAGCTCGATCACTTGGTACATTGGATATGCCGCTGCATTCCAGCTCCACTCAGAGATGCTTCTGGAAGACAGTGGTAGGGGAATGGGGGAATCTTCCCCACGAGCAGAACTTAGAATAGCACACCAGGCATTCAACTCTGTGTGGAGGGTGAAGCAGTCTGAGGCAGGGACATACTCGGATTAATGAGCAGTGGTGAATGATTTAGCTATTTGGTCTGGGGGTTAGGAGGAGAGAGATTGGAATCTCAGGGAGACAAGAAGGTTGAGAGGAGGGGCGCCTGGGTGGCTCAGTTGTTAAGCGTCTGCCTTCGGCCCAGGTCATTATCCCAGGGTCCTGGGATTGAGCCCCGAATCGGGCTCCTTGCTTGGCGGGAAGCCTGCTTCTCCCACTACCATTCCCTCAGCTTGTGTTCCCTCTCTCGCTGTGTTTCTCTCTGTCAAATAAATAAAATCTTTAAAAAAAAAAAAAAAAAGAAGGTTGACAGGATTGTGGGCACATCCAGGGGGCCGTGAGGATCTTTGTGTTCCCCTCAATGACCCACTCAAGAGGCGTTCTCCACACGGGAAGCCCAGAACCACCAAGAGCATAGGATGCTTCATCCAGTGGACATGAGCCAGCCCCCCTCCTTGATCACTTCCGTCCTTGCATTATGCGGCTATGAATGTAGTAGTCACGGAGGTGGAGACTGAGGCTGTGCATGGGCCCAAGGCCGTGGACATCATCACAAGGTTGGTCCACCTACTGTCCCTGCTGAATGTCAGAACTGCCAACAGCTGAGACTGATAGGGAATCACCCATGAGGATATTAACCAGCCAACAACAGCGAGTTGATAGCATTAGGACTCTTCCATCCTGGAAGGAATACTGATTCATCCCTGCTGGAATCAGGGAGAGACGTTCTGCAAAGGGGTGCAATAAGGGTTCCCCTGAGCCTAAGGTTATAGCTGCCACTTGTTCACTTTGGGTTCCCCATGTAAGCAGACCAGGAGGCAAAGAAAGAAGTTGCTGTACTGACCAAGGTGACTGACCCTGGCTATCTTGAGCATGGCTGCTGCCCACTAACAGGGGGTTTCTTGGTGTTTCCATTACAAAAAAATAACTATAAGTGGACAACTGAATGAAGCAGCCATCACCTGACAAGAGCATGGCCAGGGACTTAGACGTACTGGAGAGGAAGGTCTGGGTTACCTGTAGGGAAACAGCCTAACTTGACACACTGGCTGGGCAAGCGTCTTGGACCAGTGAGTGGCCTGAAGGGGAGAAGAATCTAGAATGAATTCTAGACATGGAGATGATAAATATGAGTTGCAGCCTTGGAACCAACTGTAGCAGAACGGGCTATCGTTTCCTCTTGTATGTTGTTTCTTTAGGAAGTCTTTAGGAAGTTGCGACCAGTCACCAACTTGAAGAAACACTGACAGGACACAGTGAACTTAAAACGCAGTACAGGTGGATCTCAGTGGTGGGACGCAGGCCAACGATGCAACAGACTGTCAGAGCCTCGCTCACATACCCGGGACCCGACAATCTCAGTGTGCTCTGGGTGACTTTTAACTCCCAGTGTCTCTTCTTTTCTCTTTTTCTTTTCTTTGTTCTTTTCCTTTCCTTTTCTTTTCTTCCCTTTTCCTTTCCTTTCATTTATTTTTTTGTTTCATTTTATTTCTTTTTTTCTTCCCTTTTCCTTTCCTTTCCTTTTCCTTTTTCTTCCCTTCTCTTTTCATTTCTTTCCTCTCTCTCTCTTTCTTTCTTTCTTTCTCTCTCCTTCCTTCCTTCCTCCCTCCCTCTCTCTCTTTCTCCCTTTCTTTCTTTCTTTCTTTCTTTCTTTTTCTTTCTTTCTTTTTCTTTCTCTCTCTCTCTTCCTTCCTTCCTTCCTTCCTTCCTTCCTTCCCCCTTCCTTCCTCTCTCTTTCTCTCTCTCTCTTCCTTCCTTCTTTTCTCTCTCTCTCTCTCTCTCTTCCTTCCTTCTTTTCTCTCTCCCTCTCTCTCTCTCTCTCTCTCTCTTTCTCTCTTTCTCTCTTTCTTTCTTTCTTCAGGCTGCCTGCTTGCCCAGCAAACCAGAACAGACCTGGAGAATTCACAGCCTTGCTGGAAGCTGCCCTCCTCAATGATAGACAGAAGTCAGTGTACAAATCCTCCAGCTCCCTCATCTGGTGGGCAGGACAGCTAGGGGTCATGTGTGTTGCCTAGTTTCTTACCCTTTTTGTTGGGGATTGACAGGCTGCCTGATGTTTCAGGTAGTTTAATATGCACACTTTATGAGCTGCTTTCTCTCTCTCCTTCCCCTACTTCTCTGTGATTGCTGCTTGTGACTTCCACATAAATGACTTCTGCTCAAATCTTGTGGCAGGGTCTGTCTCTGGGAGGATGCAAGCTAGGAGGCCTTCATTTACTGTTCCTACCTTTATTCTCCTTTCGCATAGATCTCTCACTTGCACTTCTCATCTGGGCCTCTATGTCCGTGTTTGAACTATGTTTCTAGGGGAGTACATCTGCGGTTCCTTCTTCCCTAAAAACAACCCACTCCGCATCGTCTTTGGGCTCCGGGGCAAGTGGGCAAACATCATCTGGGGATAACTAAGAGAACAGGCCTCAGGGAACGAAGGCAGCTTAACCAAAGCCATGTGGTATTAGTAGTGGAACTGGGAAGAGAATGGTTTGCTAAATAAGTTGTGTCTTATCACAGACAAGAGGGTTGGTGTAAGTCTCACCAGCCTGGGAGCACATATGTTAATCTTAGGCCTTCATCTTGCCAGCAGGAACTTAACATCCCTTAAAGAGTGTGCCGATTATTTCTGAGTGCTTCAAGCTGGCATTCCAGAACTTACTCAGAAATTATCTCTCAGGTTCTTTTTCTCCCTCTCGGGCTCCTGAGGTCAATGTCCACAGCCCTGGAAATGGCCAGTGTGTTCCTGACGAGAGTGCCATTGTCTTTGCCAAGAGGCTTGTCAGTGCTCTGGCTTCCCTGCTCGATGAATACAGCCCAGGAATCTTCCACGACTCTCAGCCAGCCGTCATGAGGATGTCCCTGGTGAGAACATCCATGTCCTCCCCAAGGGGGTGTCTCTGAGGTTCCCTGAGCTGCCACTCCCAGGACATAGGAATGGGCAACCCAGACTACCAAGCATGGAGCCTCTTCCTGGTCTCTGGAGCTGCACCAGGGCTCTCATCTTCCTCTCTCGAGAGGATCTCCTCCAGCTTCTGACCCTTGTGCCCAAATTCCCCAAGAGCCTGATCCCACTGAAACATACACATCCCCCCAAGAACAAACAACAGATTTCTTGCACAAAGATGCCTCCATCCATCCTTAAAAGGTAAAATGAAACAAAATCTCTTCAAAGGCAACTAAATACGTAGAGTAGAAAGTGTACTTGACCTATGGACAATATTTTTCATGATCACACAGACCATTTCAGTTCCAAGAACCACAGCGGTGTCCCAAAAGCCTCTTTCTTTTCTAATTATGGTCTCAGACCCATATTTACATACTCATATGGCCCTTGAGTGGCTGTCCTGGAACAAAGTTTCTTCTGAAGGTATCTCCAAGTCTTCCTCTCATTACACTCCAAATTCCTTTGAAAGGACAGCACGTGCGCCCCGCCCCCCAGACTTTCTGCATTCCTGTCATGCTTTGAGAGGTCTTAAGACTGAGGTCCAAGGCATCAGTGGTATCACCAAGCACTCCCAGAATGGAAAGTCTCCCCTTTAGTGGCAACCATGGAAATTTCTTCCTGGACACACAGGAGCATGAATGCTGAGCAGAGCCACAGGGCTGGGCCTTTTTTCATCACACTCATGCCAGCAACTAGTTGGTTTTTAAGCTCATGACAAATGGTCTTTCTCAATGCAAGTGCGAGACTGTTGCCTGATGTCCCTTAGAAAGGAGGGTGAGATTTTGAGGATGGCAGGGCCACTCCTTGGAGGGGGCCCCCAGGAGGCTGGCTCTGGGTAGCTCTCACCAACCACCCCACGGGAAAGTGATCCTCACAAACTCTCCTTCTGCCAGGTGTGTTGGTCACTAGATAGTGGCCAGACCATGTGAGGACAATGAGGTGAAAGTCTTCACCTCCCATGTGAGGTCTTTCTGGAGTCCCTCACCCAATCCAGACCTTGCTAATGGAAGGGAGTCTTGGGAACGCTGACTCATCCTGCTTTGCTCAACTTTGCTCTGCCTCCTACTCAGTCATAAATTGCTGCACAGACTGTGCTGGATAAATTGACATTAAGAGTTATTAAAGGAACGAGTCGACAGTGTAGAAAATGTGCATTCACGGCAGGCGTCGGCGGTCCTCTAGAAGAGCCGGGGCAGGGCAGAGTGACTTGGTGAGCCACCGAGCCAGGGCCTGGCAGCTCCAAGGGTGGGAAGAAATCCCAGTGCTCATGGAGGCCCAGCATGGCCCCTTAAGGAGGCAGCCGTAAAGGAAGCTGGTGGTGAATCCATGGAGCCTTGTCCGTGACACTGGATTTTATGGTCTGTGGGTTTACGTCACGACTTGGGTTTCACACAGGGATTTGTGTATTTAAGCCTTCCTTTAAAATTCATTGTTTTTATTTCTGGCTGCCTAGTGGTAATGAATCTTGGGGGTGGGAGGGTCCCTCCTCTCTGTACGTGGGCAGCTTCCTGTCTGTTGCCTTTCCCCGGATCTCCTCCATGCCAGAAGGGGGCTGGTTTGATTGGCTCATGCCCAGCCTGGTGCTTCTCTTGCACACGCTTCTCAAACTCTTGTGTTGCCATCGAAAAGTTTGTGTGTGGCTCGTTTTCCCTAGCAGAGGGTGACCCCTGGGTGTGGGTGGCTAGCCGGCCTTCCCACCGTGCCGGGGAGACAGTAGGTGCTCCCTGACAATGGTTTGCACTGGGCAGCTGCTTCAAGTGCTGGCAGCTGGCACGGGGAGGAAGGCACTTACCTGTGACTTGCCATTTACGGTACCGGGGGAGCCGGTGGATTTGTTAGGGTTTAGTGTAAAATCAGCTGAAACTTGTCTGTGACTTAAGTGGCCAGAGTGTAGTAGTACCCAGGCTTTGCAGAAGGCTTGCTTGGGTGTTTTTCCAGAGGACTGTGGTTGCCAGATGGGTGACCTCTGGAGAGCAACAGTTAACGTTTAATTACGTGTTTACTATATGCCAGAGAATGTTCTACAGGCTGTATGCCCATTAACTCATTAAAACCTCACAGCAAATAAATAAATAAATAAACAAATAAATAAATAAAATAATAATAAAAAAACCCTCACAGCAACTATTTGAGCTAAGTTCTCTTATCGTGGAGGAAACTGAGGAGGAAACTGAGGCACGTAATAGGCATTAAGTACCTTGCCGGGGATCACACGGCTAGCAAGTTATGGAGTTAGGATTGAAACTCAGACACTGGCTTCAGCGACTGCTCTCAGGCAGGATCCTACAATGCTGTTAAGCAAATTTTGAACTCACGCCTCCACGCCCCACAACCCTCGCACCCTCCCAGGCCCCTCCCCCCCACATGCACCCACACAACCACTCACCCATCCATCAGAAATTTAAGTTCCCCTTCGGAATAAACAGCTTATACATAATGGCTATGTTTTTAAGAAATCTGCTCCATCTACTTTGCCCCTCTTCCGAGCCCCTTCTTGGCTGTCAGACATGGGAGACGACACCCATAGTGAATAAAACCTCTGTCTCGGATTTTGAAAGCCATGAAGAACGCTAGAAATGATGACAGTAATTTGGAGTCGTCTGAGTTTATTCTGGAGAAATCAAGATAAGGACTGATGGGAAATTATATGATTTGTGATATGTATGAGAAATTCTCAGAGGTACTTTGTTATGTGGCATTCAAACAGGGTAATGTTCATTATGTTCCAAATGTTGACTCGTACCTTTATATTCTATTCCTCCAAAAGCTCTGAAAGATGTTTATCATCCATTAGGGTTTAAGAGGTTCTCTGTCCTACTAGGAAGTTGCCTGAGTTATTTGAATACATGCCTTTGATCTAACTACATCATCCCTGGCTGACCGGCAGGGGGAAAAGGGGCGGCCTGGGTCCAGGTCTGGTAACACTGCGTGACTACTGACCTCTTTGGGGCTGTTTCCTCATCCGTACAGGGACGGGAACGAGTGAGAGGACCTCCAAGGCCTGTCTCAGTTCTAAGAGTCCGTGATTCTGATTATTTTTAGCCACATTTCTGGAAGGCTAACCTTTATACACATTTTTCTTACATGTGTAACAAAACTTTTCATTCCTGGCACTGGTTTTTGGCATAACAGTATCTTCAGACAAGCCTTCTTATCTTGGAAGATAACATTTGGAAAAGGGGGTGATTTACTTTTTTTACTTTAGACAAGTTAAAAAAATGCTTTCTTCTGGTCTTCCAAGTCATTTTCTCTTCGTACAATTTCCTAACTGTCGAGGGGGCAGGGAGTCCGGTAGTCAAATAACCTTTAAACATAGAGGACCAACCTATGGCTGCTTCCAGAAGCTGCTCACAGCCATCGCTTTGGAGATTAGCAGGTCTTTTAATAGGGATGAAATGCCGGTGCGGCCCGCTGGGCTCTTGGCACTTTTCCTGGAATTCACTAACGTTGCATTCATATTCTGGATTTGGGCCTTTTGTCCCCCATTACCTCAACACCTCTTTGCTATTAAAAAAAAGAATCAATGTCAGTGAAAGACAAAAACAACTAGGTGTCAAAACTGTAACGCGTTAGTGACTTGAGTAACCATACGGCGCGCCTGGGGGACACGGCGCACTGTCTTCCAGATCACTCCGTCGAAGTAAATGTCACACTGAGGGAGCCAAGTGAATGTTTTAGTTTCCCAGGGCATATAAAAGTTATGTTTACACTGTGCTGTCGTCTATTAAGTTATGCCATAGCGTCATGTCTAAAAATACACAATATACATACAGTAATTAAAGAAATACTTCTTTGCGGGGATGCCTACATGGCTCGGCCGGTGGAGTAGCCCCGCCCCCTCACTTTCAGCTCAGGTCATGATCTCAGGGTCATGGGATGGAGCCCTACATCACGCTCCACACTGAGCACGGAGCCTGCTTGTCCCTCTCCCTCTGCTTCTCCCCCTGCTCACGCTCCCTCTCTTTCTCTCTCAAATAAAAGAAATAAAATATTTAAAAAAATATTCCATTGCTAAGATAAATGCTAACCATCATCTGAGTTTTGATGTCGATCTGCTGACTGACTAGGGTTGCTGGAACCTGGCACGATTGTAGCAGTTTCTTTTTTTTTTCCCTACGATTTTATTTGTCAGAGAAAGAAAGAGAGAGAGAGAGAGCACAAGCCAGGGAAGCATTAGGCAGAGGCAGAAGCAGACCCCCCTGCTGAGCAAGGACCCCGATGCGGGGCTCCATCCCAGGACCCTGGGATCATGACCTGAGCTGAAGGCAGATGCTTAATCGACTGAGCCACCCAGGTGCCCCAGTTTCTTAAAATAAGACAACACTGAAGTTTGCCCCATCAATCAACTCTTTTTTTTTTTCACCTGAATGCTTAGAGGCCATTGTAGGGTTATTAACTGGCTTCATCTCAATATTATTGTGTTTTGGGGTGTAAGGAGGCTTGAGGAGAGGGAGAGAGATGGGGAAATGTCTTGTTAGTGGAGCAGTCAGAACACACACATTTATTGATTAAGTTTGCCACCTGAGATGGCCTTAGGTCACGGCATCCCAAAACAGTGACATAGTAACGTTGAAGACCACTGATCACAGATCACCATAACAAATGTAATAATAGTGCAAGAGTTTGAAAATATTGCAAGAATTACCAAAACAGGCACAGAGATGAGACGTGAGCAAATGCTGTTGGAAAAATAGTGTCGAGAGACTTTCTCAAGGCAAGGTTGTCACAGACCTTCAATTTGTGGCGCAATAAAGTAGAACACAATAAAACAAGGTATGCCTGTAATATGTGCCAACATCTGTTGGAGACTTAGTGTTTGTCAGGCACTGTTTCAAATGCTTCATATATGTTGACTCATTTTACAGTTCCTCAGCTGAGGCACAGAGAAGTTAAGTAACTTGACCAAGATCACACAGCGAGTAGCTGTTTTCAGAATTTCGGCTTTGAATCCTGGGTGTGGGGAGGGAGAGGGAAGGATCCTGCTAAAAGATAAAGTGCATCTCAACAGAATGGGAAGACTTTATTTGGGGAAGATTTGCCAACTGGATTCTAATAACTCTACATTAACATTTACTGGGGAGAAATGTATGGAAAATATTTCTAATCCTGGCTGTTTCAGATGGAGGCATATATGATGCTTTCATTTGTTCATTTGCTATAAAAATATCCGTGCAGTATTACTCTGTACCAGGAGGCTGCTGGGTGCTTTAGAGGAAAGAAGCCTGAAGACAGAGAAAATGCTTGTGCTTTCAGATACAGAAAAAAAGAGCCAAATGATCAGGAAACATTTCTGGCCTCAACTGATTTTATACAAATGAATAGAGTATGAAAACTAATAAGACCTTAAAGATTTGGGAATAACTAGACAACTATGGTCTTACCTATGTGACCAAGATGGGGTGGGGCTGGGACTGGCAAACAGAATTGGGATTTCTTTGGGTTCCAAAGAAACGGATCTAGTAGGAGGCTTGTGATGCTATTAGAATATCGAGAGAGGTTACCATGCTGGTTACATCCCTTACGGTAGTTCGCTGTCAGGAAACCATCTTTTACGCACCTGGAAAAAAAAATTATAGAATGCACAATGGGATCCCATGGCCCAGAGATGACAAAGGGAAGAATTGAAGATGTAGGGATTTCTCCAACAAACGTAGGCAATTAGACCCTGCAATCCATGAAGAAGAGTCTGGTAGGCAGATAAGGAAACTGTGGAATCATTCAGGTAAGATTAGTTTATTTCCAGGGATCTCAGCCAGGTTTCATCATGGGCGAGTGATATAAACTAATCTGAATATCAAAAAGCTAAAGTCCTGAATGGACTTTAGATGGATAAATAGATAAATAGATCTAAAATAGATCTCTGTGGAAATGGAGAGCAAAAAATATGCTTTAACTATAATTGTAGTAAGAAGCAAATGAAGGACATGTGGTCTTCACAGCTTTCTGTAGGTGATAAAATAGAAGCAACACGATCACTTAGGTAGAATCCTAGCTCCTTGATTAACCATACTC
This sequence comes from Procyon lotor, assembly GCA_028646535.1. NCBI lineage: Eukaryota > Metazoa > Chordata > Mammalia > Carnivora > Procyonidae > Procyon > Procyon lotor. The sequence goes on from CM053605.1 coordinate 107,602,209, forward strand.
AGGCCCCATGGATTAACAGATTGAAAAGTAGAGCAAGAGCTTAAAACATATCCCTCCCCTCACGACCCCGTTCTTGACCCTGCCTTATTCAACATTTTAAATTGAAAATTTAAATATAAAATGTAAAATATACATGAAAGAGGAAAGAACAGTATAATAAGCCCCCATTTATCCAACACCCAGATTCTAGACATCCTGAAGTTGCACTGGCTTGATCTACCTCTCATTTTTCTCTGCTAAAGTCTTTTACAGCAAATCTTGGAAAGCACATTACTTTATCTGTATGTAATTCACTGGGGATTTCTTTTTTTTTTTTTTAAGATTTTATTTATTTATCATTTGTTCTCGTTTTTTCATTTTTAAGCAAACTATTGTTATCAATGCTTGCATTAAAATAAGCCAAGATGGATTTGGTAGACCTCTACTTTGCAGTTTAAGCTCCCGCTACCCTTTCACCTAGACGAACAATAACCATTTCCTGATGCAACCTAACGAGCAGCTCTCTTTCAAGGACAGCACACAGGGTGCTTGTTGATGAAACAAAGTTTGCTCAGATACAAATGGCCAGGGACAGCGATGGCCGGCAAGATGCATGAAGCCACCAGACTGTCCGCCAGTGTGGTCGCTGGGAAATGGGGGAAATTATGAGCTAGGTGTACAAAACTGTACGTGGGAAGAAGAGGTTGAGTTGCCCTGCCCTGGGGACACACAGGAAGTAGGCTGAACGCACTTGCGTTATCATTCACTCTAGGTTACATGACTACTATTATTTTCGATAAAGATTCTTGCTAGCAAAAATCTAAAAAATATGGCTGTCTATGTTTAATGAAAAATTAAGCAATAAAATTCTGCTCCTTAAGTGAGTTGATGGTGAGTTGTGTAACTTGCCCTAAGATGTTTGTCCGTATTCACCACCCGCCACAGGGTGCATAGTGACATTACTGACCATGTGAGAACCAGAAGATACGAACCTCATGAAGACACATCAGCTTCCGCTTCACAGGTCAGTAGTTATTTTAAGAAGACCATGCCAGATGATGGCAGTGGCATATGTATCTGCAGTGCTTCTACCCATCATTCTGTCAATCATGACTTTTCATTTAGATCAAAGCACGATTGTTCTCAGTTAACTTTGCTCATCTTCAATCCCCATTTTTTTGGTTTCTCTATGACAAGTGAAATAGTAGCTATGAAGATCCTCATGCCATCACCAGAAGAACTTCATAACTAGTGAAGACTGATTCATATTAATGTCATGAGAGCCTTCAAATAGAAGTCACTTAATTCCCGTAATGTTCATGTTTTTTCATCTGCTTTGTAGAATAAAAATGAAGTTGTTAGAAGTTCATTCTGTTGAAGGGAACATTATTGTGAATTCTATTGTAAATGCAGATATCAAGTTAACATTAGAGGTAAAATTATTTTTATGATGATAATGACAAATATAAATTTTGGTGGGGCCGAGTGTTGTAAAAACACTGTTTTTACTAAATTAAGATACTTAAAGAGTATAAATATATTTGTGATTGGTTGTGATGCATACATAATTTATATTTCATCAAACCAAGCTGCAATAATTTACCAATCAAAATAGAAGCTGCAATTGTCAAAATTTACAAATATTTACACATTATCACAGTTGTTATAATTGAGTGACAAAATTTTTGTGATGAAGTATTTTTTTGTATTTATCAAAACATAAGGAATATTTGTTTCCTTCAAAATAAAACAAAAATATTTTAGATGGTAGAGCATGCCTCCTCTCTTTGCTGCGAACGATGAGCTATAGTTGAGGTATACACATGCCTTTGAAGAATGACTTTGTAAGCCAACATATGGCATTGAATTTCTACAAAAGATTCTGATAAATTTTGGTTGTATTTTGTTCAAAATTAGTTGGGATTTTTTTAAATTAGTATATTGAAAGGATGAAACCCCAAAAACTTCAGATTTAGAGCTTTTGGTGAATTTTCATCATTGAGAAAAGACCTCATGAAGAGCAAGACATTAAAAATTATTTCTATAAAGAGCAAGGGAAAAGCCGAACAAATGAAACAATAGTAGAGCAAACTATATTTAGAATTTAATTTTGAATTATTATAATCGCGCCTTGGAATACATTAAACTGTGGGAAGAATTTTTGATGGAACTTTTACTTTGATTAAAAACTGATGTTCTGTTTTGGAATGGAACAAGTTCAGAAGGTCTCTGGTGTTGCAGCACTTTCATTTGGTGAAGCCTTGAAAATGATAATAGAGACAATGCATTTAGGGAGTTTTTTTCTTCTAGAAATATTTGTTAAAAAATAGAGGCAAAAGGCAGTTCTTTCATTTTTTATTTTTTTAGATTTTATTTAAATTCAGATTAGTTAACATATAGTGTATTATTAGTTTCAGGGGTAGAATTTAATGATTCATCAGTTACATAAAAGGCAATCCTCTTAAAAATATTTCGGCTACAATATTTATACATTTCGAGATAAGGAACATTAGAGAATGGATTAAGGGCTCTGCATGTCTAAAACTGGGGTGTCCACAGAAGTGCTGAGCAAGGGGAGGCAAATCCATGCCCTTAGTCTGTGTCTCTTCATGTGAGGACTTGTTATCCCTATACGGCACTGACAGGTTACTGCAGGTGATGACGCCATATTGGGGGCTCAGCATTGCCTTCTGTTTGGGGCAGGTTGGGTAGGGGTAAAAATTGTTGAAAGGAACACTAGGTTATGTAGCCTCTGTGGAGCGAGCCCTGAGGCAGCTGACCGACATGCAGAGAAGGGGCTATCTTTTCCACCTGATTTACGAGAACCTCCTCTGCCACAGATGTCTCTGGCAGCCATGTGCATGGGCCATAAACATCCGCATGCTCTATAATCGCTCTGCAAGATCCACCCACCCATTTCTACCACAGGCTTGTCACGAATTTTCCAGGTCTCTGAGCAAGCAGCCAAACCATTAGCTATTGCTTATGAGTCATTATAGATTTGCTTCCCAGGCCATTTCTCCGTCTGCGGGAAGTGGATGACCAGATGTACCACTTGAAGTTCTGCCCACCAGGGTAATTTCCTTCATCACTGCCTTTCAGAACCATCCCTGAGTGTGATGTAGGGGTGTAGGCATCCACTTCTGGCTGGTGCCTGCATATCACGCTGATTCATCTGTAGACAAGGTCTGTGCTTTACCTTCTTCTGATAACTGAACATAATAAACTCACTCAGAGGCCATGGGTGTGAGTTAAGGGAGAGGTAGTAAAGCAGTAGGAGCAGGAGCCATGGGAACCGGAGCCTGAACTTTCCAGACCTGCTTGGTCTTGCTCTCGTACATGTCACTTCCAGTTTATAAAGGAATCTTGCTGTGCATGTACAGTACGGTAGTTTGTTGGATTTCATTCATGATGGATACTCAATACATGATGGACAGTTGAGTTGGACCATCAACTTGGTATCCTTTGGTGATGCGCAAAGTCTCTACCAGGGGCCACGAGCCAGCTTTTAAGAATGGAGGATAGTTGTCTGCAGAGGAGGGCATTGGGCTTTGCCAGTCACGCTGATGGGATCCACTGACACTTTCATACCTTTGGGTCTGTTGAGAGCAGCTTGCATCCCAGCCCAAACATGCTGAAGAACTCTGTTTCATTTTCTGCCTGACTCAAAACTAGCAGCCTGTGGGTTCCTTGGTAAATGAACCATAGCAGCACATACCTTTACATGGTATATATTGCTTCCAAAACCAAAAGTGGGCCACCAAATATCGTGTT
>CM053605.1:107606461-107661560 GCA_028646535.1 Procyon lotor
TTTTGAATGAAATATGTATTCTTACTTTTTCCATCTTAATTTTTAAGAGCCCGTATATCCTTCAGTTGCTAAGTAACATGCCTATAATGTGTTCTCACAGTGGTTCCCTCCGAATAATTTCTGTAATCACTTAGGAGATTGCTTTAATAGGATATCATCTTAAATGGTAAGAAATGACTAATTCTAGGCTGTTTGGAGAAAACTGACTGAAGTATTTCCTCAAAGGCAGGAGGTTCAGCAGCCAAGGAGCATAAGAGAGCACATGGTCTACGCCTCGCTCACCGCAGCTCCCCTTCACAAGTTTATCACTGCCTTACGTGCCTCCAGATGGAACACACACTCACCAGGAACTTTTTAAAGTTCCAAAGAGCCAAAGGATCCAGACGGGGAGATTTTTAAAAAGGAGTATTTTGCTCTAGCGAATTGAAAAATTGCATTGATCACCGCCATAAATGTAGCATGCTACCAACGTAAGGCAGTATTCTTAAGTACCAACGTAAGGCAGGGCAGAAACACCAGCAGAGCGGAAATAGGGGAATAGCACGGCTATCCTAATTGAGGGGAACGCCCGACCAGACACCCAGCAGTTTGGTTGCAGGAGACCCTCTGTGATGTCACCTTCTTTGGCTTTTTTACACAAGGGTCCTGGAGCAAGTGGCCAGGCGCTCTGGAACATGCCCATTTGAGCTGGGGACCCAGAGGACAGAACCTCTGATTCGGAACCCCAAAACACAGGCCAAGTTTGTGTGGTTCCCATGGGTAGACTCTACCCCAGTCCTGACCATCTTGCAGAAGCCGCAGACTGGGGTTGTATGTATAAGCATCAGGGCACACATCCAGGTCGCCCCTACTCTGAAAAGATTGTGTCCCTTCACTTTTCCTTCCCTTCTGTTGACCGATTGCCTTCCTCCATCACCAGACTTTTGGAAAGTAGGCTCGCACTCTACACTTTCTGGCCGCACATTTTCTCTTCATCTCACTGCAATCCGGATCCTCGCCTCCTCCCCAAGTAAACTACTAAACTGCTCTTCCTGAGGTCAACTGTGACATCCTAAATGCCAGATTCCTGTCCCGTTTTCAGCCTCCACCTGAAGGAGCTCCCTGCTGTGCTTGACATGAGACACCGTCTCCTCCTTGCAGCTTTGCTTCTCCAAAGGTGTTGGCTCCTCTCCCTTGGTCTATCTGTCTGCCCCATCTCCTAATTCTATTCCTCACCCTGTTTCTTTTCGGTCCCCCTCGCTGATCCTCTTCTTTCCACCCTGTAATGTTGGTGTCCTAGAGGATTCATTTTTTAGTTCTTCCTTCTTTTACCTCTGTTCTGTGACCTCTTCCCCCTCCCCCAAATGCAGAGCGATCTTACCCATCCTACTTGGTGCTGGGCACCATGCTAGTGCTGGACATACAGAGATGAATAAGGTTGCATCCCTGACCTCGCTCTATACACTTGAGTCCAAAGGGAGCAACAGACAAGTGAATGTTTTGCACCATGGTGTCAGTTTGGACAAGGAGTGGTGGGGGGAATTCAATTCTACGTGATGGGAAGGAACAGGGAGTACATCACACTAGAGTATTTACCATGTTGCATAATCCTTGGAAGTGAGGGTCTGTCAGGCCTAAGCTATGGCCTTCCAGAAGAAAGGGTGTGTGTGTGTGTGATGTTACACGCGTGTGTGCCCAGAAGCCTGGCACAGCTGAGGAGCTGTTCCAGTCTAAGAAAGGGAACTTATCTTACTCAGGCAGGGCTTCAAAGCTACCAGAAGGCTCTTTGGGGGAAGCTGGCTTTGCCGTAGCTTGCAGATGAGTCACTAATTCTTCAGATTCCCCCTTTGAACTCTACACTTGGGGTCCCAAATTATTTTTGTGTCTCCAAGGGTGATTTCAAAAATACTTAACAAAGATATCAACACAGCTCAGTTAGAATGAATGATTGAGCCTGATTCCAGAGGTGCCCTTCTGTGCCATCGGGTGAATCCTTTGGATCCTTTAGATCATGGGGAAGTGTGTGTGTGAGTATGTGTGTGTGCATGCGTGTGCACATGCGTGCACATTGAGCGTGTACTGAAGAACAGGCTGAACAGCTGAGGCCAAAAGGAGGGGATTTGGGGGGTCTTTGGGACAGTGCAATTTCCCAACTATATGAAGGTATTTCAATATATTAACATCCTGGATGGCCATAGAGAGGCAATCCTGCCTTCCTCCTGAGACTGCAAACTCTCTGAGAACAGACTTATTTTTAAGGGCAGCTGATTAGCACCCTTAATTTTCCCTTTACCATGTAACCCAACATATTCACAAGTTCTGGTAATAAGACATGGACATTTTCCGGGGGGGTGGTGTACGTTATTTGCCTGCTATATGCACCTATGAGACAAAAGACAAAACCAAACCCATAAGTCTCCTAACACAGTGTGAATGGCTTGTTAAACCTGGGGATACATTGCCTATGAAATACTGTAAAGTGTCGTAGATCAATCAGCACACACCACTGGTAAATATTAACCACTTGGAAAATTCTCTTACGTGACTCAAAAGTAATCTGGTAGATGCTAACCCCGATGATCAAGACGTGAGGAAGTTTGATGAAGTTGTTTGATACATAAGAGATTACAAAAACTTTCTTTAAAAGTATGTGTATAAGTAACAGAATAAATATTTTAAATAGCCATTTGCATCCTGAAGGGTTCTGTATTTGAGTTGGCCTAAACACTTCTTTAAAGATATTTTTTATTGGAAAGCAGGATCCTCTGATATTGTGGTCACCCTATATTTGGGCATATATGACAAACATTTCATTATTGAAGATTTAATATATACTCAAAATAAAAATTCAAATTGTTAGGAAAGCAGATGGTAAAAAAATAAAGGGTGTGTGCATGTGTGTGTGCATCCTGATCCACCCCAGTCCTACCCTCTAGAACTAGCTACTATTAACAGTTTTTTTTTAAGAGTTATTTTTTTACTTATTTGAGACAGATTAAGAGAGAGAGCATGAGAGGGGAGATGTCAGAGGGAGAAGCAGGCTCCCCATGGAGCAGGGAGCCCGATGTAGGACTCGATCCTGGGACTCCAGGATCATGACCTGAGCCAAAGGCAGTCGCTTAAGCCACTGAGCCCCCCAGGTGGCCTATTACCAGTTTCTTGTGTATCTTTCCAGGAATGTTCTGCCTGTAGGCCTACATGATTTAGCTCCTGTTGACCTCTTGTAATACTCTTCCCTTGCTCTCTGCTCCAGCCACTCTGCCTGCCTTTTGTTTTTCCAGGACGTCTGGTTCATTCCTGAAGTCCCAGGACCTTTTGCAATTTCCATTTCTCTCCCTGGAATGTCTTCTTTCAGATCTCTGCATGACCGGCTCTGTCTCCTCTTCCAGGGACCAACTCGAAATCGTTCCTCAGTGACGCCTACCCCGCCCCCATCTACCCTGCTATCACATAGTCCTGTCTATGTTAGTCAGCTTGGGTGGCCATAACAAAAATACTACAGACTGGGCGACTCTAACAGCAGGAATTTATTTAGTTAGCCTTCTGGAAGCTGGAACATCCAAGATCAAGGTGCTGGCCAATTCAGTTCCCCAGCAAAGGCTCTTCTCCTGGCTTGTAGACCTTCTCAGTGTGTCCTCACCTGGACCGGCAGGGAGGGGCGGGTGTGGGGTGAGGGGGCGGGAGGTGGGAGGAGAAGAAGGAAAAGCCAAGCAAGCACTCTGGGATCTCTTCGGACAAGGGCACTAATCACCTCATGAAGGCTCCCCCCCATGACCTCATTTAAACCGGTAACTTTTCAAAGTCCCTACCTCCAAATACCACCCACTGGGGGTGAGGGCATCAGTGTAAAATTTGCGGGGGACTCAGTTCAGCTCATAGCACCATACTGGTCTTCGGAGAACACAGAACATTACTAGCTGACGTCAGCATCTGGTGTTTCGCTGTTCTTGGCCCAAGCCCACCTAAACAACACAGACCTCACCAGGATGACCCCGTCAGTCCTTCTCAATGCTTCCTTCTTTGAGCCTCCACGAGATGTCCCAGAGTAGTGCCAGCCCTTAGAGGAAAGTAGTGACACATTTTACTGACGGGTTTGCCAACAAATCCGTCAGAATCTCTTGACTGCTTGTAGACTTTCCTCAGAATCTCTTGACTACTTGTAAGACTTTGTCTCGCTTTCTCCACAAAAGAGTAAAAGGAATGCTAGTAAGTACAACTAGGTGTTGAGCACTCCCGGTGCTAGAAGCACTCAGCACAGCCCTGCTCTTCAGAGCCATGTCCAAGTTCACAGAGTGAAGGCGTCTGCATGGTTGACACCCCAAGACACTGCTCACCTGGCTGACCCCATGAGCGTTGAGGAGTTTTGGCTTGGTGGCAAATTCACATGATGATGAAGACACAGAGGCTCAGAGAGGCTGAGTCACAAACTCAGGGTCCCCCAGTGTGTCACAGAAAGAGCTGGGCTTAGAATCCAGGTCGGGTCCCGAAGGAGAGTTTCTTCCGGACAGACCCACGGTCTCTTCTCCTTTCAGTCTAATAGCTGTCACCGCTCGGATGCAGTCCCAGGCGATTGGCATCGCAGGCCACGCCTTGCCACCCAGAGGAAGTGGGACAGAAAAAAGTTCCAGATGGGTTCCCAGGGTATGCGTCCACCTGGGGCTGAGTTGGTGGGTGGAAGCAGGCCTGAGTTGTGGCCTTGTGATCGGGGCCCGGAGGACCTTATTCCCTTGGGTAGCTATGAACATGAGGTTATGACAAGAAAACCTGAACATAAGGAAGGAGAAAGGAGTGAGTCGAACCAGGATGGTCAATCCAGCGGATTGGTAGGGCCCATTAGGAATTTGGGAGCTTTTGGATTGGTAGGGCCCATTAGGAATTTGGGAGCTTTTGGCTCTCTCTCAGGGTCTGCCTCAGTGCATTTTCACCTCCTCTGTTGAAAACACAGCCGTACACAACTAAAGTATTCATTCGAGAATAAGCTTTTTCAAATTTGCAAGTAAGCAAGCGGAGAGCAGGCTGCATTCTGTACTGAATTGTTTTTAGGAGAGTAAAACCTACACACCAAGGAAAAGACATCTCTCTCAAGAACATTCGCTGTGGCTGAAATGCACGGTGAAAAAGGACTGAAGTGCGTATTTAATCCAGAGCTTTGGGAGCGCCTCTCAGCCTTGGGCTAGCAGCCTAGTGTCTTGAGATAAACAAGGACTAGGTTTTGAAAAGCCACCTGTGGCCCTTTGCAGTCAGGTACAGTGACATGAAATTCCTGAGACCTCTGGCAGTTTCCACTGTGTGGACACCCAAACGACTGGGGCAGCTCCAAACCTGGGAGGAGCTGAGCACTGAGGGGAGGGACCCTGTCCTCCTCAGGCTTCCCTGCATATCTGAGGTGGCCGAGACCCACTGCCGGGCAACAGTAAATAAAGTTCCTGGCTGCTGGGGCCTCGGATGAGAATCTGATATGACACCCCGATTACTGCCGATGGTACCCCACACCCATCAAGGTGCTTTCCCTTGCCTTCCACCAAGGATTCTCACGCTCACCCACTGTGAACACAGAAAAGGGGAACCATGACAACAGAGGGGTGGGAGGGCACATTAGTCCATTTGGACTGCTCTGACAGAATGTCACAGACTCAGGGGCCTATCCGCAACATTTATTTCTCACCATTCGGGAAGCTGGGAAGTCCAAGTTCACAGAGCTGGCAGATTAAGGGTCTGGTGATAGCCCACTTCCCGCGTCTGTCTTCTGGCTGTGCCCTCACATGGTAGAAGGGGGAGAGAACACTGTGGGGTCTTTTTATCAAGGCACTAATCTCATTCCTGAGGGGCTCCACCTAATGGCCTCCCAAGTGTCTCACCTCCAAATCGCTATCACATGGGAGTTTGGGCTTCAACATAGGAATTTGGGGGGACACACGTCGAGTTTACTGCAGAAAAGGATACAGAAGGAAGTGTAAGGGAAGTCAGTGAGTTTAGGGGAAGAGAGCGAAAGAAAAGGGGTTTCGTACACAGTGTGGGTTGCTCAGCGAGTTCGGTTGCAATAATTGGCCTCAGCTCTTGACTTCCTCTTGGGCTGCCTCTTGGCCCAGGTGACTTTGCAGCTCCTCCCACTAGTATATTTCATCATCTCTGACTTTGGGCTCGGCCATATGGATAATAGAATGGGACAGAAAGTGACAGTGTCCCTGACCCAAGCCTAGACCTTAGGAGGCTCTGCTTGACTCTGCTTGCATTCTTGTGCCTCAGCCCTTGCCATGAGAACATTCCCAAGGGCCCCGCTGGTCCTAAGGAGGAGAGGCATGTGTAGCCCAGCCTAGATCAGTCCAGACACCCCACTGATCCACAGGAACGTGAGCAAATTCAGCTGAGATCATCAGAACCACTCAGTTGAGCCCAGCTGGGTCAGCAGACCTCCTAACACATGAGAAATACTGAAAGATTGCTGTTTTAAGCCACTGAGTCTCTCTCTCTCTCTCTCTCTTTTTTTTAAGATTTTATTTCTTTATTTGACAGAGAGGAGAGAGATCACAAGTAGGCAGAGAGGCAGGCAGAGAGAGAGGGGGGGAAGCAGGCTCCCTGCTGAGCAGAGAGCCCAATGCGGGGCTTGATCCCAGGACCCTGAGATCATGACCTGAGCTGAAGGCAGAGGCTTTAATCCACTGAGCCACTCAGGCACCCCTAAGCCACTGAGTCTTAAAGGAGGTTTGTTACACACTAATAGTTCACTGGTATTCCTACCTGGCAGCCATAATCGCTTTCTGCCTTGCTGTAGATTCCTGATTTTGTTAATAATGATGATGTGCCATTACTAGCCTAAGCCAATCATGTCACTTCTGTTACTATTTACTAGATACTTTCCTTCCCAGACTTCTTTGTAGCTGGTGGTGACCACATGACCAACTTCTGGCCAAAGAGACATAAAGGGAAATCTTCCTTCTGGGAAAGATTTTTCTCTTGATGAAAACAAAGCCCTGTTCTCTCCATCCCTTCCTTTCTTCTTTGGGTTCTGGTCTGACTGTGTGATGTCTGGAACCATGGAAGCCATCTTGTTACCATGAGGTCACCTGCCTGAGGATGAGAGGTCCATATACTACCGATGCCCAAATAGGATGAGAAAAGCCTGGGTTTTTTACTGCATTGTTAAGCTTCAGAACAGACGCTGGGACCACCTACCTTCAGCCTCTCACCAAGAAAAGCAGTGATCATCTTGATGGTTCAAACCACTGTCGGCCACGTTTTCTATTATGGGAGCCCAGCTCATCGCTGAGTGGTGAGGGATAGAGTTAAGGTGGAGGAGAGGGGTGTGGGTGACAAATGAGGGAGGTGTGTGTCACAGTGCTGTGAGAAGAACATAGAAAATTGAAGACCTTTTCCTAATTAGCTGTGTAACCTTGAATAATTCACTCACCTCTCCTGGCTGCAGTGTCTTCTCCCAAGAGAAGGTATTTAACTAGATGATCTTGAAGGTTGTCACAGCTCAAACGCGGACTCTGGACATACAGTCAAGTCTCTGGGTGCCAGAGCTGGGCAAATATTCACAGAGGACTTTAGAGAATTATTAATTACGCCCCAAGAAAAGACTGAGGATAGTTGTTCAATAGCAAATGCTTAGCTCTGAGCTTATAACTAATGAGTTTCTTCTTCATTTCTGAGTTTGTGTCTAATATCAGTCTTACCTGCTCTAGGGAACTTTCATCAAATGCTCATTAGATGCCTTGTTTATAAAAAATGATTTGCATGCAAGGAGCAAATGCTTCCTTTCCAGGAGCAGGTGTTGTGGGATGAAGAAAAACATGCTGGCTAATGCCTTGTCATCCAAATTCACAGAAATTTCTGGTATCCTGGGCAGGTTTGACACCATTCTGGGGAGAAAACTAAGGGACACATCTTCTGAATAAATTAGTCTATTTATTCAGTTTCTAGTTCTGCAGAATAGAGCCTTGGCAGGATCCCAGAGAGGCATCAGCTGGGGGAAAAAAATCACTTTATTTTCTGCTTTAGCCAACAGCATTTTCCTGCCCAGACTCTGCAAAAACGGACTTGCTTAGCTTTGCAGGCTTCTCCAGCTGCCTCTGCTTCTCCGTGGCCTTCTGCTTACACATGCCCCCAGCTCAGTCAGATCTCTTCAGATCTAATATTTCCCACCCCCCAAATGATTTTTTTTTTAATTTCTCTTTGCTCTTCACCACAGTGATGCACGTAAGTGTTTCTTTTTTTTTTTTTTTTTTTTTTGCCCGTTTTCTTCCACTTTCTGGTATCTTCCTTGTTCACCCTCTCCTCCTCTCTCCATCTATTTCTGTGTCCTGAAAGGCTTTGACTTTTGTGAAGTGATGTCCTTAAAATCTAATAAGAACTCTGGGGGTGGGGGGGTTGTCATGATTGATATAATCAAGCAGAAGAATTTTTACCAGCTACTGTTTGCTGTTCACAGAGAATTTTACAGTTCTAGTCTCGCTCTATTTTCCTTATGATTTTCTGTAGCATAATTTTTAGCTCTGGAAACAAAATGCTGGCTGAAAGTGGAATTTGGGCAGAAGGGCGAATCTAGGGCAGAGAGCAAAGACCACCTGAGCACATGAATGTCATTCATTTATATACACATTTTACACACTTTTATTGAAGATGACTGTGCAATTTTAAAGCACAGAGCTAAGGACGGGGGTAGACAAATTCCCTGGTTCATGAACAGCGCGTAGTCAGCACTCCTGTAGAAAAGGAGCAGGTGGGAATGTTAAAAGGAAACAGTTCCCCTTCTAGCGACACATTCTTAGGCGATCTCAAGATTAAATGTGTTTTATCACCACTGATTCTACCCGGCTGAAGCGGACCCAAAACCAGACTTCTACTGGACCCAACTAAAGACCCCTTCCTGAACAATAAACAATTGAATCTGTTTGAACCAGCCACGTATAGACCTGTAGATGAATTTCCAGAGTGCTGTTTTTCAGCCCGCCATCTCTGGGGACCCCTCTTTCTAGATTACACAATCTGACTCTCCCCCCTCGGCTGACTCTTCAGCAAATCTCTTCACTCATGTGTGTGTGTTCCTTGCCTGGCGCTTCAACACCCTTGGCTTTGTGGATTTTATTTATTTTATAGCTCCGGTAGTCTTCGTTGTATTCGTTTTCAGAATATAGGCTGTAGGAGAGCCAACTAACGTTTAACATCTGGCAGCAGCACCTAAGAAATGCAGAACATTAAAAACAACTAAACGAAAAACAACCCAACCCAACCCAACCACAAGCCAATAACCACGGCGGTCCCTTAATAACAGCAAATCTCACTTGGGAGCCTGGGCCCTGCTGAGAAATGAGACCCACACGCACTTCCCAGCTCAGGTCATTTCTAACTAGGAATCGGTTTCAACTGGACGAAGCCAATTTCAACAGCAGTGTTTCTGATCCAGATCTGAATATTGCTTTCCGTGTTTGTGCGGCTTCTCTGTTCCATTTAGCATTCCAAGTTCAGCAGGCTGATAAGGAACAAAGGCCATAATTTTAACAAACATGACCTGCCTTTTTAATGATTTACCAGGTACTGCGGCAGCGTTCGGGTGGTTTAGGTAAGAACTGTGCATCTTTGACTCTCGTGCTGTGGATTTCCTCAGAAGAATCCTTCCAGAACTTGAGTTCATTTTGTTTTGTGATCCCATTAAAGAAAGTCAGGAGATTTTTAGTCCCAACCCATGCTCCTGCTGCCTATCTGGGAATTATCAGAGCCCTGTACATCATTCCTTCCCGAAAGAAACATCCGGCACTTTCCCCATATGTGCATTTTCCTCCTACATCAAGATGCTGTTATGATTTTGTTTTTCCCCTTATGGCAAATTACTAATATGCCACGTATTTGTGACGGGAATTGATTGGAAATATAACAGGATCTTTTTAATGTACTCCTTGTTGTAGCTTTAAAGTATTACAGCCCAATCATGTTTCTGCCTCTGGCTGTCCCGGTATTTTAGGGAGTTTTGGTCTGCAGTGTGAAGTCCTAAACCAGATGGCACACAGTGTCTTTAATGGTGACCTTCCTTATTCCTCCCTTATTGTCATCTTTAAGTAAATGTTTATTCAGTGCCTACCACCTAGGACTTCACCTTGGGCATATGCAAAATGGTGTTCGAATATACCCCCTCGGCCTTCTGGGAGCTCAAGTTAGGCCATCTTCTCCTTCCCTCCCTCAAACATTTGTTAACGGGCAGAAGAACGACCATAGGAAGAGTCCTTTGATAATTCAAGAGGCAAGCCAGAGGAAAGGCCCCACTCAAGAGGGAATGTTTGATGGCGTGTTTCCAGCATGTTGAGAGCAGGATGGTGTAGCCAGTGGTGGAAGTATATCAAAGGAAGGAGGGGAAATATTTCTCTTCCTTTTGTAGAAATGTTCCCATAAGATGTGGTTTCTTGAGGGGCGCCTGGGTGGCTCAGTGGGTTAAAGCCTCTGCCTTTGGCTCAGGTCATGATCTCAGGGTCCTAGGATCAAGCCCCGCATCCTGATCCCTGCTCAGCAGGGAGCCTGCTTCCCCCTCTCTCTCTGCCTGCCTCTCTGCCTGCTTGTGATCTCTCTCTGTCAAATAAATAAATAAAAATATAAAAAAAAGGCTTGGTTTCTTGAAACTATCAGCTATCAATTGACCCCCAGACTCAGTGGCTTTATTAAAATGGCAATGATTTATTATCTCCTATGATTGTGAGGGTTGGAAATCTGCAGAGTTCTGTTGCCTGTCTTGCAATAAGAGTTTTTGCAAGACTTTGGGGCCAGAGGGCCTAAGATGGCCTCACTCACTGTCAGCTCTGTCGGTTGTTGGCTAGGGCATGTCTATTCCCTTTCCCATGACCTCTTATCCTCCAGTACACCACAATGCCATTTCACAGCAGGGTGGGCTCAGGGTCAAGCCTAGGCTCTAGAAGTGGCACAATGCTACCTCTGCCACATTCTGCTGGTTGAAGCAGGTCCCAAGGACATTTCAGGTTGGAGGGATGGAGAAATGAGTGCACCTTTTAATGGGAGGACCAAAGGGACATAGACCCCAGCAGATGTGATTCATCGGGAGTCATTATTCCAACCATCTATCACAGCAGATGTGGGGTCAGAAGAATGGGGATGAGGGCAGAGCTGGGAGGTAAGAGGAGGATAATTTAAGAACTGAAGATGAAGATTCCCTCTGAATCTTTGTTCCTGTCTTCAGTGAGAGAATTCTATGTATCAGAAAATAATAGATTGCCTCCAGTTATTTGTTTCTGGGGAGATAGATTCAAGGGGATGCAGGAGTGAAGGAAAAATGATGGATGCCTACAATTTTATTAAAGTTTGGCATTTAAAGAATATGATATAAAATGGAAAAGCAGAAAATATTTCATTGCCAAAGAGATGAGAGGAAACAAGATTTTATCAGGAAATTATATACACATTCCAGATTATACATGCACATGTGAGCACACATAGGAGACACTTTCTGCTGTAAGATAACTTTAATTTTATGGGTGAAGCTTTTAAAGAGGGTTTTCCCTGTAATTCAGACAGTCTGTCACCAAGTGATGGGCACATGGCTTTCACTGAGAGCCGTGTGGGCCCTTCTGTTCAAGTCTCTTAAGAGTCATAATCTCAAATTTCCTCTATGTAATAAAAGAACATGGTATTCTTTATTAAAGGAATTGAATCTAAAAGAATTATAGCTGATTTTTTTAAAGTTGAGTTTTAGAAATGATTAAAGAGATGGCTTTAGTTTGCTTTTCCAGCATGCCATGACTCTGTTTTATCTGTGTGCACATGGGGAAAAATGTAAAATCAGGCATAGGGGTAAGGTGCACAGAGATCATAATTGTGTCTTTACTCACTGCTAATTTACCCCTGAGTTTTATCTTTGCAGGACTAGTATGGCCTGAATCAAACATAGGTAACTTACATTCTCTCCATTGTTTTTTTTTTTTTTTTAAAGATTTTATTTATTTGACAGAGAGATCACCAGTAGGCAGAGAAGCAGGCAGAGAGAGAGGGGGAAGCAGGCTCCCTGCCAAGCAGAGAGCCTGATGCGGGGCTCGATCCCAGGACCCCGAGATTATGACCTGAGCCGAAGGCAGAGGCTTTAACCCACTGAACCACCCAGGGCCCCCTCTCTCCTTCCATTGTAACCAATAACCACTTCCTTATAAACTGCCATAACTTCAGGCTTCTGTAGACACTTCCCTGGTAGGCTTAAAATTTTTTAACAGTTTGAAAGATAATCTTCAAAGGTTTGCACTAGTAACTTAAACCACTTTTATTATATAAGTGTCATCTTTATTCTTTGAGCCGCGACAAGAAAATAAAACAATAAAAAAATTGCGCCGAGATGTCCACCCTTAATTACGTCCCAAACTGAGTCATCTTGCTGAGACGCAGTCTAGTGGACCTCCCTGAGTATCTTCCCTGACAAACAGCTGTCCTTTTCACCTACCAACCACAGTCCACAGGCCCCCTCCATCCTGAGCTGCCCTTTCGGGGTTCCGCATTGGTAGAGATTTGTCTCTAGCACTTTGTGAGGATGTTGAAGATGCTTATTTCCCACCTCTCCCTGGGGGAATGGCAGGGGTAATCAACCTCAGCTGAATCTCAATCCGAACAAGATCAAAACCCCAAATTTGCTCCCTCTTGAGTTGCCGCAGTTGGGTGAAAGCAAAGTCATTGCCAGGTTCAACAGATGCTCTTCCGGCCCTGAGGCCACAAGCAGAGCTCTACAGTGTCTGAAGCTTAACGATTTCAGCGCTTACGTAGCAACTTCAGGGTCCCCAGCCTGAACTCAATCAATTTCCACAGCTTACGGTGGAGGTGAAAATGGAAATGCCACCAACGGCTGCAACTGATGCAATATCCTGTCATTGGTCAATTATTTGCAGAAACACCGAAACTATGCCTGCAATTCTGGGGGATGCAGGGACCCCTGATGTGTCTCCTCTCTGCAGATCGGGTGCTGTATTAAAGGGAAAAACCCTGATTTTTTTTTTTTTTTTTTTTTGCTTGGGATTTGCATTGAATTTGTCATTTGATTTCAGGTGTTACTTTTTTATAATATAGAGAACATGTTCAAAAATAGAATTTATTTCTCCATTTATTCAAATATATTATATCCCTCAATAGAATTTTATTGTTTTCTTCACATACGCCCTGAACATCTCTGGTTAAATTTATTCCTAGGAATGTTATACTTTTTTAGTTGTCCTTATTAAAGGGATATCCCCCCTTAAAGCTCTCTAGCCTGTTCTATCATGTAGGCTAATCCACTTAGCTCCTAATTCACAATTGTCTGGAATCTCTAGCTCTCCCCTGTGTACTGATTCCTACAAGGAGCAGCAGAGTGGAGACTGGACCAGGCCTCCTGCCCTCTCTCCCTCCCCCTTCTGGGCCCTCCTCCGTGGCCCTAGGATGTGGGCGTGGGCCCACTTGTCCTAGTAAATAAGGGAGAATCAATCTTTCGTGAACTCCCCACAAGGTGGTCGTGCCGGGACCCACCCCGTGAGCTTAGGGGCGCCTGGGTGCCTCAGTCAGTTAAGTATCTACCTTCAGCTCAAGTCATGATCCCAGGGTCCTGAAATCAAGTTCCGCATAAGGCTCCTTGCTCAGCGGGGAATCTGCTTTTCCCTCTGCCTGACATTTTCCCTGCTTGTGCTCTATCTCTCTCTCTCTGACAAATAAACAAATAAATAAAAATCTTGAAAGAAAGAAAGAAAGAAAGAAAGAAAGAAAGAAAGAAAGAAAGAAAGAAAGAAAGAGAAAAGGAAAAAAGAAAAGAAAATATGAGCTTATTTCTAAGTGCCAGTACCTTGTACCTGGGGTTGCACAGGCTGAGCCAGATTCCTTGTGGCTGAGGGGTCAGGAATTAGAGTGGGGGTTGGGTAGCATCGCTGGCCTCTTCTGTCCATGGCCTTGTGACCCGTGATGTGACACTGGGATGCCAGTGTCCTGGCCCTCCCTGAGAGTGCTCTCTTACCCAGGGTATGCCCTTGACAATCTCCTGAGGGAGAAAGGCAGCCCTAGCTTTTCTGAGGAGCTAGGCCATTTCCCCAGGGAAGAACAATCTCTAGAAAACAAGGGGGCTCCATATTTTTTTTAGTTCTGATTTCTATCTTAGTCATTAAAAAATCAAGCTTTAAAAATAAGACCTAATCCATTATGTTTAAATAATCATCACTGGGGCTTACAGTGATTAATAATGGAAGGTTTTTGCTTAAATATTAAACATTAATGGTTTTGTTCTGCTCCTGAGAACTGAAGGCAGAGCTGGAAATGGGCTCACGAAATGCTTTTTACCCCTGGGGTCTGGGCTGATTGCAAAGGTGACCCTTGAGAAACTGGTGCCTTTAATCAAGAGGACACTCCGGTCCTCGCCAGGATCCACCATCCGGGCTGCAGCCTCTCCTGGGCAGCATGGGTCTTCACAAAAGCCTTTTTTCAGTTTTGTTTTCCCAAATGACCTATGGATCTGTTACAGAGGAATTTATTTTCAATTGCTTCTTTCCTTTGATGTCCCATGACGACTCGGGGCTGAGGAAGCCAGATCCCTTAATAATAATATCTATTATCTGGCACCGAGCTGACACTTCATATGCCTTATTCTATTTAAAGTTTACAAGGACCCCGAGGGATATGTAATATTATTCCTATTTTAAATATGAAGATATGGAGACTTAGAAATGTTAAGTAACTTTCCAAGTAGCCCCAGCTTGTAAGTGGTAGAAGAAAGATTTGGAATCAATTCTTATCCAATTCGGAATCACGTGCTTTTCCCGTTGCCTTGTCTCACCTAACGAAATAATAATTAAATAGCTGGTGCCATTCTCTTGAGATACGACCGTCTCCTAGACCCTAGATCAGCTCCTGTTCTTTTTTGAGTAAGAGTCGTGTCAGGATGATTTCAGAGGGTGGGCAACAGGGAGTAGTTATTTTATATTTATAGCATAAATATAACAGAAAATAATTACACGGGCCTTTACCCTGTGCCGGGCACTGTGCTAAGCACTTGGTAGGTAGTAAATCATTGACTCCAAAACAAGTCCATGATGTAAGTTCCATGATTCTCCCTCCATTCTATAGTTAAATCAGCAACATAAAGCAACTTGTGTAATATCAGATAACCAGCAGGTGGTCCTGCCAGGACCCACCCAGGGAGGCTGGCTCCAGGGTTCTGTGCTCTTACCATTCAGATGGAATCTCTCTAAGATGGGGAAGGTCAGAGGAGGAGCTTTCAGGGGTTATGGCTGGTGTTATCAAGAGTTCTGTTTGAGCGTGCTATATCTGAAGTAGATTGTTGGGTATCCCAATGGAATTATCCAGAAAGCATGTGGATATCAAGTTGGCATCCTCAGCACATAAGTGGTATGCAAAGCCCCAGATAAGACGAAGTCACTACTAGGAAATGGAGAGCTAGGGAAGAGGAGAGGCCCATGGCCCCTTCCACATCTTGAGAGTGAGTGAGTGGAAGGGGCAGGGCTGGCAAGGGACCCAAAGGACTCTTCCCTCTCTCTCACACCCCACATCCCATCCATCAGCAGGACCGGTGGATTTCCCCCACTGTTTACCACTGCCCAGGCTCCACTGTCTTAGAATAAGCCATTGACATGGTCTATTCCTATAGTCTAGAGACCCCTCTGACAGACTGCTCTGGTGACCCCACCCTCTTCACTAAATCCTGCCACACCAGCCTTCTTGTTCTGAATGGAGGGGTGTGCTCCCCTCTGGGCCGCTACACTTGCCATCCCCCGTCCCTGCAAATACTCTGGCCTTGATGGTCTCAGAACTCCATACATTGCTTTGTTCAGATTCCCACTCAAATGCCACCTCCTTGTAGGGACCTTTCCTGACCACCCTGTCCGAAGAGCACCCCCCCAATTCTCTTTCTCAAGATCTGCTTCAGTTCTCTTCATAGCCTCTACCACTTTCTCTATTGTTCTATATTTTAGGACATGCTCATCAACCATCTCTATGATGGGAAACTATGAGAGTGGGGACTCTATGTTTATTCCCCACTGTATTCCCAGTGCCCTACCCGGGGGGAGACACATGACAAATATCTGTGAATGATCAATGAAGAAGAACCTGAGAATTGGTGGTTGGGGTAGGAGGGAAACAGAGAGGAGAGTGCAATCACAGAAGCCAAGAGAAGAGAGTGTTTTAAGAAGGCAGATGTCTGCCTACACCTAATGCTGATGAGGGTCAAAGCAGTCAGGATGGAATCTCGATGCTGATATTCTTCCCATTTCACTTTATTATTATTGATGTGATAGAGGCTCATTTACAAGGACATTCTTTGCTGCATTGTAGGCAACAACAAAACGTTGAAGCAAACTGGAATAAATAGGCATGATTAACGTAATGGTTGAACACATTAATACATCTATTTTATGGAACACTATGCAGTCATCCAGAATGAGGGAGGTCTGCAGCATTTTCTAAAAAACTGCCCAGTTAAATTAAGTGAGAAAGTAAGTTGGAGTCCAGTTTATACTATCCTTTCTTTGGTTGTTAGACAAGATATATATCTACCAAGAAAAAATTAAGATAGACACAATAATTCATTTATGTTATCTCAGTAGACTCGTACGTAGGGGGAGATTTTCCCTCCTTATTTTATATAGTTGTTTTTTAAGTGGTAGGATTATTTTTGCTCTTTGCAGTTTGCCAATATACTTCAAGTAATTGAGAAATGAAAAGAAATAAATGGGATGACTATATAGATATTTAAATAAATAGGTGGAAAAAATTGAGGGCAGGGGCTAGAAACTCTGGACCAGACATGAGCCAGAGAACACAGAAGGAGAGCTTCAGGCGACAATGGAATGTTTTCTGCTCATTTCCCTCTGCTCTATGAGAGGTGCCGTGCAACTGGGGTGTTGGGTGGCAATTGTCATGACATCATACTGCTTTTGAGCTAGCTACTCTGTCTCTCCCACAGGGAGAAATTTCTGGTGTATTCCAGTGGCTGAGTTAGTCTAGTGGTCTATAGAGAACTCCTGTAGGTTATGCCAAAACTTAACCACGGGCGTCATCATTCAACATTTTTTTCTCCTGAAGACACGTAGAGTCTGTGAGGTGCACTCTGCTGAGAATATGGCATGCGGGTTCTTCTCTCTCCCAGATGCATTGGATTTGTCCAGATTCCTTTGACAACACCAAGCTGTGGGACATACTTGGCTTACCTCCTAGAGACGTCACAGCAGAGTAAAATTTATTTTTTTTGACTAGGTTAAGAGTCAAGGTCATTCCCTGAAACTGATTTTCTTTCAAAAAGGAAACTGATGTTTTCCCCATGAACTGCACTTTTAAAAATTAAATTCCATTTCGATAATAAGAATTGATCAAGGATGCCAAAGTTCTTCCTTTTTACTTTGTTAAGGAATGCGGATTAAGTCCAGCTGCGGGTGTAAGACAGTCAGCAAAATCCCGACCCCCTCCCAAACTTCTTGAGAGGGGAGTCTACATTTGATGTTTATTTTCCCTCACTTCTAGATCTTTCCCAGCCCCTGCATTATGACTTTTTTCCCCCTTTCATCATCTTCATTCACTCTCACTCCTTTATCTGTCACCCCCAGGCCGGGAGGCTGTCTTGTGCCCCCAGCGACCCTCCCGGCCTCTGATGTGGAGCGGCCCTCCTTACAAAATGCCCCAAGTGCTCAAACTGCTTTTGCCCAATGTGCAAATGCATGCCTTTCCCTCATTTTTCTACCCAACCAACTTCCCTTTCGTGTTTACTTCGGCTGTCCTTTCTTGGGAGAATCTTCGCCGGCCATTCCCTCCCAGCCCCAGGAAGAACGGGTCTTCCCCAGTCTGTGTTCTCGGAGCTGTGAGCAGACTGCAGGTACAGAGCGTACCCGAGAGTCACGGTGGCTTTCCCTCCCGTGTCTCCTGTCTGTCTCTTCCGTTAGACTTACCTCCTCCCCGCTAACCTGGAGTGGGGGCAGAGGAAGTGCCCAGCTCCCGTTGGCTGAATAAATGGCTGTATTTATTGATATCTGGGGGGAAATGTGAAAGGCAAAAACAATTTTGCTGGGGACTCAGTGTTCTGAGGATAGGAATCCCGATGAGCCACGGGCACAGAAGCCCCCACTCTGACCCGCTTTCTTCCAAATCTCTGCTGGGGCTGGCCCGAGAGTTTGAAATCCCCAGTTCTGTTCCTGACTCCCTAGCCCTTTTTGTTACTCACTTCCTGTCCACAGTGGCACTTGCTGGTTTATAAAGCAAGGTGACCCCTGAGGGCTAACAACGGAGAACTTATAACCGGTTGCAGAGTCCTGTGAACTGTGTAAATGCTACATGTTGTTATGAATCTGGAAAGCGCATGAGTGGAAACTGCTAAGCTCTCCCCTGGATTGCTAACTACTTTGTTTGTCAAATTTAAAAAGTACTAAAACCCACCCCAAGGGGGGAGTTTTGATATTCGCTCTTCCTCATGAGTAATTTCTTATGAAGAAGAACAAATAAGGCAGGAAGCCAGGATTTCAGCCGATGGGGGAGTGGGGGGGGGTTGGTGAGCAGCCTCTCTAGCTCTATTTCCCACTTTTGGTGTATTTAAGTAAGTGTCTGCAAAGAGAACGATGCATAAATTATGAGTACCCGAAGGCAGTTCCTGCGAAAGGAAGAGAATTTATAAATGTTACTACTCTGTTTCCTTCGGAGGGGTTCCCAGTGAATCAAAGGTCACTGTGGATGTTTACCCCTCTCTGACTGGGGGGAGCAGGGTGACTCCTGTGTCATTTCTCAGAAGCTCAGCAATACCTGAGGGGTAGGAGGGCCTTGACGCTGTTCCCCCAGGCAGGCCAGGGTGAGCTGTAGTTGCCGCAGGACCTCTGGTCTCCCCAACAATGGGTACCTTCCAGATCAGAAGCGACTGGCTGAGTCATCCCCTGGCCAGAAGAGTGCAGCAATGCCAAATGCCAATTAGCTTGGCACAGAAACTCATAGCTTCCCAGCAGTCGGGTCTAATATGAATATAAGGACTAAAAAGTGACAGGCAGTCTGGGGAGTAAGGTTTTTTTTTTTTTTTAGAACATGATTGGCTTGGAGCCTAGAAGTGAGGACCTTGGTATGGTGGCTCATCTCCCGTGCTTTCCTAAGAATGTGGCGACTGCTACCTACTATGTTGGGTTTTAGTTAAGCCTTTAACTAAGGCTTAAGTTAAGGTTTTAGTTAAGCCTTCCAGTCGTGAGGGGGAAAATGGCAGGGTGGGAGTGGTACTCTCTTGTCCCTGTGGATAGTGGACTCCTTCCCATCACCTTGTTAGGTGTTGTGAGGTCCCCTTTGCACTTACAAGGGTCCTCAGGGCCCTGAGGGGTGGAGTCTATGCGGGCAGGCAGGAAAGGTGGAGCAACAGCTCCTTCTGCGGGTTTTGCTGGGAGAGGGGAAAGGGTGGCCCTACAGCGGCAAGACGAGGGGGCCAGCAGCTACAGGTTTGGGACCAACTCTTTTTCAGGGGAGAGATTTTCCTTCTCTCCTGGGAAGGGCCAACCTTACCATCAGGTTGGCCTCTTTCCAGTGCTAGAAATAAGACCAAAGAGCTGTATTCAGATGTTTCTAAAAACCTCAAATATTCACAGATAGCCATGTATATAAAATGCTCATACATAACGTTTTTAACTGTTAATAATATGTGTATATGGGTGTGTCGGTATATATACATATATGTACTGTGTGTGTGTGCACGTGTGCGTGTGCATTCTCATAATCCCAATAATGTATTTTGAGAAACCCATTTTCTATCCACATTTTTCCTGGCCAAAATGGTAACCATCCCCTTAGTGCCTGTTTTCAAAGACTATCAAATAGGAGACAAGCAATTCTCTCCAGATTAGAGCAGTACACAAGAACTTAAAACTAGAAAAGGCCACCTGAGCTTTTTATTCAATTTATATTTCATTTTACAACTTGAAAAGTATCTTGACAAAAACGCTTTCAGGATCTTGAGTCAGGAGGGCCTGAATTTGGTGCTACAGCCTGATCCCGTGGATACCCTTTTGGATGGGTCTCCCAACATTATGGGTCTCCTGACATGAAGTAGATTGGGGGCTGAGGCAGTCAAATCCTAATTAGCTCTGAGAGACTCCCCAAACCCCTATATCCAACCCATGTCTAGATGCCTCAATGTGAGTGGATTCCATCTTTATGACGGATCCCAGGACACAATGTGTACTTAAAGATACAACAACAGGGGCACCTGGGTGGCTCAGTCGGTTAAGCCTCTGCCTTCGGCTCAGGTCATGATCCCGGGGTCCTGGGATCGAGCCCAGCATTGGGCTCTCTGCTCAGCGGGGAGCTTGTTTCTCCTTCTCTATCTGCCTCTCTCCCCAGCTCACACACTCTCTCTCTCTCTCTCAAATAAATAGATAAAATCTTAAAAAAAAAAAAAAGATACAACAACAGAGTGGAGCTCAATGAAGCATTATAGAACCATTTCATATCTTCAGAGTATTTAGAGCCCTCTACAATTGGTGGCCTCACAGCATTGCTAATTTATTAAGCTTTTTCATTCTATGGGCATGTTTCCAGAAAGCCTGTCCTAAAATGAACTATGTCCCTATATTTTAAAGGGCAATTCTTTGCTCTGACAAAATAATGGGCCTCTTTGCTTATTAAATATTCCATCCAGGGGCGCCTGGGTGGCTCAGTCATTAAGCGGCTGCCTTCGGCTCAGGTCATGATCCCAGAGTCCTGGGATCGAGCCCCGCATCGGGCTCCCTGCTCTGTGGGAAGCCTGCTTCTCCCACTACCATTCCCTCTGCTTGTGTTCCCTCTCTCGCTGTGTTTCTCTCTGTCAAATAAATAAAATCTTAAAAATAAATAAATAAATAAATAAATAAATAAATAATCCGTCCAAAATTATAATGGTTTCCTTACTGATAAACTTCAAGTCTGAGCTTCTCAGGTTAATGTTTTACACGGCAAGTAAGAAGTGTGGACATGGCTATAATATGCATAAGCACATCATACTTGAGTGATCTTGTGAACAAATATGTTAGGAATTGTGTAAATTGTGGTAGTTTGGGAGTCTGTCTTAGAGTAGATGGACAGGAATCAGGAATCAGTTGTGACTTGGCCCCACCCGAGGGCAAGATTGGCCCTTCCTCGACAAGAAAGAGAACCTCTTCCATGAATAAGAACCGTCTATGGACCGGGCTGCAGAGCTCCGCAGAAACCCTTGGTGACCGAATACGAGGAATAGATACTGATTATATCTCTACAGAACCTGTTCCTAAGTACTGAGGGGTTAACAGGGCTGTCTCTGGACAGGCCCACTAATAATTTTTAGTGATGTGAGACAGATATATTCTCATCCTCTTCTTTAAATTTATTTTTTTCTAAAAGTCTTTTTTTAAGATTTTATTTATTTAATTTATTTAAGATAGAGCGAAAATGAGCAAGAGAGGGAGAGCACGAACTGGGGTGGGGCGGGGAGAGGGAGCAGCTGGCTCTCCACGGAGCACGGAGCCCAAAGTGGGGCTCGATCCCAGGACCCTGGGATCATGACCTGAGCTGAAGGCAGCCGCTTAACCAACGGAGCCTCCCAGGGTGCCCTGATTTTATAGTTTAATGAGTTAGAAACACACACACACACACACACACACACACACACACACACACAGAGGTGTGTGTACCAGGGATGGCAAATAGGTGTCACTCTTCTTGGAAACATCAGTTGATCCTTGGAGACTGTCCTGAGCCCAGAGAAGAACCTCGGGGCCCCAGAAGGAAACACACATGGTAGCTGGCTGGAGATGGCCGAAAGGGCATGGGGAGCGGCGAGGGCTGCAGAGTCCTGCAAGGGGAGGCTCCGGCAGCACCAAAGGATCCAAGGATCGAATATCCCATTGAACTAGGTTTCAAATCTGCCTGGGATGATTCTGAGCCAATCTTGTTAAAGTAACTGCGGTGGCATTTCGATAGTAATAGTCACCTCCAAACAGCGAAAGTTCAACAAGAAGTTGCGTAGTAAGTAGAAAACCAGTGACTCAATTTAAGGCAAGAAATGGAAAAGAAAATTGGTGAGTTCATTTTAAGCTAGTAATATTTAAGCTAGTTATATCAGAAACAATTAACGTTAAGTTAAATTCATACATTATCCCCAAACCTACATTAGCCATGCTTCGTGACTTCCCGTTATTAAACAAGTTTCAGAAACCTTACCCTTCACTAACACAGAAAGTATACATTTTAATTGGGTAAAGATAAGCTTGATAGTAGAGTAATTTTATAAGCGGACCCTTATCTCTTTGCATTAGATAGCACAGAAGAAATCTGTGACTTGTGAAGGAAAACAGGGAAAAGCCCAATTTATATTCCTTGAGACCTTGCCTCAGTCTGATTAGTTAGCAAATAGTTTATTTTAATTGTTTAGTTCACTAGGGCATAAATTCAGCTTCCTTATCAGCACTGAGCAGGGCATTTTAGAGCACAGCATCCAGAATAAACAAAAGCCCTTTAAGCCCAAGTGATTTGCTTCATAGTTTCCCTTTAATTAAAGCTCTCTTCTTAAATAGAAGCTTATGTTTCTGATTTCCTATTTCCCTTTCTTAGAGGACTTGTATCATTTTATTTGTCCATAGGAAAACAAATAACAAGATGCTTTCAGACAGTGATTGTATCATTGAGGCATTGCATTTGGCTGGCAGTCACAGAGACCTGATGGCAGAGACTTAAGCAAATTGGGTTATTTCCCTCTGTCATGGGAGGCCGATGAATGTTGACACGCACACAGCAGCTCTGTGCATCGTCAAGGGCCCGGGATCTTTGTGACTTTGTGTTCGTCCATCTTTGGTATGTAGCTTTCACCTTCACACTTGCCTCATGGTGCAAGGTGGAAGGAGTTTCAGCAACCATTGTGTCTCCATCCAGAGAGGAGGCCGGAGGAAGAGGGTCTGGGTATCTTTCAAGAAACCTTTCCAAAAGTTACACTCAGAACTGAAACTGACCATGTTCCAGAAACTCCTGGTCTCGTCTGTCTCTGTGGCCCTCAGCTTCTGGATCAACTCTGCATAGACCCGCCCCAGCCTGACCTTGCACCTGACCTAACGCACCATATCTCTCCTTGCAAGGCTTCCCCACTGCCACCAAGGAGCAAGGTTCCACCTGACCTGGGGGGGTGGGTATAGGCCCCATGAAATTGAGCCATCAGCTGTGTTTGTTGCTCAGCAACATCCAGCTTCCTAACACATTTTCATATTGGTTCGCGCTCCTTCCCTACCTTATGCCCCCTTTCCTTTACCCCTACTTCCCTAGGGGTGCACTTCCTAAAAAATTAGTGGCACATACACTTTCGCCTCAGGCTCTGCTTTCTTGAGAACCCAAGCTATGATAGGGCAGAACTTGGTGACACGGACGTATGGGCTAGGATGCCCCAGCAATGTAGTCCTTTAGCTGGGAATCTTTGTCAAATCAGGTCAGATTTCTGTAAAGTCTCTGCCACAGCGACCTGTGGTATAAAGGAAATTAAACAGAGCGATGGTGGCCAGGGACGGGGCCATGGCCAGGGGCTCTGTGTGCAACCGGATGGGTCTCTTCAATAGTAGGCAAAGCAGCACTGAAAAATTCTATTGGCTGCATTTAGCTAAACTGGAAACACTGGTGCCTTTGGGGCTGAGCCATGAAAACGAAATCAAGGTGAGGCAAATTGTACCAGCTGAGATCTTTTTCTTTGGAGGCTAAGAGAGCCAGGCTGTCTAGAGTCAGCCTGGAGCGACAGTCCCCCGTGACCTGGTATAATTCAAGCAAAGCTGCTTCTAGAGAAGGAGGTCTTAGGAGATTTTGCCCAATTTCATTGTGGAGTGACCCTAGAGGCTACCTTCAAAGGTCTGTTATTTTTTATCAGGACTGAGGAAGGCAGGAGAGAGTGGGTGCTGGTAGAAGTGAAGCAAGGTGTGAGTCTGGATGAAGATGAAAGTCAAGGTCCAGTGTGATTCCCAAACAGAAAAAAATGCTACTCTCATGGGGCAGAGCTGTCAGGACCAAGAAAGTAGCTGGGTCAGAAGAGAGCAAAATAAAGCTGGAATAACAACAGGAGGTTACCCAGAGCCCTTTAGAAACGGAAGAGGAGGGGTGCCTGGGCGGCTCAGTGGGTTAAAGCCTCTGCCTTCAGCTCAGGTCATGATCTCAGGGTCCCGGGATCGAGCCCCGCATCGGGCTCTCTGCTCAGCAGGGAGCCTGCTTCCCCCTCTCTCTGCCTGCCTTTCTGCCTACTTGTGATCTCTCTCCCTCTGTCAAATGAATAAATAAAATCTTTAAAAAAAAAAAAGAAAGAAACAGAAAAGGAGAGCAAGGCATTGGGAGTTTGATCTGTGCGGAAGTTTTCCTTGGTTGAGTCTCAGAGAGTCAGAGGGGACCCCCAATTGGAATGGCTTGGTTCTTTTGGATTCAGACAAGCCCCCTCACCCCCAATTTTGGATATTATCTTTTTTTTTAAAAAAGATTTTATTTTTAAATAGTCTTTACACCCAATGTGGGGCTTGAACTCACAACCCTGAGATGAAGACTAGCATGCTCTTCTGACTGAGCTAGCCAGGCACCCCTGGGTATTGAACTTTTAAAATAAAAAAAAGAATCTCTGGGAAATGTAACACCTGGGTTTACTGATGAGTTAATACCCAAACAGGAATTAGCTGATAATTGCTGAAAGCAATAGGAGGTGGACTGTGGGTTGGGGGGATGGGCATGTGGAGGGAGCACCCCAAAACTTGAAGTGGAGAAAAAGAAGGAAATTATGTGCAAAGAGCTGGCTTAGGTTCACAGCATTTGATTCCTTTCCCTAAGGAGTTTGGCAAACTCTCCAGAATGTTAGAGAGACCAGGAAAAGTAAAAACTGTGTCCATTATACCACAAACCATTGTTACAGAATCCCTGTGCAGCCCAGGTGGGTTCAACAAAGGAACAAAGCCAGGCCAGACTGTCCGAAGCACAGTTGTAATAGGTGCTTCTCAAAATACAGAGATAAAGAATAAAAACAGATACATGATGCTTTTGGCTGCAAGTAACAGAAAAATGTAGATTTGTTGCTCTTAAATAATATGGCTAGTTTCAGGGCTGGTTACTCAGTTACTCATTTTCAGGATCCCACAGTTTTCTTTCCATCCTTCTGCACTGCTCTGCCCTCTTCAGTTTGCCAAGATGGCTGCTGTGGATCCAGACACGGAATGGAGAAGCCACAATGTCTGGTGGAAGAAAAAGTGTTTCTTCTCAAGTTCTGCTTGCGTTGCTTTTCCAAAGAAGACCTCCAGACATCCAGACCACTAACAGACATGTGAAAAGATGCTCAACATCACACATCATTGGAAAATACAAATCAAAACCAGGATAAGATACTACCTCACACCTGTCAGAATGGCTAAAATTAACAACACAAGAAACAACAGGTATGGGTTCCTGGGTGGCTCAGTCAGTTAAGCATCTGCCTTCAGCTCAGGTCACGATCTCAGGGTTGTGAGATCGAGCTTCTGTTGGGCTCCACACGGGGCATGTGTGGACCCTGCTTAAGTTCTCTCTCTCCTTCTCCCTTTGCCCCTCCCCCTCCCTGGTCACAGGAGCACACGCTCTCTCTCTCCAAGAAAAAAAATGAAATCTTGCCATTTACAGTGATGTGGATGGAGCTAGAATGTATTATGCTAAGTGAAATAAGTCAGTCAGAGAAAGACAAATATCATATGATCTCACTCATATATAGTATTTAAGAAAGAAAACAGATGGATGTATGGGAAAAGGTAAAAGGAAAAAAGGAGAGAGTGAACCAAACCATAGGAGACTCTTAGAACAACCTGAGGGTTGATAGAGAGAGGTGTGTGGGGGGCTAGATGGGTGATGGGTATTAAGGAAGCCATTTGTGATGAGCACTGGGTGTTGTATGTAAGTGATGAGTCACTGAATTCCACCCCAGAAACTGATATTGCACTGTTTGTTCCCTAACTAAAATTTAAATTAGGGAACTTGGGTGGCTCAATCAGTTAAGTGTCTGCCTTCAGCTCAAGTCATGATCCCAGGGTCCTGGGATCGAGCCCCATGCCATGCTCCCTGCTTAGCAGGGAGCCTGATTCTCTCTTCCCTTCTGTCCCTCTCCCCCCAACTCGTGTTCTCTCCTGCATGCTCTGCTCTCTCTCTGTCTCAAATAAATAATCTTAAAAAAATAAAATTTAAATGAAAAAATATATGTATAAAATAAAGTTCTGACTGTATTAACAAGAAAACCCTTTTTCAGAAGCCTTTCAATTGACTTCCTGTCATGTCCCATTGACAGAAGTTCCCTTGCCCAAGACACATACTGGGAGAGGAAAGGAGCTACCAGCACTGGCTTACACTAGTCATGATGACACTCCGTAGGGCGGGGCCTGGGGCCTATTTCCCATAAAGCACTTGGCCATGTGGAAAAGCCCGGATACCTGAGGAAACGTACCCTCTCTGAGCCTTTGTTCATCTGTAAAACTTCACTGATTGTGATGAACAAATGAGATGATGAAAGGTGAAGTGTGAACCACACAGCAAACACTCCTAAAGTGGTCGCTATGATCATGGGTATTTTCCATTTCCTAACTTCAGTTCCAGAATGAAAACCTCTTGCCATGCACAAAAGACTGTACTAGATGGAGAATCACAGTGAGAGCCATAGTGCCCCTGGCTTTCAGGGAAGAGGTTCTTTCTCTGTTTTGTGCTGAAGCTTTAGTTCTGGTTCCTGTGTCAAAGCTGTGGTCTGCTATCTCCCTTCAAGAATTCAGGGACCTTTCAAGATGCCGGCATCATAATTCTCCTCCCGCCAGCTTCTCTATGACAGATGATACCTAGGTTGCAGAATGTGGACAGTATATAAATGGAGGATTAAGCACATACATTCCAGATGTACTGCCCAAAGGAAAAGCAATACTCTCTGGGGTCTCAATCCCAATGACCATGGGCTTCAAGGAGTTGGGCTGGCGGATGAGGACTCTTCACATTTTGATTGCATTCAGGGTACGTCCTTGGGCTCCTAGCCTGCAGCTACCCAGTGACGGCCCTGTTGCCACCTCTGACTTTCCCTAAATCAAGACAAATAGTGGTCTGACTAGTGGAATCGGGGCTTTAGAGTCAGACAGACCAACCTGCATCGGAATACTGGCTCAACCACTTACTAGCTATGTGACCTGCAGAAGCCACTGAACTTGTCTACTGCTCAGTTGATTTTTCTTTTCATCTGGAAAGTGAATGTTTGTAGCTCCCCCCATCCCCATATTTGTATGTTGAAACCCTACTCCTCAGTGGGATAATATTTGGACGTGAGACATTTAGAAGATGTTTAGGTCATCAGGGGCAGGCCCTCATGAATGGGATTAGTGCCCTTAGAAAAGAGACTACAGAGAGCTCCCCTTCCACTTCCCTGATCTGAGAACCTGGTGGGAAGATTGCTATCTGTGAGCCAGGAAGCTGATCTTCACAAGGGACCAGATCTGCTGGGTCCTTGATCTTGGACTTCCCAGCTTCCAGAACTATGAGAAATAAATGTCTGTTGTTTATAAGGCACCTGGTTCGTGTACTCTGTTACAGAAGTCATAATGCACTAAAAGACAGGGCTTTTGGGAGGTAGTTAGGTCCTGAGATTGAGGCCCTCATGATGGGATTAATGTCTCTGTAACAGGAGGAAGAGACTAGCGCTCGAGAAAATGGCTGTCTGTGAATCAGGAAGCAGGCCCTCCTCTGACAAGGAATCAGTGGCACCTTGATCTTGGACCTCCAGCCTCCAGAACTATGAGAAACACATGTTTGTTATTTAAGCCATCCAATCTATGGTGCCTCGATACACACAAAGTGTGAACACACAAAGACAGTGGATTTAATTCCTACTGTGCAAGATTGTAAGGTTACAGATAATGCATATAAAGTACTCATCACAGAACATACATTCAATAAATGATAACTACTATTATTAGTAAACTGGGTTCATGTTTGTGTACACACACACACACATATATATAAAATGTGTATAGGTGTGTATTATACATATAACATTGGTTTTTTGAGGTTTAATTTATATACAATAAAATTCATTCATTTTAAGTGTAGGGTTCGGGGAATCCTGGCAACTATTTATCCATGTAATCACCACTGCAACCAAGATCTAGAATATTTCTATCACCGTTCCCAAAACTTTGTGCTTCTTTGGAATCAATCCCTGACTCCTTCATCCCTGGCCTCAGGCTATCACTGATTTACTTCTTATCATTAACATTTTTGTCTTTTCTAGAATTACATAAAAACAGAATCATCCACCATAATCTTTTGGTCTTGCTTATTTCTCTTTGCATAATGTTTTTGAGATTTATCCATATTGTCTATGTATTAGTTTTTATCTTTTGCTGAATAGAATTCCATGTACCAGTTGATGGATAGTTGGGATATTTCCAATTTGGGGCTACATCATGCTGCTATGAACACTCATATCCAATATGGGTACATATGCTTTAATTTCTCTTGGGTAAATATTCAGGGCTGGAATTGATAGGTCATGTGGTAAATTTAATTTGATAAGAAAGTATCAATTGCCTTCTAAAACAGCTGTACCATTTTATATTTCCACTAACAATGCATGAGAGTTATAGTTGCTTTTACTCCTCAGCAGTACTTGGTATCATCTTTTCTTTTCATTTTAGTTGTTTTACTATATGGATGGAGGCATCTTATTTTAGTTTTAATTTTTCATTTCTTTGATAGCTCATGTCCTGAGCATCTTTTCATGTACTCATTGGTCACTAGCATATCTTCTTTTGTGAAGTTTCCAATCTTTTGTCCATTTTAAAACTAAGGGTTTTGTCTTCTTGGTGTCACGCTGTAGAGGTCTTGAATATTCTGGATTCAGGTCCTTGGTTAAATATATGTTTTACGGAAGTTCTCACCCACTTTGTGACTTGTATATTCATTTTCTTAGTGGTATCTTTCAAGAAGCCTAAGCTTTTTATCAAGTCCACTGTATCAAATTTTCCTTTTATGGTTTATAGTTTTGTGTGTATGTCCTAAGTACTCTTTGCTTATCTCCATCTAACAAAGATCTTCTCCTACTTCTTCTTATCAAGTCCACTGTATCAAATTTTCCTTTTATGGTTTATAGTTTTGTGTGTGTGTCCTGAGTACTCTTTGCTTATCTCCATCTAACAAAGATCTTCTCCTACTCCTTCTTCTCTTTAGTTTTCACATTTATACTTACGATCCAGTTCTAATTAATTTTTATGTATGTAGTAAGGGTAAAGGGTCTTTTGCTCCATACGGATATCAAATTGCTCTAGCATCATATGTTAAAAGGATGCTCCCTTCCCTATTCAGCTACCTTGACATCTGTGCCAAAAAAAAAAAAAAATAGACCACGTAAGTGTAGGTCTATTTCTGGACTCTCTATTCGCTTCCATTGATCCACATCCCCAACCTATGCCAATACCACCCTGTCTTGGTTAATGTAGCTTCACAGTAAGTTTGAGATCAGACAGTGTAAATCTCCTAATTTTTCTTTTTCAGACTATTTTGGTTATTCTAGGTCCTTTGCATCTTCAAATATGTTTGCCAATCGGCTTGGGAGTTTCTACAAGAAGTCTGCTGGGATTTCAATTGGGATTGTGATGAATCTGTAGGTAAACTTGAGGAAAAATGACATCTTAACAAGACTGAATCTTCTGATGCACAAATATGGCATTTGTACCCACTTATTTAGGTCTTCTTTAATTTTTCTCAGTAATGTTTTCTGGTTTTCAATATAAAGATATTGCGTATATTTAGTCAACTTTATTTCTAAGTATTTTATTTTTAATGTTATAAACAGAACTACTTTTTTTCTCAATTTCATTTTCCATTTGTTGCTGGTATATAACAATGGAATTGATTTTTGTATGTTGATCCTGCTTCCTATGGCCTCATTAAACTCGCTTACCAGTTCTAGGAGCATTTCTGTGGATTCTTTGGGCGTTTATATATTCATGATTTGGTTATCTGAAAATATAGATAGTTTGATTTCTTCCTTTCCATACTGTCCATCTTTACTTACTTTTCTTGTCTACTGCATTGACTAGGACCTCTAGTAAATTGTGTAATGCAAGTAGAGGTGTCAGCTAAGCAAAAGGCCTGGCTCGAAATAGGTAAGCAGATGCTTTATTTGCTGACAGTGTATCAGATTGCTCATGAAGGAACTGCTCCAAAGCTTGTCAGTTTACGGATGATTATAGGCAAAAAAGGGAAAGAGTGTAGGTGCGTGCAAGCAGTTCTCCAAGGTGTAGTTGTACATCACAAGGTATAATTTGTTTAGTTGTAAAAGTTAAGGTTTACTGATTTCTATGTAGAAACATGGAATACTCTTAGGTCATCTTAATATGTTGTTTCTATTATATCTGATTGTTTTGAAATATTACCTTGGTGCCTCCACTCAACTGGTTTTCTGGTTCTTCTTGTTTTTGGTTCCTTCTTGAGGTCGCTAGAGAAGGTCACAGGAGACAGACATCAGCTACCTATTGCAGTTTGATGTGGGGATGGGGCGGTGGGGGGATTGGGAGGTAGATGGGGGAGGGAGTGAGGGAAGGGGTGGGGGGGTCAGACATCCTTGCTTTGTGACTGATCTTAAGTGGACAGCTTTCAGCCTTTCACCTGTAAGAATGATGTCAGTTGTAGCAGTTTCATAAATTCTCTTTATCAGGTTATGAAAATTTCCTTCAATTTCTAGTGTGCTCAGAGGTTTTGTCATGAATGGGTGTTTAATTTTGTCAAATATGCTTTCTGTGTCTATTGAGATGATCATAGGAGTTTCACACTTTCCTGTGTTAATATAGTGAATTATTTTAGTTGATTTCCAAATGTTAAACCAGCCTCACATTCTTGAAATAAAAACTACTTGAGTTTAAAGTATTATTCTTCATATTTATTGCAGAATTAGATTTGTTAATATATATTAAGGACTTTTGTACTGTATTCATGGGGATGTGATAATTGTTTTCTTTCTATATCTTCAAATGTTTTTGTTATCAGTAATACTGGGCTCATAAAAAATGTGGAAAATGTGGGGTGGTGGAAAATAAGCTAAATAATGGCTCCCAAAAATATGTCCATCTCTTAACCCCCAGAATCTCCGTATGTCACCTTATATAGAAAAAGAATTTTGCCAAATGATTAAGTTTCTTGAAATGGAGAAACAGTCTTAGATTATCAAGATTGTTTGTATTAAAGAGTAAAAATTCAACCGAATAAATTTGAAGATCTCACTGGCTTTATTCAAAGATTCATGAATCAGAGCAGTGTCCCTTCTAGTAAATAGATGGGGGCTGGAGGAGCTGTATAAAGTGGAAGGCAGGGAGCCCAAGACTAGAAAGTTATGAGCAAAAGAAAAGAAAGGATTATTTTAGGTGAGGTTGCCTTCTCCTAAGGATCTCTTATCGGGCAAATTACCTCACTAGTGCCAAAAGAGAAAATTCCAGACTGATGGGTTTAAAATTCCATCCTGCAAGAGGTTGAAACTTCAATTAAGACTTCATTTGCTGCCCTGGAAGAAAGTGACTTCACCTGGGCCTGTATTTTTCTTTTTTTTTTGTTTTTAAACATCTGCAAATATAATCATAAATGTCCTTACAAGTGAAAGGCAGACAGAGATTTCACATAGTCGGTAAAGGACAAGGCACACAGAAGGGGAGGAGTCAGTGTAACCATGGAGGCAAAGATGGGAGCGTTGGGACCACAGGAATTGGAATGCTGGTAGCCACGGGGAGCTGGAAGAGTCATGAAGATGATTCTGCCCTGGACCCTTTGGAGGAAAAGCAACCCTGCTGACAGCTTTATTTGAGCCCCAAGCATGCTGATTCTGGACTCCTGTCCTCCAGAACTCTGAGGGCATAAATTTCCGTTGTTTTGATATAGGGAATTTGTGGTAATTTGTAAGTAGCCTTAGGAAACAAAAAGAAGTATTCCCTTCTGTGTATTTTGACAGATTTTGTATACGACTAGTGTTATATCTTTAAGTGCTTGGTAGAATTCACCTGTGAAGCCATCTGGGCATTTTTTATGCAAAGGCTTTAAATTACAGTGTCAATTCTTAAAATTAACATAGAGCTATTTAAGTTTTCTATTTCATCCTGAGTTAGTTTTGGTTATTGTGTCTGTCACAGATTTTGTCCACTTCATTTATATGGTTGAATTCAATGGCATAAAGTTATCTTTTATCTTTATTATCCTATTAATTTCTGTAGGATCTATGGTAATGTCTGCCCTTTCATTCCTGATTTTGGTAATTCACATTTTCTCTCCTGTTCTTTGTAGAAGCTTCTCTTAGACAACAAGCTTGAGTATTGGAAACCTGATCAAGGATCAAGGCAAAGAGGCCCACAGTGACTACCTGGGTGAAGAGACAAGCCCATCAGGTGACCCAACTCCCAGAACCCATAGGTCCTAACTAACCAATGGGCTACTTCCAACGAGGCACAGTTACCAAAAAAGGGAGAATTCCATACATCCCCATACTTCCTCACTGTCCCCCTTTAAATATGGCCCTCCTCCACTGCCTCCTGGCAGCCATCCTCTCCTCTGCTGTCCTTCCCACAGCTCCCTTGTGACAGCTTTAATAAACTTCTATCTCCTTTGTTCTTCTCATGTGAATTCCTTCATTGCCAGAGCCAGTGGCTTCCACCCACTTGTTGTTCCACATCTGGGGTCCCCCATCTGATCAGGAGAGACACGACAGTCTTGATCAATGTGCTTAGGTGTGTATCAGTTTTTTTGATCTTTGCAAAAAACTGCATTTAGTTTCATTAATTTTCTCTATTATTTAATTTTAATTTTTATTTCTGGTATTTACTTCCTTTCTTCTACTTATTGTGGGCTTAACTTGTTCTTTTTCTATCTTCTTAAAGGAGGATCTCAGATTATTGATTTTAGGCCTTCCTTCATTTCTGTTGTAAGCATTTGAAACTAAATTTTCCTATAGGGATTCTTAGCTAAATGCCCCAAGCTTTGATATCTTTTGTTTTCAGTTTCAGTTAGATCAGAATATCTTCCAATTTTTTGTGGGTTTTATCTCTCTGATCAATGTGTTATTCAGAAATATATTGCTCAATTTATACACATCTGGGTATAATCCAGATATATTTCTGTTATTGAGCTCTAATTGTATGCTGTCATGGGTCAGAAAACCCATGCTGTATGAATCAATCCTTTCACATTTATTGAGAGAATTTTTTGGCCTGGCATCTATGGTCTGTCCTGGTGAATGTTCCATGTACCCTTGAAAGTTCTGCTATTGTTGAGTGGAGCATCAGTGAATCTCAATTTGATCGAGGTGATTGGTAGTTTTGTTCAAGCTTTTTATGTTGTTACTGACTTTGTATCTATCTGTTCTATCAATTTATTGAGGAAGAATATGGAAGTGTTGGTTCTAATTGTTATCTATTTCAGTTTAAGTAACTTTTGCTTTATGTATTATGGACCTCTTTTATTAGATGTTATACATTTATGACTATTGTGTCTTAATTTTTTCCTGTGTCTGGAAGTTCCCTTGTCTTAAAGTCTATCTTGTCTCATATTAATAGTGTCTCTCCATCTTTCTTATGCTCACTGCATGATAGGTCTTTTCCATCATTTTACTTTCAAACTATCTTGTATTTGTATGTTAAAAGCTTATATGATGGTGTATGTTAAATGCTTATAAAATGCTTATATAATGGTAGGTGTTGCTCTTTATGTTTTGATCAGTGTTTAGCCATTACATTCAATGTAATTAATTATACAATTGGATTTAGGTCTTCCATTCTGTTATTTATTTTTACTTGCATTGTTTTTTGTTCCCCTGTTGTCCCTTTTCTGTCTTGTTTATCAGTGAAATGTTTTTAGTGCCATTTTATTCCTCTCTTAGCTTTTTAGGTCTATGTCTTTGCATTAATTATTGGTGCTTGCTCTAGGGATTACAAAATGCATCTTTCACTTATCACAATTTACTTCAAGTTACTACAGGATCCTTGCACTACGGAAGCCTGGGTGGCTCACAGTTAATTGTCTGCCTTAGGCTCAGGTCATGATCCCAAGGTCTTGGGATCAAGTTCCATAGCTGGCTCCTTGCTCAGCAGGGAGCGGGCGGGCTTCTCCCTTGGCCTGCCATTTCCCCTGCTTGTGCTCACTTTTTCTCGCTCTGAAAAATAAATAAAATCTTAAAAAAAAAAAAAAAGGAAACTTGCATCAGTATATGGATCCACATTTGTATATTAATACTCCTTTGGGTCTTTTTTTGATGAAACACTATTGATTTTTTTTTTTTTTTTTTTTTTTTTGTATGTTGGTTGCAGAAGAGAATAGTTGACCTCTGTTAAAGTGAACTTACTGAGGCATTTGCCACAGGACAGTCCAAAGAGGTAATTGGATGATGGGGAGGAGCAGAGGCGTGACATCATATGTGTAGAAAGGCAGAGGAGTTTCTGAGAGGTTGTGGCTGTTGGAGAATGGAGACAGGAGAGTTCCAGAAGGTAGGACAAATCTGAAGTACGAACGTGCATGAGTTATAGCTTCCAAACGACAAGGAAAATTGGAGAGTGGGTGAGTGAGTAAAATTTGGAAACTCAGTTGAGGCACTTTTTAGTAATAGATAAAATTAACCAAAAATTGTGTTAGTATGGAAAAGTAGATTTTTCTGGGACTTCAACTGTTTTACACCTGAGTGTAAGCCAATCTAGGGAAAAATCTAACAGCGAAAATGCTTAGAGACATTTATAGAAAGGACTAGAATGGAATGAAATAAATAAACAAAAAAGAATGACTGGATGTCGTGTTGCCATGACTAGCAAATCTCGGTATTAGCCTCAATTACAGATGAGAAAAACGAGTTTTTGTTTTTGCATAGTATGTAAATTTAGGGTGAATTAATAAAATCTTGTCTTGTTATAAAAATTTTTTCAGGGGCACCTGGGTGGCTCAGTGGGTTAAAGCCTCTGCCTTCAGCTCAGGCCATGATCTCAGGGTCCTGGGATCGAGCCCCGCATCGGGCTCTCTGCTCAGCAGGGAGCCTGCTTCTCTCTCTCTGTGCCTGCCTCTCTGCCTACTTGTGATCTCTCTCTCTCTGTCAAATAAATAAATAAAAATCTAAAAAAAAAATAAAAATAAAAAAAAATAAACTTTGAAAATCTTCTAAAAAAAAAAAAATTTTTTTTCACCCAGAAAACACTAGCAAGTCAATTCTGCTTCACCTGTTGTTTTTTTTTTTTAATGTTTGTTCCTGAGAAAAGTCTTAGCTATTGCACCTGTTCTTCTGTTCAAAAAGCATTTTAATCACCAGCAGATGTGCCAGTGGCAAAAGAAAATGTGAAGTCCTAAGTGTCTCATTAGATGAACCCTAGGACAGGATTGGTTACATTTAATTCCCAAGGCCTTCTCATTATATTTGTCTTTAAAGGGCTTGTTGCAATGTAGTTCTCATGAGCTGGAGGTTGTCTTACCTTGGGAAATTTTAATATTTCATCCCGTCCTTTAACATGCCTGCCAGCATATTTAAAAAGTGAGTAAAAATTCCATGTTTTAGAATGATGAAAAATGTTTTAAAACATTAAACTATTTAAGTAATTTTAAACTATGCAGAGGTGAATTCAAGGAGATGACATTAATAAAGAAGCCCAGGTATTGTCATGGTTGAAAGTGGTGACATTCCAGAATCCAGGGGTTGACGAGTCAGCGTAATTAGCTTGTGTAGCCTCAGACTCCGAGGGCTCAGGGTCCAGTCAACACTCCATTGTCTCCTGCCCTCACCTACTGAGGGAGGATCTCCCACCCTAGCAAACTTTTCCCAAGGTATATTTGAGTCTTTCTGGTTGTTTTCTTTCTTTTCTCCTTTTTTCTTTTCTTTTCTTCTTAAAGACTTTATTTATTTATTTGACAGAGAGAGAGATCACAAGTAGGCAGAGAGGCAGGCAGAGAGAGGGGGGGAAGCAGGCTCCCTACCGAGCAGAGAGCCCGATGCGGGGCTCGATCCCAGGACCCTGAGATCATGACCTGAGCCGAAGGCAGAGGCTTTAACCTGCTGAGCCACCCAGGCGCCCCTTTCTGGAGGTTTCTTATACGCATCTCTGAAAGAGCCTTCCCAGAAATTGGCCACCTCTTCCTTCTCTTCTATGGCCGGGGCTGACGTAGATGTGTGTGCATTGACGAAGGGATATCCCCTTCCAGTCTGCATGACACACTAAGTCTAAGTGGAACGTGGGACTTCTTGTGCTCTCTCATGTTTTATAGAGGCTGTAGAGAAACTCTCTTTCAGGTTCCTGGCAGCCCTCTCTGGAACGCGACCCTGGGAAGACAGACATGGGGGTCACCTGAGGGATATGAACGGCTGTACTGTAAGTAGCTGCTTTCCTCTGCTTCTGAGGTGTGATTACCTGGCCAAGGGGGATGTTTCTGGCCTCTTGGTCCCTTAAGGGGAATTTTGTATGGGGTTAGGCTTTCTGCTCTGGGAAGCGAAGGCAGACATTGAACTCTCTCTGTTCCATCTCTGCATCACCAGAGTAGGCACATGCTAAAAACTTGTCATCTCTCTGCCTGGCGCTCTTAAGTCTTGCAACAAAATTCTCCTTTGGGGTTGGCCCCACAAGTTTGCTAGTCGCCTACATTTCACCTTAGGCACAAGCTAAAACTCTCACTGCATTTAAAATGTCTCATAAAATATCATAGCTACTTTGGGCTAAATTGCTTTATTCCTAAAGAGCTTGGAAATTGTGACAAAATTTCATTGCCCATATTGTTACCATTTCAACTGAGGCATCTCCCGATTTCCATCATTTTGTGTTTGGTTTAAATATAGACTAAAGTAAAGGTTTCAACCATTCAGTCGTGATGAGATAATTGCCCCTTGCCTTCCCACCAACAAATAATATTGGGCTAGGGATGCCAGAGAAAATACAAGGCACTCAGTCAAATTTGAATTTCTAGTAAATGTAACAAATACTTTTTTAGTATTATTAAACCCCATGCATTTTGGCAATGGAGCATGGTCCCAAATTTATACTAAAGATTATTTTGTTTATCTGAAATTCAAATTCATTGGTACTCCTGTTTTTATTGTTCTGGAAAAACTATTTCTCTTTTCTGTGTTTCTGTTTCTTCATCTATAAAATGAAGTATCAACCTTGTGTATCTCATTAATCTAAAACTCAAATGTCATCAAGTACATTAATGTTCTTTGACAAGTAAGAATTTGCCCAAAATATTTGAGACACTACTAGCCATTTCGCAAAGGTTTATTGAGTATCTACTATTTGCTCTGGCTGATGTTAACGCACATTTGCATAGTGACTCAAAATAAGCAGAAGACAGGTTTTGCTTCTGAGGAGCTTTTCAGATTGCTAAAAAAAGCTCTGCGGTTTTTTAAACACTACGAAAGATAAACATTGTAATGCGAGACAGTGAGAACAGTGTGTACCTCCTGGAGGGTACTGAGAACTGAGTCCTGAGCTGGACTGAAGGACCTCATGCCTTCTGGATGCCTTGCTGGGAATCTTCGGGAATCCTGTGAATGCCAGAAATGTAGGAAGCATAGTAAAATCCAGACACAAGGCATTGGAACAGGGAAGGAATTGTCCCTGTAGCATAATATCGGATCCAGTTTCCAAGTTCCAATGTGAGTTCATGTGTTCTCATTTTTAATCCTTTTTTTTTTTTTAAAAGATTTTATTTATTTATTTGACAGAGAGAGAGATCACAAGCAGGTAGAGAGGCAGGCAGAGAGAGAGGGGGAAGCAGGCTCCCTACCGAGCAGAGAGCCCGATGCGGGGCTCAATTCCAGGACTCTGAGATCATGACCTGGGCCGAAGGCAGAGGCCAAAACCCACTGAGCCACCCAGGCGTCTCTCATTTTTAATCTTAATTTCAGTTTGAATAATGCCTTCAAAAACCAAATTAACATGATGTCTTCAACTGAGAAAAGCCTCTAATATTCCATACAATCCATCTCCTGAGTATATATTTAAAATGAGGGATTAAAAAAATAATAAAACAAAATGGGAGATCATGTTTTTCCATTCATTCATTCATTCATTCATTCATTCATTCATTCATGTGTTATCTACTCAATAGATAGTATCAAGCACCTGCTATGTGCCAAGTAGTGTGCTCAGTATACAGGGTATTGAGAAATAAAAAAGAGACAATCTCACCGAGGTGTTCACTTCACTGTTTTTATAAATAGACCCTGAGATTGTTTAGAGATTCTAGTAGGACAGATAAGCTTTGAGTGTGCCCTTGATCTAGGAACCCTCTTTATTCCTGTAGGACAAATGCCTTTCCTCGGTGAACCTTATACTTGGGTAGGATCATGTGATCCAGAGTAGCTGACTAACTCTGGTCTCCCAGAAAGTGACAGGTTAACATGGCCGATAGCCCTTATTTCTTAAAGTCTAGGAGAAGACAGACATGGAATACATATTGTTAATACCGTGTGAGGAGGGATTGTGCAAAGTGCTGTAGAAACGGAAGAGAGTGTCAGAGAGGGATTTCTGCACAGCTTTTTAGAGTGGCCACCCTGGGAGCTCACCAGGGCGTGAATGTGGGAGCGTCTTGCCGGCGGGATGAACACTGTGTGCTTCTGGACAGCATTTGTCAGCCTCTACCTTATGGCTTTCTACTGTCCTGCCTCAGACTCCTTCCTCCTCAGACTCCTCAGGCCCCTCTGGGCCTGGGAAGGTTGTGTCTTATCTTTACATCCCATCATCTAGCTGAGTGTCTTTCAAAGGCTCTTTTGGCTCAATGGACCAAAGTTGCACTAATCACTTTTTCGAAAAGACTTCATAACAATGAAACGGTATATATTAATAGGCAGCTTGAAGTCAAAGACTTTGGTTCAAATCTTGGCTCACCACTCACTGGGTCATATCTTGAGCATGACACCCTCCCTGAAACTTTTCCTTATAAGAAAAATGAGAGACTGTGGACACTGAGCAACAAACTGAGGGTTTTGGAGGGGTGGGGGTGGAGGGTTGGGCGAGCCTTTGGAGGGGCGAGGTTGGATGGTGGGTACTGAGGAGGGCACGTATTGCATGGAGCACTGGGTGTGGTGCATGAATAATGAATCTTGTAACACTGAAAAAATAAAATAAACATATTTGGGGAAAAAAAAAGAAAAATGAGAAAAATAAGACCTACTTCGTATGTTGTTTTGAAGATTACATGCTGTTGGTATGATGAGAGACATATTATTCCATATTAATTCCCCATCCCCACCTATAGTTGCTGCATTTGTTGGAAGAAAAATTTAAGAATCTGGAGTACAGTTCACTAAACAGTAAAAATTCTGCTTGCTTGAAAAATAATTATGTTTACAGCTTTATACACATTCATACACGTTGTGACCTATCCACACATTTCAAGTAGGTCGCGTCTAGATAATTCTCCTGGGGAGGATACTTTTGTTGCCTAAGATCATGCATGATTCCCAGATGTGTTGTGGTGAGGCAGCATCTGGAAATCAGGAGGTTATTTGCAGTATACCATGAACATTTGAAGTGTCAAATTAAAAACAAAAATACCAAATATATATATAATTTGTTGTGGAATCATTGTAGATAAAAAATAACCCATGAGAAGTGTTTTAAAAAATAATTTTTGAAAAAAGCTTAGTATTCTTTCCATGAATCCCAGTGAATCAGATATATCTGGCCATTGATATAGGGACACGGGAAGATACTCATATTCCTTGGCAGCAGAATTTGACAATCTCTGGTCTGTTAGATTAACCAGTTTCAGTGAAAATCAGTTCTAAATCATTTTAAACATTCCTTAAACTGGTATCTTTCTAATTGACCCAGCCTTGAAAAGGCAGATCATTTTGAGGAATAGCTAATTTCTGGAGTAACAGAGACTAAATTTAAGCACTCAGGACAGTGCCTAAAGGGTATGAAAGGCCACA
Source organism: Procyon lotor (assembly GCA_028646535.1). Classification (NCBI taxonomy): domain Eukaryota; kingdom Metazoa; phylum Chordata; class Mammalia; order Carnivora; family Procyonidae; genus Procyon; species Procyon lotor. The sequence goes on from CM053605.1 coordinate 107,646,297, forward strand.
TTCCTCTCACCTTCCCACCCAATTCAACATCATTTTTGAAAGGGAAATAATTAATTTCACATCAAATCTCCTTATCTTATGAATCCTCCCAACTACCTGTTCCTTCCTGGGACCAAAGAAAAAAAGCTGAGACTCAAAAGTACTGTCTCTGACAATGTGTTTTCCACTCTCTATCCTGGATCATCATATCAAAGAGTCAATTTCACTGTCTTTATGTCTCCTCCTCGCCTTATGTCATCTGTCTTGATTAAAACACCAAGGACAGAGGATTTAAGTGACTTGATGTGAGTTAACATACTTGGGAAACGCTAAGTAAGAGAGGGCGAGTGGATCCTGTGGGACTAAAGAAAGCCTGGTTTCTCTGAAGAATGTCCCAGCATAACTCCTAACTGTATTCTCCTTTCTGGTCACATGTCCTGGCATATCCCCCCTCTCCCAAATATCTTGGGCTCCAGCCATGTTGAGCTGTTGATGATGATACTGCGACCTCCGTGGGAGGGGGGATGGGGAATTCACACAGCTGAAAAACAGAAATATATTCCAAACATTTTGTGTTTGCATGTGCTATTCTTTTAGCTTGGATTATCCTTCACTCTAGTATCTGTAGGAAAGCTCCTATTCATCCTTCAAAACCCTCTTCCAGTATCACCTCTTCTGTAAAGCTTCCATCAACATTTCAAGGCAGTTACTCAGTTCTTTCCCCAGGCTCTAAGAGCACATTTAAAATCTCAGTTATAGGGGCGCCTGGGTACTTCAGTGTGTTAAAACCTCTGCCTTTGGCTCAGGTCATGATCTCAGGGTCCTGGGATCAAGCCCCGCATCGGGCTCTCTGCTCAGCGGGGAGCCTGCTTCCCCTTCTCTCTCTGCCTGCCTCTTTCCCTACTTGTGATCTCTCTCTTTCTGTCAAATAAATAAATAAAATTTTAAAAATAATAATAATGAATAAAATAAAATAAAATAAAATAAAATAAAATAAAATCTCAGTTATAGTACTATCATACCATTTTATAATTTACCTGCTTATAAGTCTGCTCCCTGGGCCACTCATCATAAATTGTCTACCAAAAACTTCTCTCCACTTCTTACTGATAGAAACTTGATGTTGTTCAGGTATCCAGCTTCAAGGAAGATTGGACCTCCTCCTCTGCCCCTGAGGGTGAATTTTGGTTACCTTATGGGCGAAGGGCCTAAAAAGAGAGATGTCCAAAGACATTATACAAATAGCCAAAGATAGGATGAGAAGATGCTCAACATTACTAACCATTAGGGAAATGCAAATCAAAACCACAATGAGATACAACTTCCCACTATTAAGATGACTACTATCAAAAAACCAGAAAAATAACAAGTGCTGATGAGAATGGGGAGAAACCGGAGCCTTCGAGCATTGCTGGTGAGACTTTAAAATGGTATTGTTGCTAAGGAAAGCAGTATGGGTATTGCTGAAAATTAAAGCAGAGTCATCATACGATCCAGCATTTTCACTTCTGGGTATACACTCAAAGGAACTGAAAGCAGGGACTCGAACATATTTGTACACAAATGTTCATAGCAGCATTATTCATACAGAAAAAGGTGGAAACAACCCAAATGTCCATCAACAGAGGAATGGGTAAACAGAATGTGGCATATAAGTGCAATGGACTCTTTTTCAGTCTTAGAAAGGAAGGAAAATCTGATGTGTGCGACAGCACAAATAAACCTTGGAAACATTATGCTAAACATTAAGCCAGACACAGAAGGATAAACATTGTAGGATTCCACTCCAGGAGGCACTTAGAGTAGTCAGATTCAGAGAGCTAGAGAGGAAAGGGCCTGGGGGGAGTGGGGGATGGGGAGTTATTGTTTAATAGGTAGAGTGTTTCAGTTTGGGATATTGGAAAAGTTCCGGGGATGGATATTAGTGATGGTCGCGCAACAGCGTGAATGTGTGTAGTGCCATCGAACACCTAAAAAATGGTTACAAGGGTAAATTGACATCACATTCATTTTACCACAATCAAGCAAAATACATCGCATGGTCAATGAGTTGCTAGTCTAGATTAGTAGGGATAAGATGGTTTCTGTCTTACTGAACGGAGAGAAAAGATGGAGGCGTTTTCTAGAGCTCAGGATCAGGGGTGGGTGGTATGCCTAAAACACCGCCTACTTCTCTGCGTCTACACAGAGATACAGGAAGTTGCTAAGCCTGTAGTTCAAGAAAGCCCAAGGCACCTGGAGTTCCCACGAATCAGTCGGAGGGAGGAAGGGAGCTCCGTACAGTCTGTTTTTGGGTTTGAAAGTCTGCTGTGGAAAGAGGCTGAGCCCACTGCTGCACATCCTGTGTTAGTTAGAGCACAAGCCCTACCGCCGCGGTGATTCAGGGCCCATGTGCGGGGCACACAAGGTAATGGTACTGGTCCAGGTGTCTCCCAGAACAAGAGCTTCACATGGGGTGGGTGGCGGTTTCTCACGGAGGCCTATGGGCGGGGAAGATTCCCCTGCTGCTGGGATGCCCTGTGTGGAATGCTGACATGTCTGGCTCTCCAGGACAGCCCCCCAGAACTGGTGACCTCTAAGCTGGCAATACTTTTCTGAGTGAAGACCCAGCTTTGAATCCAGGGACTTGAGCCAGGCGAAGGAGCCAAAGTCTTAAGAAAAAAACCAAAAAAACAAAAAACCCCACAATTTTCCCATTGAGAGAGAAAAATCTCTCAGTTTAGTAGAAATGAAATAAATTTGTTCTCAGGGCTTTTGGTCGAACAATGGTGTCTACATTGTCTTCACCTTGTTCTCTTAGTCGGAACTCTTCTGACTCTTCCGACTCTTAGTCAGAACCCCTCCTTCCTTCCCAGAGCAGGGTGCAATCTCCCACCTCCCATGGCTCCCTTCAACTTCCAAAGGTCCTTCCATTGCACCGGAGACAATGGTTCTCACATACCATGGGTGTGACCATGTGGGACTTGATAGAACCAGAGACTTCACCCTTGATCTTGATTCAGTGGGTCCGGGTGGGGGTGTATACTTTAAAAATACTCTTGTTGACATGTAATTCACATGGGCAGTGCATTTCACAAAGCACCTCTGGTGACTCTGATGAGCAGCAAGGTTTGGGGACCGTTGGCCTGAGGTGGAAGTCAGCCACACCTGGCACTGGTCTAGGTCACGGTCAGAGAGTTTGAGTTTTATGATAACCATCATGGGAAACCCCTAGATGGTTTTCAGCAGAGGAGTGATGTGATCGTGTTTATAAAGGTCATACAGCTATTGTGTGAAGGGCAGGCTCGGGCACAGGAGATGAGCACTGTTGCAGAAATCTAGGTGAGAGATAATGGGACTTGGGTTAGGGCTGTGCCAATGGAGATGGGGAGAAGTGACTGGATTTGGGATCAACTTTACAGGTAAAACCAAAGAACTTACTAATGGATTAGATATTAAGCATGAGGAAAAGTAAGGATTCAAAGATAACTCCTAGGGTTTTGGACTGATTGACTTGACAGGAGCCTCAAGGGGGTGAGGTGGCAGGTTTGGTCACATTAATTTTGAGATGCCTACAGGACATCCGAAGTAAATAATTTAATAGGCAGTTGACGTATAAGTCTTCATCTGATGGAACAGCTCTGGGCTGGAAAAACACATCTGAGAGTCAATATTGTAGACGGTCTTCCGGGCTGTGGAACTGGATGAGATGATGTGGGGGAGAGTTTAGACTGAGGAGGTCACAGACCTGGGGTCACTCTGACACTAGAGGTTTGGTGTAGGAGGCTGAGAGAGAGGGCGATGAACAAGGGTGAGCCACGAGGTGGGAGAGAACCAGGGCGATGTGTCCTGAGAGCCCAGACAAGGCAGTGTTCACGGAGGGACTGGTCAGCCTCGACGCTGCTGAGAGAATACATAAAAATGCACAGAACTGACCAGAGCGTTGGGCCACATGCTAAGTGGCTTCAATAAGAGTTGTGTTAGTGGTGTGACGAAAGCATAACTTCAGCAGGGTGGAAAGAAAGCCCCTTGTCCCAGTTTTGTGAGAATAGTTGCTTCTGCATTTTGGGGGAACTGAAGCCATCAATGATATAGCTCAAGATTGGTGGGGGGTGGGGCCCAGTGGGGGGCAGTCAGGAAGAATAGCAGTCTGGGGTTAGCAACGGAGAGGAGAGACGGAGAGACGAGATGGAGAGAAGATTCCCTCTAGGATAGGAAGGGAGGGGTGATTGGAGTGGAGGAGTGACTGCCCCTCAGAGGCAAGGGCTGGTACAGGCTCCTTGCCTCTGGGCTCCAGGACTTGGCAAAGTTTCCAGGACTCACCTGTGGGATGGAAGACAAGAACTTCAAGGGACCACATGAACTTGGTTGGGTCTGAGAGTACCGCAGCAACCACCGTAGACTGGAGGTAAAGGGCCTTCACTCCATATTCCAGGAGGTTCTTAAGCCTCTTGGATTCTAGAGCAGTAATTCTGATACTGAATATCTTCCAATCCCTCGGGATGGACCTCAATTCAAATACGCTGACCTAAACGGAGTGGTTATTTCCTTTGCACCTGAGTTTGTGGACTGAAATTCATTTCCACTACGCTCTGCAGTGTTCTTCAACCTCTTCCTCTCCTAAATGAAAAGCATTATAATTAACTTACATGCACCAGAGCATAGAGGTTTATAGAACAGCATGATAAAAAAAAGTATGGAAATGCTTTGAAAAGTTGTAAACACCGAATAAATGGAAAGGAAGAAATAGCAATGCCCTGCTCGGAAAGAAAACCATCATGTCATTAATCTAGAAAGCTCTCATTACCCTGAGACCAGGGAAAACTAGAACAGTACTTGTAATAGTGTATGATTAACAATATTCATTTGAAAATGTTCATACCTTATCATCAGAAGTCTCTAGAGAGAGGGAGCTAGTATGGAGCCCAGCTAAATAAGTCACCACGTTTTTGTTACAATTTTTCGTTATTAAACAGAAAGGAAGGGAGGGAAGAAAGGAGGACAAAAGATTGCTTTCTCTACTTTTTTTGTGGCATGCTACCTGCACCCTAACAGGGTAAATACTCCTGGGGAGAGTAGGGAGTAAGCAGTGTATCAATCATTGATATTTATACTCGGCTCTGCCATAGGACCTGAGCAGATTTGCCAGAAAGCGCAAACCCTGTGAGCAGTTGGAAGAAACTCCCTGCTAGGAAAAAGCACCTCCTCGTGCCCCAAATAATTCAGAGTGAGGAGAATAAACTTGGGTGACTTTGCAATTTGGCTCCGGGCATTTCAATCAGTACCAGACCAATCTGCCTTGGATGCAGATGGTAATGTGATAATTTCTGCAAGGCGCGGTTCCGATTCTCCCCCTACACGCCGGAGTTCAGGCTTCCATCTCTGCGAGGTTTCATTTGTCGAGGGTCATTTGTTTTCTGCCCGGAGGCGCTCTTGAGGTGGGTGGCCAGGCTCGCTGGAGCACGGGCAATCCTGCACGTCGCCGTCGCCCTGCCCCAGCAGAAGCAAGTCCAGAGGAAACATTAATCAGGTGTGAATCTTCCAGACGAGAGAAAACGGGGAGGGGCGACATCTGCCTAGTGTTTGCCGGATCACCAAGCCCAGGAGGATGGGTTGCCTAGCAGCTCCCAGTCACTGCGGGCCAGTGCTAGGCAACAAGATGCAATCTGTCAGCGGCAGGCTGTCCGTGTTTCCCTCCCGGTTTTGAGAGGACACGTAGGTATTTCAGAAGCATCTAATTATCTTCGATCTCCTTCACTTCACTGTCTGCATCGGGGATCCTCTCACCGCGTTCCCCGGCCCCCTGATGTTCACAGGCTCCTCTCCCACAGCAGAGGACCTACACTTGGCAGGAGAGTTTCATGCATTTCCGAGGACAGGAAAATGAGAATTTGTCACTAGGGATGTATTAAGCCAGCTTTCTGTGGTCGTTTTTGAGGCTTCTCATACTCACACACAAATTGTTAGATGTACGAAGAAAAATTCAGGGATGGATGTTGGGGACACTGGGAGCCGTGCTTTGTTGTGTGATCCGCCTTTCTGCTTTCTTGCTCCCCCATATAGGGAGAGAAAAGGATGTGGTGTCTCGGGTTCCATGGCCAAGTGATCAGTAGTCTTTCTTGTGGGCTTTCTATGTGTTAATCCTTTCTTACTTTTTAGTTTGCATGATAACCCTATGATTATTTCTGTTCCACGGTTGAGGAAACAGAGGCTCAGGGAATCCGGGTCCCCAAGTCATATCGCTGGCAGTGGCTCTAAGTGTCAATTGGGTGCCTCCCCGAAGTTGTGCGTGACATGATCTCTGCCCATAAGGAAACCTTTGATCTACTTGGGAAATTTGTGATGACTCTGAAATACTGTTTTTTTTTTTTTTTTTTAAAGATTTTATTTATTTGACAGAGAGAAACACAGCTAGAGAGGAGTGGTAGCGGGAGAAGCAGGCTTCTTGCTGAGCAAGGAGCCCGATGCAGGGCTCGATCCTAGGACTCTGGGACCATGACCCGAGCCGAAGGCAGACGCTTAACGACTGAGCCACCCAGGTGCCCCACTGTTTTTTTTTTTTTAAAGGAAGTCCAAGACAATATGTAATTTAGAGGGATTCAGGGACATGGGAATCTATGACGGGGCATCTCGAGAGGGCTCAAAGGATTGAGGCTCAAAGGATTGAGGAGAGTTTCATGTATCCTGGATCTTCTAGTAAAAGAAGTTCTACCCAAGAACAGTGGCATCTGCAGGCCAGTCTTGAAATTTCAGAGGGCAGTGTGACAACTGGAACTAAGATGAACCTAGATTGTACTCAGCTTCCTGGTTTTGGTTGGATTTAAGACTCACAGACCCATAAGCCCACCTCTACCTATAGGTCCTGGCTGCTGAACAAACGTTCACATCTTCAGAAACTGGGTTGAAAATGTGTGTGTGTGTGTGTGTGTGTGTGTGTGTGTGTAAATCCTTCCTCGCATTGCTGGACCCAATTTCCTGGGTAGGAACCAGGAAACAAACAAGAGAAATCAAGTGACCGGGAGAACAGAAGGTCAGGAGAGAATCAAGAGACTTGGTTCAAGGTCAAAGTGAGGAAGGTGAGAATTTACAAATGTACAAGCCATCTCTTCATTTTTAAAAATATCCCCCTTAAAAATGCATTGCTTTTGGAAAGGAGTTTTATGACATTTGGATGCTCTAATACCTGGGCACCATCCCCACCACACACATGCACACAAACTATGGTTTTATTAATTCTCAGTCTACCTGTGAAGGATATTGTATAAGACAATGACCCTTAAGCTTTAATATGCGTATAATTTGTCTTGTCAAAATTCGGATTCTTGGATGGGGTAGGTAGATGGAGGGTGGGGCTTACGGCTCTGCATTTCTAACAGGCTCCCAGGGGATACTGATGCTGCTGGTCCAAGAAACTCACTTCGGATAGCAAGGCTATCGGGGCTTCCTGAGTGGAGGAAGAAATTTGGGCAGAAAGCCTCACAGGTCCTTCTAGCTCTTATCTGGGACCAGAGTGTGCTTTAAACTCAAACTACCCAAGGCACAAAAATTGGCAGGTGCACCAAATTTCGTTCTCTTTGCTGTCTGAAAACCCCTTGACAATAGAATCTGTTTTTACCTCCCCACCAGCAGTGAGCGTTGAAGCGAAGCCTGACATCATGGTACGGAATCTCTGTGACTCTTCACCACAGCTCTTTGAGCAATTGTTATTTTTATGTCCAAGGGGAGGAAATTGGTGGTAAGTGGTGGTAAGTGCTGAAGTCGGGGCTGGAACCCAGATCATTTGCCTGCAAGTCGTGGATCGTGCCCACAGAAACGCTTCACAGACCCAAAAGGAAGTGATGGGTTGAACAGGTGTTTATAAACTCAGAACTGATCTGTCTGCTGGAGTTGGGACAGATATTTTGGGCTTGGGGTGGGGAGCTACGGGGAAAGCATAGTTAGATCGGTCAACTCTGCTGAAAAAGCCAAGGAGATGAGATTGTGTTCAGTGTGACCCTCTCCTCCAGGTGCCTCCCTTCTCTTACCTCACTTCCTCTTTGTGCACAGCCTGTGCACACGGGCATGACGCTCTCAGCCTGGCCGCAGTGGCCTGGCCTCGTGAGCCCAGAGGGAAAGACTGGAATTCATTCCAAATGAGGTATATTTTATTTGTTCATTTCCTCGTTTTAGAAACAACTCGAAGACATTAATAACAATATGTACTTACTGTCTCACCCTTTCCAGCTTAGTTGGGGGGATATTTGAAAGGAGATTGTTCATCCTCAAGGACAGAATGTCAAAGTGTACAATATGAGAGATTCTCATCTGTGTGCATGGGAGGGGCTTAAGGATGGGTGACAGCATTAGGCAGGAACAGTGGTACCCACCCCCAGCGGTGCCTGCCCAGGCAGGGGAGAGGGCAGGGTCCCTCCTCTGCAGCACCACGTCCCATGGCTTTTGAATGGTGCTTGACACCATTTAGAAAAACAGAGTCATATTAGGTGAGTTTATTCAAATGGGTTGGGAAATGTCCATGAAGTATGAACACAGGCTGTGGAGAAGTAAACAATGATTAATAGCAACGTCTGCTGGCCCGCTCAAGGGATCTTTATTACGTTTTATCTAACAGCCTCATTAATGGTCTAGAAGAGGTAGACGCTAACAGAATTTTAATTAAATTCATGGCGGATATTAAATTGGGAGTGATTGCGAATCTCAGGGAAGGCAGAAAGGTAACCTAAGAGTACGTGAGAAGATAAAATAAAATTTAGGATTAACAAGGGAGGAGGAATGCCTTCAAGACAATTTGTGTGGAAGTAAGGGTTTCAGAGATTGGCTTGTAGTGTGCCAAACACTGTCCTGGGGGCTGTGGCCATGTAGCTAACTTGTTGTTTCCAGTAATATGATGGGGTAGGTGCAGGGGAAGGAGACTGAGGCAGGAAGGGGTGAAGGAGTTTGCCCAAGGCACATAAGTGACAGGTGGTCTAGAAATTAAAAAAAAATCTTCAGGCTTTCTTCCTTTTTCTTTTTTAAAAAAGATTTAATTTATTTATTTGCAAGTGAGAGAGAGCGAGTAGCACAAGCAGGGGAAGCAGCAGGCAGAGGGAGAAGCAGGCTCCCCTCTGAGCAGAGAGCCCAAAGCAGGACTCAATCCCAGGACTCTGTCATCATGACCTGAGCTGAAGGCAGATGCTTAACTGGCTGAGCCACCCAGGCATCCTCCCCCTTGGATTTTTCTATTTTCTATTTTCCTCTAGAGTTTTTTCCTCTAGAGTTACAAGGCTGTAGCAAAACCATGCTTTTAATAAGTTTCTGGTTATTTGGTTTTTAGTGGTGATGTGTATTTTGTGTATTTAGTCTAAGGATAACTTTTTTAAAGAAACGTTTTTCAGAAAGAGATATTCATGGTATCCATTGCATGACCGCCGTGAGTGTGGGCCTCCTGTAAGCCTGCTCTGAGAAGGGCAGCCAGCCGGGGGAGGGGCTCCACCTGCAGAAAGCTCTTGGTGTGAGTGGCCGCCTGATCTACTTTGGTCACTGCTGTGGTCACCCAGCTCCAAGAGGAGTGCCCAGCACACAGGAGACATTCAAGAAATAATAAATTCATTTCTATTAGTCCATGTTGATTTCTCATCAGCTGCAATGTGGAGTTCAGAAAGCATTAAGGAGTGGTTTTAATGGCAGAGAGGAAGACTGTGGAGGCCAAGCAATCAGGCCCCTGGGCTCTGCGTACTTACAAGTTTGAGCTGTGGCACAGTTGTCATTTGGAACGTGTAACCTGAGCAGGAAACTCACCCAGGTTTCCTTGCCCGTGTGGGAGATGGTGACTGTGCCCTCTCTCCTGCCTTCATGAGGTCCAGGGAATCAGATGAGCAGTGAGCTGGGAAGGCGTCTGTCCTCTGGGACACACGACACCAATGTTAGTTATCGTGCGGTTAGAACCCTATGCTGTGTTTGTCAGCTTTGGTATCATCCCCGGGCTACTGTTTGGAAATGTGCAAGCCGGTTTAGCCACTCAAGTCAATTTGCTGTGACACTGAGATTGACCAAGGTGGGGGCGCTCATCCCTCAGGAAGGGATGGCGACAGACTCCGCTTTCTTTCCAGGTGAACTTCACAGTCTTTGGGCCCAGGGCCCAGGAATGTCATTATTAAAAAGGGTACATACAATTATGATGTTCCACCAGACTTGAGAGCCATGACAAGTTCAAGAGAAGAGCTGCTTCCTGAGAGTATAGTTGAAAGGGGTGAGGCTGGGGGAACACGTGGCCGGGAGGCAAGGGAGTGGCCAAAGGAAGTGGAACCCTTGATTTTTAGCAGAGAAGAGGTCAGCGTCAAGGCCTGAGACTGTGCCTTGCACGGTGAATGCAGGGCCTCCCACTGCCCAGCTGAGGGCCCTCTGGGGTGGTGAGTGTCTGTATCAGGAGAGGAAACAGAGTCCGGAAGTGCTGTTAGTTCTGGTAGTTGAATATCATCTTGCAAATGGAGGTGAGTCGTTCGTGGGATCCACTGTCATGCCATTGACTGGGCTCCTACACCTAGAAATGTGACTCAGTTCCCCTCTTCGCTGTACCCCCTGACCCAGCCACTTCCTCACGACCAGCAGTGGCTGTAAACTGTGTCAACTGTGGTCATTCCTTGAGCACCTACTCTAGGAGGCCCTGGGAATACAACAGGGAGCAAAATAGACATGTCACCACCCTCTTTGAGCTCATGATGAAGTGGGGAGGTGGACATGAATGAAAGAATCAAGTAAATGCATACATAATAAAAACGTCTGTACATGGCATGGAGAAAATGTCTACGGTCCATGAGACTTTACAGCCGGGTCTGCTGTAGTGACCGTGTCTGTGACGTGTCCCTAAAGAAGCGACGATTGAGCTGCTGTGGAAGGGGTAATGGAAACGACCAGGTGAAGGGAGTCAGGGAAAGAGTGTTCTCGATGCAGGAAGAACTTGTTGAGAGGTGCTCAGGTGTGAAGGATCTGTCACAGGAAGACCAGTGTGGCTGGAGAGGAGAGATGGTGGATGGGCCAGAGTGGAGGCCTGGCAGGTCCCTGCTGGCCCCATACGCTGACTGAGGCCAACTTCAGGGTTTGGGCCCTAGTCCTAAGGGCAATGGGAGCCCTTGGAAGTTTGTAAAGAAGAGAGGCAGTGGGGGGTGGGGATGTGTGTATGACTTGGGGGGAGAGGAGGGAAAGGGAGAGAGAGAAGCTGTGTGAGTTTGCTCAGGCTACCGTAATTGAATACCACAGACTGAGGGACTGAAACAACAGAAATTTATTTTCTCACAGTTCTGAAGGCTACAGCAAATCAAAGTGCCAGCAAGGATGGCTTCTCCCGAGGCCTCTCTCCTTCACTTGAAGATGGCTGTCTTCTTATGTCCTCACAGAGCCTTTCCTCTGAGTATGTCTGTGACCTCATGTCTTCTCATGAGGCCACAAGCCCCACCGGCTCAGAGCCCACCGAATGCCCTCATTTTAAGTGAATGACCTCTTTAAAGACACTATCTCTATATTGGTCACATTCTGAGGACCTGGGGGTCAGGACTTCCACATAGGAATTTGGGGTAGGGGAACACAATCAGCCCAGAACAAGTGTGTAAGCAGATTTATGTAAGGAAAGGCTTCTCTGGGTCCTGGGTGGTGGGTGGATGGAGGGAGGAGACTGACAGCGAGAAGCACTATCCAAGCTGCCGGGATAGGCCAGGCTTGGTGTCCCACCACAGCAAGCCGACCTGTCGTGCCTATTCAGGCAGGCTCTCGACCCTCCTTTCTGTCTCCGGCTGTGACATCATTGCATTTTCAGGCAGGATATTCTAATGCTATGGAAATCTAAACACTGCTGTACACGCTATACTTTTAAAGTAGTCAGATGAGGCACTAGAAAATTTTACACTAAAGCAGTATCTCCAAGGTTGAGTTTAAAAAATAAAAACCCAAACAAAATCAAATCCCCAGTCACCTAAAGGCAAAAGGGAATGGCCTTTTTTTTTTTTTTTTTTTTGGTGGTGGGAGGAAGGAATGATTTTTGTAACTTAATTATGAAAACACCAGAGAAATAAAATGATTTTACATTACGGAATTTTTCGCTGCAATGTCACTTGAAATAAAATGAACAGATACTAGCTGTCCTTTAAAATATGCTTCTCTGATTTGTCGGCATTTTAGAGAATGAAAGATGAGAGAAAATAACATTATTTAGGTATTGAAAATTCATTTTGGTTTCCCTAGTACTTGATAATATCAAGAGTCGGAACAGCAAATCAGAACAAATGAGAGTTGTCTGCCAAGTCAAATAATACTAATCCTCACCACATATTCATCATAAGGAGATGTTTTCTAAATCCCTAAAAGGCAGTAGTCTGGAAGCAAAATCTACAAAATCAGCTGTGGCCTGGAATGGAGGAGATGAGATGAGAGGCACCAGAATCACGGGTCACTCAGCCGTGTCTGCTTTGTAGGTACCATGTCCAAGAGCAGATCACGGACACGGCACATGGGCCACCTGCGGTAGAATCACTGGGCAAACTTGTCACAGATGCAAATTTCGGGTGTTCATCTCAGCCCACATCCAGATGTCTGGATGAAAGACTGAAGAATCAACAAAACCCTAAGCCACCCGAAAGTTCTACAGGTGATTGTTAAACCCAGTACCGTTTGAGGACCACTGTTAGAGACAAATGTATGCTGTGCTATGTGGGTAGGAACAGGGGACTCAGTTCCTTGTGTCTGCCCTGAGGATTTACTATTGGGTGGGGAGCCTGCATGGAAACATGAAGTCATAAGGCAATACCCATTGCACAGAATTTCTTGACTTCAAGAGACCACCATTGTCATTTAGCCTGATCCTTTTGCTTTGCAAAGAGCTACTGCTAACACGGAGAAGGCTTATGTGTCATGTGCTTAGGGGGCATGCTGGGATTTGAATCCAGGCCTCTGGTTCAGCCTTTGGGACACTGCTACCCTCACATCGCCTCAAATACATTCAGATGGATACACAGTACATGGTCCTTGGGAAGTGGGGGGCTAACTTCCTACTTAAGATGCTTGGTTTGGTTTTTTAAGAGGACACATGATCCTTGCTCTTTTCCATTTGAAATAATAAAATCATGCACTCATTCTGCAAAGGGTAGCCCTGGGAAAAGCTGACCATCTGTGCTGGTTGTTGACCAGAACATTGACTGGAAAAAAAAAAAAAAGGTCTCTCAGACAGAGCATGTTGCATGTGACCTGTTGAACCTCACTGGTTCCTGGAAGGCTACAGTAGCCTCCTGGAATTAATTTTTTACTTATCTAGGTATGTTTCTCAAAATAAAATTTTGATCTTACTGAGCTAAAAATAAAGGGATTGGAGATTATTTTATCGTAAGAGATTGAGGAGGAGTTGATATCATCAAGAATGCAAAGTGCTGGGGCACCCAGGTGGCTCAGGGGGTTAAAGCCTCTGCCTTGGACTCGGGTCATGATCTCAGGGTCCTGGGATCGAGCCCCACATCGGGCTCCCTGCTTGACATGGAGCCTGCTTTCCCCCCCACCGCCCGCCTCTCTATTTGTGATCTCTCTCTCTCTGTCAAATAAATAAATAAAATCTTAAAAAAAAAAAAAAAAAGAATGCAAAGTGCTTTATATAAGTTGGAGCCAGAGGAGAAATCATTATATGACATCAAGCAGGATTTGACCTCTCAAAGAAGGAGACCATTGCCGGGAGGAAGGTGATGCCATCCCCTTTCCAATGGACTTTGAGGACAAATGGACTATCACCTTGCCTACAGTTTCCTTGGATTTTCCCATCCAAGGTCATGACTTCAACCACTCTGCATTGATGCATGAGTGCAATGATGTTAGATGCATTCTAACATCCCCCAAAGCCCACTACATGGAGGATGCAATGGAGATCCTCTTCTTGCCTGCCTTGGCATAACGTGTCCAAAGTGCCCTGGCGGCAATGTAGCTGAAAGTTCAGTGCCATTCTTGTTGTGTCCTCCAATTGGTGTATCCCCCTTTGAGAACCAGAATTTGTTAACCCACAGAGCTCAGAGATGCAGGGATGAGAAGACACACTTTCCCACCTGGTGATAAGTGGGGCCAATCCTGCTCCTACACTTTGGTTTCTGGGCCCATGCATTTTTCCTACTCGGAACAAAGAATTATACTCATCACTAGTTTAGCATATATACTGTGTTCTGCGGAATGTACCCATTCCATGCAGGGTGTTATGTCCTAACAGGCTCTTCAGATGCACCTTCAGCAGATAATTCCATCTTGCTGTTAGGCCGGCATCTTCCCTGTAACCTATGTGAGAGAGCAGTGGGTCTCACGTGATCATTTGCCCACTGACAGATCTCATGCCGCAAAGTGGGGCTCTTGATGTAATGCAGGCCACAATATTCTGTGGGTTGTGAGAGTGTGGAGCAAACACTCTAGAGCCTTCAGATAACAGGGCTGGTTGAGTTCCTGTGAGAAAGGCAAACCCATATCAGAATATTGTCAATTCTGTCAAGAAGAGTCACACCTTCTCCAGGGTGGAAGGGGTCCCATGTAGTCTTTTTCCCACCATGGGCCTGGGCTGGTGGGTCTCCTTGAAGGAAAGTGCCATCTTAGGGCCCCAAGTTGGTTTGTTTTGTAGGGTTTCATTCGGCAGTGGCAGTAGTCAGATCAGCCTTGGCAAGAGAGAGGCCGTACTGTTGGGCCCACGCATGGCCTCTATCCTTGCCCCATGGGTACTCTGTGCATGTGACTATTGGGCTGATACAATAAAAACATAGATGTTTTAAAACTTCCTTAGTTTAAATGTCAAGTGCAATCAATATTTATAAATACAGTTCACATGTTCCAAAGCTCTTGGGGTCCTCAATAATTTTTAAGGACCCCGTAAGAACAATTAATCTTGTAACACTGAAAAAATAAAATAAACATATTTGGGGGGAAAAAAAAGAAAGAAAGAAAATTAGAAGGCAAGAAGACAAGTCCCCGGGTCAGTAAGCTATAGTTACGCATTCAAGAGAAATCGCCTTTTGGCCAAACTTCGGGATGCTATTCATGTACCTGAATATCAAAGAATCACATTTAGTGATGAATTTCCAGGGACTCAAAGAAAAGTGCAGCAACTAACCCTGCGGGGCTGGGTGGATGCCCAACAGTTATGGGAGGCAAGTGACAGAAATGCTTTTAACCAATAATTGCACTGGGGGTGCCCAGGGCTAGGGAACTGCTGAAGTGAGTCGGAGCAGTATGCCAGGCCAGGAGGGTTTAGCTGAGATCGCTGATCACATCCTCCGAGCCAAGCCCCGTGCTCCCTGTCTCACTGGGGCTGCGAGTGTTTGCACA